>CM070628.1:20122674-20468184 GCA_036346255.1 Ampelocalamus luodianensis
GAATATCCTCGGCCTGATCCCACTTGATGATAGCCCGCCTCAAGTCAATTGAGAAGACTTGTCCGGCCAACCGATCGAAAAGATCATCAATACGGGCAAAGAATACTTGTTCTTTATCACCTCATTAAGCTTGACTGTAATCAACACACATGCGCAAGGTCTTGTCCTTCTTCTTCACAAAGATAATCGACAGCCTCAAGGAGATGAGCGCTAGGACGATAAAACCCTTCTGCAGCTCACCCGCTGTTTCTTCAGCCTCCAACTCATTAGGAGGCATGCGACACGCCTCTTTGAAATAGGGGCGTACTCGGCAGCAACTTATCACTTAACTCAGCCGAACAGAGGCATCCCTGCAAATCTTCCGAAAGACATCCGCGGTCACACACCGTGGGGACATCGTGAATCTCCAACGTCGCTTTGCTTCGAGGGCAAAAGGTGGGGTTCTCGAATCGCGTGAAAACCCAACCTGCTCACCAAGGGTCGGGTGAGGTAGACACCTTCTCGGCACAATCGAGGTTGCCCCAAATGTTGGGACAACCAATCCATGCCAAGAATCACATCCGCACGCGCGAGTCGAGCAGATAAGATTCGCCAAGAATCCCAACTCTTCGATGTGGAGGAACATCCCTAAGATACTTGGTCCTTCTCATTTCCAACCCGAGAGCTAATCAAACAGTGGAATCCCAGAGAACACAAAGAAGTCCACAATCAACAAAGAAAAGACTCAAATAAAAGAATGCGTAAGCTCCGAGTCAAATAAAATCAGAGCAGACGAAATTTACAAGGAGCGCAACTCTAACACCACGCCGCGCCTCGCGGTCTCCTACCGAGATATGGTTGACTCGCCGCCTCAAGCCCGGGTCTTCTCGGTGTGGGTGACCACTCCTCGCCCGGCCCTCCATTAGACGAGGCCGCTTCCAGCTTTAGACAACCACTGCCAGAGTGGCCCTTGTTGTGGCAAAGAGAAGGTGACGGCCGCCGGGTTGCGGGAACACCTTCGCCGCTGGTCGCAACGACGATCGAAGTCACGCGTCGCGGAGGACGTGGAGCCGGTGCCGATGGCTCCTACGGGCGGAAGCCAAAGAATGGGCCACCGGCAAAGCCCAACTCGACGAACAGATCGCCCCAGTAGACCGATAGGCCTCCCACTTGCGCTATGAGACTCGCCCAGCGCCGCCTTATGCTCGGGCGACGATGGCCTTGTCCACCAAGCTGTCCGAAATCGAGGAAGTCCACAACAGAGAGCTTGTCCTCGAAGCCTCGCACAAACCTCCATGAACTTCTCCCGCTTGGCCTCATCGGCCACTCAGCAGAGCGTACCGCCAAATGGTTGAACTCATGGAGGTACCTGCCACAGACGGCGCTCGCTTGAGCGCAAGAAACCATTCTTTTTCACCATCGTGCCAGCAGGGACATGGGCCCGACGAAAGTCGATCGAACTCCTCCCACGAGACCACGTGGTCCCGCTGGGCCGCATGGCGAGGAAATTCTCCCACCATGAGAGTGCCGCACCCTCCACCGATGGGATGCAAGCGCCCGCTCTCGCCTCCGGCATCGAGCAACGTTGAGCTCCGCTCAACCGCACGCAGCGGCCGCTCAGGTCTGGCGATCTCTGACCTAAGGTGGAGGCTCGAGCACGAGGAACTCCGCAAGTCCCCACGAGATCGGTGACCACTTCCGATCCAGAGGCACCGAGGGAGTAGAGGTATTCCCGCGATGACCTCCAAACCTTATGTCCTCCGAACGACATGCTCAGCAAGAACCATGCCCTCGCCAACGCACGCACACGTGACAAGTGGCAGAGTGAAGACTTTGAGGTTAAAGCCGACAGCAATAAATGCATGTCACAGAAGAGTCGCTGACAAGAGGCGTATGTGACATTCATCGCCTCAATCGCCTCGACTCGACACACGCACGAGGTGCGAAATTATGATGCGCACCCGTGAGGTCGAGGAAGCAACAAACGCTAAGGAGGTCCCGGACGCCCAGATTTGCTTGGGAGGTCCCGACGCCCTAATCGCCGAGTGGGGAGGTCCGAGCGGGCGCAGGAGGTCTCGGAGGTCGTGAGCCCCACGATGGACATCCCACGCTTGGACCACCCCAAAGCGCCGAGGGCGCTTAAGAGTTCGAGGTCGTGAGCGGCCGGATGGAGATCCAACGACTCGCCTTGCGCGCACGCAGATCGAGCTCGTGCGGGCCAAGACATGGCTCGACCGAGTCGATCACCGGGTCGCACCGGTCCGACTCAACCCAGCCCGACTCGCCCCGTGGTTCAAAACCCGAGTCTCAACAAGAGCTGATCTTGGGAGAATTATTTGAGGCAGCAACCAACTCCAAAAATCATGAGATTTTTACAGGGCTTGCTAGTGAGTTGATTACCTTGTGTAAATTTTACAGAGGTTTTTGTGCTACACATTTTCCTCCAAAATTTGACAAGGTGCTGGTCCTCTGCTTGACTGTGATTTGGATTTGGTTTGACTTGCCTCCAACAAAGATCCAAACAATTTCTAAAAATTGTGGAACCTTCCCAGGAGTCACATACCAACCCAAGAATTTAGGAAAAATATTTCCAGAGATTATCACAAGATGGAACAAGGATGACTAAGAAGAAAAAGATGTGGGTTAAATGACTTGTGATCTTTGTATTCCCATAATCTCTTTACAACAATTGTCCAAAGCACACAGAAATACAAGATGTAAGAAAAGTTTTAATTTTCATTTTCTTACATTTGAAACACAAGCCTAAAATTGGGATGTTACAATTTCCTCTTACAAGAATCTCGACCGAGATTCTATTTGGAGAAGAAAGAAGGAAAATCAGACGGTTACGATCTTCGCCCCAAGTTGCCTCATCTTCGAATGGTTTGACCACGAACCTTAAGGAACTTGATGACACTGTTCCTGTTCTCCGCTCATCTCTCAAGAATGCGAACAGATGCTCGCGATAGGTCAAATTCTCCCGCACATCGAGAACCTCCAACGAGCTTCTCACGGGACACACTGATACTCTTCAGTGTGAAACATGGAACACATCATGCACACCTTCAAGTGCACCGTAGCTCCAATCAGATGCAATCGCCCAACTCTCGATGATGCGATAAGGCCCAACATATCGAGGAGCCAACTTGCCCTTGATGCCAAAACGCCGATCCTTCAAGGTGAGACCTTGAGATACACAAAGTCATTGGCTCAAAGCTCAACTCACGGCGACGACGATCTTAGCACTTCGCCGATCGGCCGCGGCGCAGATGCTCGCGATCAATCGAACTTGACTTTCGCCCATTGATCGAATCGCCGAAAATCGCCGCCACCGCTTCTCTCACTGGTCAAGGGTTTCGATCTCCTCCCATACAAAGCTCAAATGGTGCCATGCCAAGACCGCCCGAAGCTCGTTGTTGTAGGAGAACTCAAAAATGGTAGGCATTTCTCCCACTTCTTCCCATAGAGAGAACACAAGCACTGAGCATATCTTCCAACACTTGGTTGACTCGCCTGCTCGACCATCACCGAGGATGAAAGGTCGTGATCAAGTGAGTGCGGGTCTCATAGCTCTGCGCACTATGCCAAAACCGCGAGGTGAAAAGCGCACCACGATCGTAAATAATCGCTTTGGTACACCGTGAAGACTCACAATCTCGAGACATAAAACGCCAAAGGCCCCACACGTAAGTCAGTCTTTACAGAAGGAAATGTGCCACTTTAGTCAACCCGTCGATCACGACCCAAATAGCATCATTCCCTTGGACGAGCGGGCAATCCGGTGATGAAGTCCATGCCGACGGATCCCACTTCCACTCGCACCGCAAAGGTCAAGAAGACTCGCTGACGATGTTCGCCTTCACACGACAAAGACACGCCGCACTCCGGCAACGACTTGGCAATTCACGCTTCATTCGGTCCACCGCATCTTCGACGAAGGTCCTGATACATCTTGGTAGCCCCGGATGGATAGACAAAGGAGAATCATGGCTTCATGAGAATCAAATTCGCATTCCATGACCTTAGGAACCACAAGGCGCGCCAAACCACACAACGCCATGCTCATCCTTCGAAAGCACTTGGCCATCCCATCTTGATGTTCTCGCTTGATCCGCTCACACCGCATCTGCTCGCTGTGCGCCATTTGGTCCACTAGGTTGGTTGCACAACCAATGTAGCAAGAGAACCGTGCTCGATCAAACCCAAATTGAGGCGCTGAATTTCGCATGAGGGTAGGTCGCTCTGGAGCATCAACATGTTGCAATACACCTTTCGACGAGTGCATCACCACGACATAGGCCTTGCCTCGATGGTACCGAATACCCATGTCATAATCCTTGATCAATTCCAACCATCTTCTTTGCCCGAGGTTCAGATCCGTCGGGTGAACAAGTACTTCAAGCTCTTGTGGTCTCACACCTCACAACGTTACCAATCGATAATGCCGCCAAATCTTGAGTGCATGGACCACAGCACTAACTCCAAGTCATGAGTAGGATAGTTGAGTTCATGAGGCCTCAACCGCCGCGATGCATAGGCCACAACCTTGCCTTCCCGCATAAGAACACAACCTGCATCGACGAGAAGCATCACAATAGATATCAAAACTCTTGTGAATATCGTGGAGAACAAGCACTGGGCCGAGGTCGGGCCGCTTCTGAGTTCCTCAAAACTCACATCACAAGCAATGACCACTCAAACTTCTTGTCTTTCTTGAGCGTCACCATAGGTCAAGAACGGAGAAATTTCGATAAAACGGCGTAGTAGCCACCAAACTCAAGAAAACTCGCGACGCTTGCGGATCGACCAAGGACCCAAGATAGCACATCGACCTTGCTAGATCCACACCACACCTCCGCCGAAAGAACATGGCCTAAGAATGCCACTCTCTTCAACCGTAACTCGCACTTGCCGAATTTGGCATACAACTGGTGCTCACGTAGCTTGCCCAATACAAGCTTAAGATGCTCAAGATGCTCTTCTTCACTCTTGGAGTAGATAAGGATATCATCGATGAATACCACCACGAACCTATCCAAATACTCCATGAATACCGAGTTCATAAGATTCATGAATAAAGCAGAGCATTAGTCAAACTAAAAGACATGACGGTGTACTCGAAAGGCCATAACGAGTAGCAAAAGCCGCCTTAGGAATATCCTCGTCCCGATCCTGACTTGATGATAGCCCAATCTCAAGTCAATCTTGAGAAGACTCGTGCTCGGCCAACCGATCGAAAAGGTCATCAATACGGGCAAAGGATACTTGTTCTTTACCGTCACCTCATTGCTGACCTAATCAACACACATGCAAGGTCTTGTCCTTCTTCTTCACAAAGATAATCTGACAACCCCAAGGAGATGAACTAGACGGATAAAACCCTTCTTGCAGCTCACCCGCTTGCTTTTCGCTCCAACTCATTAGGAGGCATGCGACGGCCTCTTAGAAATAGGGGCTGACGGCAAAGAACTCGATCACAACCTCAGATCTCGAACAGTGGCATGCCGTGCAAGTCTTCCAAAGACATCCGCGGTCACACACCGCTGGGACGCGTGAATCTCCACGTCAAGCTTTGCTTCAAGGACATAAAGATGGGGTCTCGCAATCACGCGAAACCCAACCTCGCTCACCAAGGGTCAGGTATAGACAATCTTTCCCGGCACAATCGACGGCCCCAAGTGTTGGGACAACCAATCCATGCCAAGAATCACATCCGCGCGCCGAGTCGAGTAGGATAAGATTCGCCAATCCCACCCTTCGATGTGGATAGGAACATCCCAAGATACTTGGTCCTTCATTTCCAACCCGAGAGCTAATCGCCAGTGGAATCCCTGAGGAACACAAGGAAGCCCACAATCAACAGCAAAGACCTCGAATAAAAGAATGCGAGGCCTGAGTCAAATAAAACAGAGCAGACGCAAATTAACAAGGAGCGCACTAACACCACGCCGGGCGCCTCGGTCTCCTCACCGAGATATGGTTGACTCGCCGCCTCAAGCCCGGTCTTCGTCGTGTGGTGACTACTCTTGCCCGCGCCTCCATTAGGACGCAGGGGCCGTCAGTTTTCTTAGGACACCACTGTAGTGGCCCTTGTTGTGGCAGAGAGCTGTGACGCCGCCGCGGGTTGCGGGAACACCGCCGCTGGTCGCAAAGACGCGATCGAGCGCCCGACCTGCGAGGCGCGGAGTCGGTGTCAAGGCCTCGGCGGTGGTGAAACCAAGGAACGGGCCACCGCGGCAGCCCAACCGGGACTAACGAGGCCGGCCCGCGCATCGCCGGCTCCTCCCACTTGCGCCAGGACTCGCCACGCTTCGCCTTGTGCTCGGCGATGATGGCCTTGTCCACCAAGGTCCGAAGTCGGGAAGTTCACGATAGAGAGCTTGTCCCGGCTCCTCGACAAGCCCTCCATGAACCGCCGGGCCTCACCGGCCACCGCCGGAGCGCACTCGCCGATGGTTGAACTCGTGGAGGTATCACGGCGCATTTGCGCCTCGTTGAGCCGCAGGAACCTCTTCGCCTTCATCGTGCCGGCGGAACATGGGCCCGACGGAAAGTCGAACTGAACCCTCCCACGAGACGTGTCTCGTGGGTCGCATGGCGTGGAAGTTCTCCCACCATGAGAGTGCCGCACTCTCCAACCGATGGGATGCGGTGCGCCCGCCCGCCTCGGCATCGAGCAACGCTGAGCTTCCGCCAACCGCACGCAGCCGGCCGTCGCGCCTGCGATCTCTGACCGGAGAAAGTGGAGGTCGAGCACGAGGAACTCCGCAAGTCCCCACGAGACCGGGAACCACCTCCGCATCCTGAGGCACCGAGTGAGTGGAGGTGTTCCCGCGATGACCTCCAACACCCACGGTCCTCCGAACGATTGCGCTCGATTCGCATGAGGACTTCCGCCATGGTCTGAGGAGGAAGATCCTCATCTGGGACTACCCATTGATTCCTGCCGCCACGT
This sequence comes from Ampelocalamus luodianensis, assembly GCA_036346255.1. Taxonomy (NCBI): domain Eukaryota; kingdom Viridiplantae; phylum Streptophyta; class Magnoliopsida; order Poales; family Poaceae; genus Ampelocalamus; species Ampelocalamus luodianensis. Next base: position 20,129,609 of record CM070628.1, read on the forward strand.
GTCCCACCACCATCATCCGATACAAGACAAGTTAGATACGCTTCAAGACCCAAGAGCACGTAAATCCAAACTTAGTCAAAACGATCAAAGAGTAGCCACAAAAGAACATGAGACAGAATCACCGAATCAACTTCCCAAACGACTAACCCGTATGGAAGAACGAATAATCGCTTGAGAAGACCCAAAATTTCAGAACTAATTTCAGCTCAAACAGTCCAAAATTCAAGGTATACCCACCTAATAGAGTATAGGCATTAGCTAATCTCATATCACTTCTACCCTTTTATTCCCACAAGTTTTAGTTGTATTTACTCTCAGTCCTCCTTAATTACTAACCACTAGCTAGCTGTCCAAATTTCTTTCTCCAAGCTCGTGTTCCTCCCAAAACCAAGTTAATCGATAAAGGCTAACTTTTGAAAGGAAGAGAGGAACAACTTTTTCAAACTTAAGTGAGAGGTGAGATGAGCAAGAGACAGTAAGGAGAAAAATTAGAGAACTTACTTAAGTTTTCATAAACTATTTGAAAGTATGTTTTCAAAATATCCTAAAGGCTGCACTGCTAGGGTTTCTACTGCCAAGATGGCTCGATATTAACTTTAGAGGACCTTAATATTTAACTAGAACACTTAACCTCCAAATGGTTCTAGTGTTACTAATTAAACATTCTAAGCTCTCGATGGACATATGCTTCCTGCAATTGCAAAGATAATGACATCATCACAAAATTACACATCAATTCCATACATACATCACTAAGTTCAACAACGACATACATAAAGTAAAGTTATTACAAAAGAGAGCCGACCGCCAAAAAGAACAATATACAAGAATGACAATGAAGCAAAAGCGCCATAAGATGGCTAGAACAAAAGTCGACCTGTTAGCCACACATAACCCACAAGGCAACCGACCGGGCCAAGCTAGTCGCCTCTGAAGCTACCACAACACACCACAAAAGTGAGGCCCCCGTGCTCACCTTCTTCCTCTCAAAACAAAACAATTAAGATAGCAATCGAGTACAAAGATTGTCTTTGTACCCGCAAGATCGACGTGGTGGAATAGCGCACTATTCATAAATTACATGCAAGCTTATTTAGGTGGAGGTTGTATGTCCTATTTGCATAAAGCCAACTTTATTTGCAATAATGTAATACATTTCAAAAGCAAGTTTGCAAATCTTTGTTATCAAAGTAACAAAGAAGTAAAGATACAAACAAGTAACCACTGAAGTGACTATCCCAATAGTCACCACAACATAGCACTAATCCTCATTCGCACTCACCCATCAAGTTTTAATTTAAAAGGTTGTAGTCTAACTCTTGAAAGACTGCAAGCGTGTCCATAACCTAGACGAGGCTATTCGAATAGTTTAACTCCCGCAGGTGTACCAATGTACCCACACTTCGCATCGCTTTTGCCAAAAGCACACTTCCAGAGGTATGCCGGCACGGCTAAGTCCTACGAGACATTTCCAATCTTGTGTATTAACTACGAGCCGCTCGTATGGGTAGAAACACTATACGCTACATTGCAAAAAAGACAACAAATCCCATCCCGTGAAGTCTTTCTGACACTACAATGCTCCCAACACCATCCCTCCCGCGACCCTCGACTCGGAGCCAATACACGCCAAAGTACTAAGTCAAGAGAGGTCCCATACCTCTAATGTGGTTAGCACGCTAAAATTCTGGTTTAGTGTAACAAGATGTTCGGTCCTTGCTGACCGGCACTATTCCAACACACCCCACAATCACACCATCTTACCATTGTGCCCAAGTCTAAATCATTTTGTTTTTAGTTTTAGTTTTCATAAGTAGACATGGCACAAGATGGAAATCATAATACATAATAAGTTTAGGTGATCAAGGTTATCGACAATCGATAACCGCCCATTTCTACCGAAGCTAGGCATGGCTAAGCAATTAATTCAAGAACTACTAAGTGACAAGAGCCCATCCACTAACTCTAAATCACAGCAAGTAACCTAGGCTCATGTAGAGGATAATCATTTGCTAAGGAAATGCATCTACTAGGCCAAGTATTAAAACAAAATAGCAATGCATACATAGAATTTGTAATCAACATAAATACTTAAAATATCGGATTAACATGATCAAATCGCTTGCCTTCTTGCTGCTGTTGCTCAATTTGTTATGGAGGGTCGTTTCGGGTTACCGCAAATGTCTAATCCTAAGTTAAAGGGCAAAAGAACCAAGAACAACCAATAAGACGAGCAACACTTAAACAAAAGAGCAAGCAAAAATCATCCAATTTACTTAAATTTATACACAAGGTAGAATACAAATATACCTAGACATGGAAACTGGAAAACCTAATTTGGATTTTTGGTGCAAAAGATATTACTTAAAAACTCATTTTTACCATAATTAGCACAGAGCAAAAATATTTTCTAGAAAGATTTTGGAGCTGAAATTTTTATGGTAGCTACCTACTGATATAGTGGTAACCCATATAAAATTTTAGGTCATTTGGAGTTAGATGGTTTAGTTATGATTTTTCTAAGTTCTACAACTAGCATATATCATTTCTCAGAACATGAATAAAGACAAAGCCTAGATCAAATCAAAGCATGCCTACAAAGCCAAATTTACCAGTTGAGTTTGCTTAGTTTGCAACCAGAGAGGAAGTTATGTATTTTACAACTTTTCCATGAATTCCTAGACATCATTTTTCATTAAACAAGATCATGTTGTTTAAATCATTTCTCTACAAAAATGTGGCCTAATTTCATTCTCGAAAGTTCATACTATAACCAAGCTACAAAGAATCGAATCATTCAAAAGGAGTTAAAATGACAAAGTTATGCACTTTTGAAATTTGAAACAAGAAAGACTTAGGAAACTTTGAGCTCTCTGAGGTCCAAACGAATCGAAGACAAGGAGGTCGTGGGCCACGATCTTGCATCGCAGGCCACTGCACTCGGCAAGTACGCACGCGGAAGACCTCCTCCCGCTCGGGAGGTCCGGACGAGATCCGATCCAACGCCACGACTGTATGCACAACGACGCAGAGGAGGTCCGCGGCTTATCTGAGGTCGTGACTGCCGATCAAGATCCGCGATCCCAGCACTAGGGAAGTTCCAAGACTAAGCTTACAGAGGAGGTTCAGCCCGTTAGATCTAGATCTAACTACCCGAGCCGGCGGAGGTCCTAAAGCTACTGATCTAAACGAGGAGGTCCTCAACGGTCTAGATTCCGCAGGGAGAGGTCTTTAACCTGACGCGATCAAGTGAGGGAGGTCCTGGACGGTTAGATTTAACCGAGGAGGTCTTGATGGCCAAGATCTACTCGAGGTCCTAAGCGTAGTGATCTAACGGAAGAAGATCCGACGGCCGATCGTGCCTAAGGAGGTCTTGAGCGTTCGGATCGACGCGAGGGGAGGTCCGAGCGCTAAGGATTTTACAAACGAGATCTAACGCCGATCTAAACCGGGAGGTCGTGAACTGCTAGGATTGAGCCTAAGAGGTCCTCGAAGTGGTTTTCTTTGTAAAAGGCCACTGTGGCTTTTTACAAAGACGACTTCGAGGGTGGTCTCGAGGTGGTCTTTGCATAATGACCAATGGAGGTCTTTCGAAAGAGGACCTCGTGGAGGTCCCAAGGTGGAGCACAAAAATGACCTCGAGAGGTCATTTTGCGCAAGAGTGGTCCTAGCGTTGGATTTAACCAAGGTGGTCCTAGACGGCTAGGATCAACTCGAGGAGGTCCTAGACACTTAGGTTTTTAAGAAAAGAACCTAAGGCCCATATCTAATCTTGGAGAGGTCGTGAACGCCAAGATTAGTCCTGTGAGGTCCTGGTTTTTTTTAATGGCGCGACCACCTGGACAATGGCTGTGGGGCGCGACAAATTTATTGCTCCGAAGATTGGCAATGAATGAACCTAAAAGGGGCACCAAAAGACTTCCTGATTTAACTCTAAGCCCATGGCCCACATGTCGCTGACACAATGGCACAGCTAAGATTGTGATTAATGCACCCAATGATTAGCAATAAATGGGGCATTGATGATGTCCTAAGGAAGTGAAAACGGAGGTTTTGAATCAAGAAACCCCGATGCTCAACGGCTGCCGCGCGATGGGGACTCGCCGCGCCACTCAAGGGCACCGATATACTCGCAATATTGTCGCGACCTGAAGTGAGGCACTCGACGCGGCGACGTTTAAACGCCATGAAAGCCTGAGAATGACTGAGACTGTTGTTTCAAGAAAACCGAAAATGACAAAGCTGAGCGCCACGAGCTAAGTTAGCTAGACCTAAGCCCTAGGACTAAAATGGACTCACCCGAGTGTAGGGAAGGTCCAGAGGAAGACGGAGGGACTGGAGGAGGTCGATGAAGTCCCAGGTGAAGAGCTTGCCGGAGATGGAGAAGAAGGCACTCGACCCCAGACAAGGCCCCTAACTTGACCACCTCGATGGATAGCCACAAGAAGTTAGAGAATGCTCGAGGTGCCTGAGATGACAAGAAAAACAGCAAAAACGTTGATGGAACTGGCCGAGCTCGAGCTTCCAGGAGCTCCAAAGGTGGCAATGGAGGTTTCGAGGGCGGTGTTTCTGGGGTTTGAGTTTGAGGACCACTCAACCAGGGAGCTCAAGCACACCAAGAACGAAGAAGGAAAAAGGAGAGGAAGTTTTCGTGCTATGTATAGCCGGGAGTTTGGCAGGGCTAGGCAACCCATCGAGAGCAAGAACCATGCCCTCGCCAACAGCACGCACGATGACAAGTGGCGAGCAGAAGACTTTGAGGTTAAAGCCGACTAGCACAAATGCATGTCGCCAGAAGAGTCGCGACAAGAGGCGTATGTGACATCTCACCGCCCCAATCAAGCCGACTTCACACGCATGCAGGTGCGAAATTTCATATGCGCACTCGTGGAGGTCGTGAGGAAGCAACACGCTAAGGAGGTCCCGACGTCCCGCATTTGCTTGGGAGGTCCCGACGCCCGTAATCGCCGAGGCGGGAGGTCCGAGCGGCGAGGTCCCGAGGTCGGAGCCCCACGATGGACATCCACTTGCACCACCCCAAAGCGAGGCGCTTAAGAGCTCCTGGAGGTCGTGAGCAATGGGATGGAGATCCAACGATCACCTTATACGCACAGATCGGAAGCCTGCGGTGCGCCACATGGTTACCGACCGAGCCTGATCGTCCTGGTCGCACTGGTCCGACTCAACTCGAGTCCGACTCGTCCCAGTGTAACAAAACCCTGAGTCTCAACAAGAGCTGATCTTGGGAGAATTATTTGAGGCAGCAAATCAACTCCAAAAAATCATGAGATTTTTACAGGCTGGCTAGCTGAGTTGATTACCTTGTGTAAATTTTACAGAGGTTTTTGTGCTGCACATTTTTCTCCAAAATTTGACAAGGTGCTGGTCCTCTGCTTGACCAGATTTGGATTTGGTTTGACTTGCCTCTACCAAAGATCCAAACAATTTCTAAAAATTGTGGAACCTTCCAGAGGAGTCACATACCAACTCAAGAATTTAGGAAAAATATTTCCGGAGATTATCACAAGATGGAAACAAGGATGACTAAGAAGAAAAGATGGGTTTAAATGAGTTGTGATCTTTGTATTCTATAATCTCTTTACAACAATTGTCCAAAGCACACAGAAATACAAGATGTAAGGAAAGTTTTAATTTCCTCATTTTCTTACATTTGAAACACATGCCTCAAAATTGGGATGTTACAAAGATGAAGTGGAAGATGAGGTTCTGAAAAATGAGTGGAACTAAATCATCACCACAATTTTCATTATAGCTCAAAGAGGCTCCAAAAGCAATTAATGGTAAAAGAACCACTTACCTGAGCTGGAGAAGAAAGGGTGAAACTAACTGAAATTCCAAACTTAAAATTGAGTGATTCTCGCTAATGCAACCCAAAATCAAGTTAGGGAAAATATAAAGGAGGTTGAGGAGTTCAAGAGGGTGCAAGAAAGGTTGAAGATGAACCACTGACACAAGGCCGCCATTGGAGCCCTCGGGTCAACAATGGTGGATTGAAGGTTTGAGATGGTTTTGAGCTCAAACACGTAGAGGAGCTAGTGGTGTAAAAGAACACCAGGAGGGACCTCCAGAGGCAATATATAGGAAGGGGGATTAGGTTTCGAGCAAGAACCCGTGTCCATGGTGGGCTCGGGTTCATGCTACGGCCATGGACCAAGAAATGATGGGAGCAAGTGAGCACTGTGACAATGGAGGAGAAAGTCCGAGCATTAAATGCCCGCAGAGAGACGTTGACGAAAGCAAACTTGAGGTTACACATCAAAGCCGCCTCTGCGCTCTCTATTTCGCCATTGTCGTCTGCGCCGAGGGACAAGAGGAGGGAGAAGAACAGAAAGGAGAACGGTGACCTTGGATTGAAAATGGACGGTCACGATTAAACGAGTTCACGACGGACCCGATTGTTCTCGTGAATCCGACGTGTTGATTGAGATCCAACGTCCCAATTGGTTAATGCAAATCCTGAGGGTCCGAATGCTCACACCTAACGGGCCGAGCGATTTGAACCAACGGCCGATATCGCGACGCACGCTTTAAAATGCGCTCTATGCAGCCAGGTGGTTCGACCGCATCATGTGGCTCCTGACTCGAGTTCGACTCAACTCAAGGAACAGTTGAATCACTTTAGGTTTTAAATTAAAGTTGAGACCTTTGGGATTTATTAGAGGTAGCAAATAGTTCAAAAATTCTGGAAATTTTTACAGAGCTTATTGATTTAGACGCTGACCTTGTATAAAATTCTGCAGAGGTTTTATATGCAATCGTATTTTCTCCAAACATTCTACAAGGTAATCGTTTTAGGTTTGATCGAGAGTCAAACAGTTTGATCGCCTTCTGTAATAATATTCAATTCTCAAAAATTGTGAAATTTTTCGAGGGGTCACATACCATCCCAAGAACTTTAGGAAATTATCTCCTGAGGATGATCAAAAGGTTTGACAAGATTGTTTTTGAAGGAACAAGATTTGGATCAAAAGGTTCATGACTTTGCATTTCCATAAGTCTTGTACAATACTTGTCCAATACAAACAGAAAACACATGATGTAAGAAAAGTTTTAATTTCTACTCATTTCTTACATTTGAAACACAAGCCCAAAATTGGGATGTTACAACTCCTCTTACAAGAATCTCGATTCGAGATTCCGCATGACTGAGAAGAAAGAAGGAAAATCTCCACGGGCATGATCTTTCCTCTCCAAGTTGTTTCATCTTCTAATGGTTTGACCATCGAACCTTAAGGAACTTGATGACACGGTGCCTTGTTCTCCGCTCGTATTCTCAAGAATGCGAACAGACGCCGCGATAGGTCAAATTCTCCTCGCACATCGAGAGTTTCCAACGGAGTTTCCTCGGCTGGGACACGGAGGCACTTCTTCGTGTGTGACACATGGAACACATCATGCACACCTCGCGCACCGTAGCTCCAATCAGAGTGCAATCGCCCAACTTCCTCTTCGACGATACCAGAAGGCCCAACATATCGAGGAGCCAACTTGTCCTTGATGCCAAAACGCTGATGGTTCTTCAAGGGAGATTTGAGAGACACAAAGTCATTGGGCTCAAATTCAACTCACGGCGATTACTTATCCGCAGATAGCTCTTTGTCCGGATCGGGCCGCGGCGCAGATGCTCGCGATCAATCGAACTCGATTTTCGCTCCTCATTGATCGAATCGAGCCGAAATCGCCGCCACCGTCCGACTGGGCCAATGGGGCTCGCATTCTCCCATACAAAGCCTCAAATGGTGCCATGCCAAGACCGCTCAAAGCCGTTGTTGTAGGAGAACTCAAAGAAATGGTAGGCACTTCTCCCACTTCTTCCCATAGGAAAGAACACAAGCACTGAGCATATCTTCCAACACTTGGTTGACTCACTCCGCTCCCGCCACGGGCCCGAGGATGAAAGGTCGTGGCCAAATGAAGGCGGTCCCCATAGCCTCTGCGCATCATGCCAAACCGCGAGGTGAAAAGTGCACCACGATCGTAAATAATCGCTCGGCATACACCATGAAGACTCACAACCTTTCGACATAAGCGCCAAAGCGCCCCACTAACGGCCGAAGTTCTGACAGAAGGAAATGTGCCACTTTAGTCAACCCGTCGATCACGCACCCAAATAGCATCATTCCTTTGACGAAGCGGGCAAACCGGTGATGAAGTCCATGCTAACGGAATCCCACTTCCATTCTCGCATCGCAAAGGTCGAAGAAGACACCTGACGCCGATGTTCGCCTTCACACGACAAAGACACGCCGCACTCCTGAGAACGAACTTGGCAACTTATCACGCTTCATTCGGTTCACGGCCCCGACTTAAGGTCCTCGGACATCTTGGTAGCCCCGGGTGAATAGGACAAAGGAGAATCATGAGCTTCATGCGAGAATCAAATTCCGCAATTCCATGACCTTAGGAACCACAAGACGCCGCCCAAAACCACACAACGCCATTCTCGCCCTCCAAAAGCACTTGGCTATCCCATCCTTTATGTTCTCTGCTTGATTTGGCTCACACCAACATTCTGTCATTGTGTCGCCTTTGATTTGGTCCATCAAGGTTGGTTGCATAACCAATGTAGCAAGAGAACCGTGCTCGATTAAACCCAAATTAAGGCGCTGGAATTTCAAATGAGGGTAGGTCGTCGCTTCTTGGAGCATCAACATGTTGCAATACACCTTCCGATCGAGTGCATCCGCCACAACGCTGGCTTGCCCGGATGATACCGAACGCCCATGTCATAGTCCTTGGTCAATTCCAACCATCTTCTTTGCTCGAGGTTCAGACTGGGCCGGGTGAACAAGTACTTCAAGCTCTTGTGGTCGTAATACACCTCACAACGTTACCAATCGATAATGCCGCCAAATCTTGAGTGCATGGACCACCGCAAGCTAACCCAAGTCATGAGTAGGATAGTTGAGTTCATGAGGCCTCAACCGCCATGATACATAGCTACAACCTTGCCTTCCCGCATATAAGAACACAACCAAGACCCTGACGAGAAGCATCACAATAGATATCAAACTCTTGTGAATATCGTGGAGAATAAGCATCGGGCTGAGGTCAACCGCTTCTTGAGTTCCCAAAACTCACATCACAAGCAAATGACCACTCAAATTTCTTGTCTTTCTTAAGCACCGTCATAGGCTTTGCAATCTTGGATAAATTCTCGATAAAACGGCTATAGTAGCCACCAATCCAAGAAAACTCCGCACATCGGGGTGACCCACTTGGGCTGACCTCAAGATAGCACATCACCGACCTTGCTAGGATCCACACCACACCTCGCCGAAAGAACATGGCCCAAGAATGCCACTTCCTTCAACCGTAACTCGCACTTGCCGAATTTGGCATACAACGGTGCTCACGCAGCTTGCCCAACACAAGCTTAAGATGCTCAAGATGCTTCACCCTTGAGTAGATAGGATATCATCATGAATACCACCACAAACTTATCCAAATACTCCATGAATACCGAACATAAGATTCATGAATAAAGCAGAGCATTAGTCAAACCAAAAGACATGACGGTGTACTCGTGAAGGCCATAACGAGTAGCAAAGGCCGCCTTAGGAATATCCTCGGCCTGATCCCACTTGATGATAGCCCGCCTCAAGTCAATTGAGAAGACTTGTCCGGCCAACCGATCGAAAAGATCATCAATACGGGCAAAGAATACTTGTTCTTTATCACCTCATTAAGCTTGACTGTAATCAACACACATGCGCAAGGTCTTGTCCTTCTTCTTCACAAAGATAATCGACAGCCTCAAGGAGATGAGCGCTAGGACGATAAAACCCTTCTGCAGCTCACCCGCTGTTTCTTCAGCCTCCAACTCATTAGGAGGCATGCGACACGCCTCTTTGAAATAGGGGCGTACTCGGCAGCAACTTATCACTTAACTCAGCCGAACAGAGGCATCCCTGCAAATCTTCCGAAAGACATCCGCGGTCACACACCGTGGGGACATCGTGAATCTCCAACGTCGCTTTGCTTCGAGGGCAAAAGGTGGGGTTCTCGAATCGCGTGAAAACCCAACCTGCTCACCAAGGGTCGGGTGAGGTAGACACCTTCTCGGCACAATCGAGGTTGCCCCAAATGTTGGGACAACCAATCCATGCCAAGAATCACATCCGCACGCGCGAGTCGAGCAGATAAGATTCGCCAAGAATCCCAACTCTTCGATGTGGAGGAACATCCCTAAGATACTTGGTCCTTCTCATTTCCAACCCGAGAGCTAATCAAACAGTGGAATCCCAGAGAACACAAAGAAGTCCACAATCAACAAAGAAAAGACTCAAATAAAAGAATGCGTAAGCTCCGAGTCAAATAAAATCAGAGCAGACGAAATTTACAAGGAGCGCAACTCTAACACCACGCCGCGCCTCGCGGTCTCCTACCGAGATATGGTTGACTCGCCGCCTCAAGCCCGGGTCTTCTCGGTGTGGGTGACCACTCCTCGCCCGGCCCTCCATTAGACGAGGCCGCTTCCAGCTTTAGACAACCACTGCCAGAGTGGCCCTTGTTGTGGCAAAGAGAAGGTGACGGCCGCCGGGTTGCGGGAACACCTTCGCCGCTGGTCGCAACGACGATCGAAGTCACGCGTCGCGGAGGACGTGGAGCCGGTGCCGATGGCTCCTACGGGCGGAAGCCAAAGAATGGGCCACCGGCAAAGCCCAACTCGACGAACAGATCGCCCCAGTAGACCGATAGGCCTCCCACTTGCGCTATGAGACTCGCCCAGCGCCGCCTTATGCTCGGGCGACGATGGCCTTGTCCACCAAGCTGTCCGAAATCGAGGAAGTCCACAACAGAGAGCTTGTCCTCGAAGCCTCGCACAAACCTCCATGAACTTCTCCCGCTTGGCCTCATCGGCCACTCAGCAGAGCGTACCGCCAAATGGTTGAACTCATGGAGGTACCTGCCACAGACGGCGCTCGCTTGAGCGCAAGAAACCATTCTTTTTCACCATCGTGCCAGCAGGGACATGGGCCCGACGAAAGTCGATCGAACTCCTCCCACGAGACCACGTGGTCCCGCTGGGCCGCATGGCGAGGAAATTCTCCCACCATGAGAGTGCCGCACCCTCCACCGATGGGATGCAAGCGCCCGCTCTCGCCTCCGGCATCGAGCAACGTTGAGCTCCGCTCAACCGCACGCAGCGGCCGCTCAGGTCTGGCGATCTCTGACCTAAGGTGGAGGCTCGAGCACGAGGAACTCCGCAAGTCCCCACGAGATCGGTGACCACTTCCGATCCAGAGGCACCGAGGGAGTAGAGGTATTCCCGCGATGACCTCCAAACCTTATGTCCTCCGAACGACATGCTCTTTTAGACAATAATAAATGCCGCCACTTAATTAACCTAAGATTAACATTAATGATGCCTAAACGCACGCATAAACGCCACCGGGTGATTTAAGGGGCTTGACCCACATGTCACTCAGACATTAGGTTGATTAAGACACCATTAATGATCTACCGATTGGCAATCATTAAGCATTAAACGCGGTCCTAAATATTTGACTAAAACGGGCTCCCTACCGACAAAACCGAGTGGCTTTCACGGCTTGTCGCCGGCGACATCTAAGGCGCGCGCCTATAAACTATCAAAATGGGTTCGCAATAGTGTTATGGACTCCACCAGTTGATGACCTCACACGCGTGGGAGGTTCTGGAACGCCAGCATTTAAAACAAAGAGAGAGGTCGCATACCACGCAAAACATGAAAATAGCAAGATGCTCACAAGGTCCAAGGAAGCGAGTGCCATGACTTCTAGGGACCATATAGAAGCTACCTTAACCGGAGAGGAGCTCCAAATATGGTCGGGAAGACTTGAACACGATGAAGTCCACCTGAGCTTAAGAAGATTGAGAGGACTGTAATATTTAACTAGGAACACTTAACCTCCAAATGGTTCTAGTGTTACTAATTAAACATTCTAAGCCCTGATGGACATATGCTTCCTGCACTGCAAAGATACGCACATCATCACAAAATTACACATCAATTCCATACACATACATCACTAAGTTCAACAACGCACATACATAAAGTAAAGTTATTACAAAAGAGAGCCAGACTCGCCAAAAAAAGAACAATATACAAGAATGACAAATGAGCAAAAGCGCCATAAGATGGCTAGAAAAAAGTCAACCGGCAGCCACACATAACCCACAAGGCAACCGACCGGGCCGCCAAGCTAGTCGCTCGCAAGCTACCACAACACAGCTCACAAAAGTGAGCCCTTCAGCTCACCTTCTTCCTCCGCAACAAAACAATTAAGATAGCAACCGAAAGTACAAAGATTGTCTTTGTACCCGCAAGATCGACGGGTGGAATAGCGCATCTATTCATAAATTACATGCAAGCTTATTTAGGTGGAGGTTGTATGTCTCATTTTGCATAAAGCCAACTTTATTTGCAATAATGTAATACATTTCAAAAGCAAGTTTGCAAAACTGCTTTGTTATCAAAGCAACAGTAAGTAAAGATACAAACAAGTAACACACCGAAGTGACTATCCCAATAGTCACCAACATACATAGCACCAATCCCCGATTCGCATCACCCATCAAGTTTTAATTTAAAAGGTTGTAGTCTAACTCTTGAAAGACCTTGCCAAGCGTGTCCATAACCTAGGACGAGGCTATTCGAATAGTTTTAACCCCGCAGGTGTACCAATGTACCCACACTTCGCATCGCCTTTAAGCCAAAAGCACACTCGTAGGTATGCTCAAGATCGGCCAAGTCCTACGAGACATTTCCAATCTTGTGTATTAACTACGAGCCAGTCATGGGTAGAAACACCATACGCTTATATCATGCAGTTCGAAGACAACAAATCCCATCCCGTGAAGTCTTTCTGACACTACAATGCTCCCAACACCATCCCTTCGCGACTTCACTCTGAGTCAATACACGCCAAAGTACTAAGTCAAGAGAGGTCCCATACCCTCTAATGTGGTTAGCACGCTAAAATGCTTGGTTTAGTGTAACAAGATGTTCTGGTCCTTGTTGACCGGGCACCATCTCCAGCCACACCCCACAATCACACCATCTTACCATTGTGGCTAAGTCTAAATCATTTTGTTTTTAGTTTTAGCTCATAGTAGACATGGCACAAGATGGAAATCATAATACATAATAAGTTTAGGTGATCAAGGTTATCGACAAATCGAGCAACCGCCCATTTTCACCGGGCTAGGCATGGCTAAGCAATTAATTCGCAACTACTAATGACAAGAGCCCATCCACGTAACTCTAAATCACAGCAAGTAACCTAGGCTCATGGTAGTAGAGGATAATCATTTGCTAAGGAAATGCATCTACTAGGCCAACTATTAAAACAAAATAGCAATGCATACATAGAATTTGTAATCAACATAAATACTTAAAATATCGGATTAACATGATCAAACCGCTTGCCTTCTTGCCGTTGCTCAATTTGTTATGGAGGGTCGTTTCGGTTACCGCAAATGTGTCGTAATCCTTAAGCGTAAAGGGCAAAAAGAACCAAGAACAACCAATAAGACGAGCAACACTTAAACAAAAGAGCAAGCAAAAATCATCCAATTACGACTAAATTTATACACAAGGTAGAATACAAATATACCTAGACATGGAAACTGGAAAAACTAATTTGGATTTGGTGCAAAAGATATTACTTAAAAACTCATTTTCTACCATAATTAGCAATCAGAGGCAAAAATATTCTAGAAAGATTTTGGAGCTGAAATTTTATGGTAGCTACCCACTGATATAGTGGTAACCCATATAAAATTTTAGGTCATTTGGAGTTAGGATGGTTTAGTTATGATTTTTCTAAGTTCTACAACTAGCATATATCATTTCTCAGGAATATGAATAAAGACAAAGCCTAGATCAAATCAAAGCATGCCTACAGCCAAATTTACCAGGTTGAGTTTGCTTAGTTTGCAACTACAGAGAGGAAGTTATGTATTTTACAACTTTTCCATGAATTCCTAGACATCATTTTTCATTAAACAAGATCATGTTGTTTAAATCATCTTCCTACAAAAGTAAGGCCTAATTTCATTCTCGATTAAAGTTCATACTATAACCAAGCTACAAAGAATCGAATCATTCAAAAGGAGTTAAAATGACAAAGTTATGCACTTTTGAAATTTGAAACAAGAAAGACTTAGGAAACTTTGAGCTCTCTGGAGGTCCAAACGAACTGAAGACAAGGTGAGGTCGGGTCATTCGATCTGCATCGCAGGCCATTGCACTACACACGCCAAGACGGGAAGACCTCCTCCCGCTCGGGAGGTCTCGACCGATGAGATCTCGATCCAACGCCACGACCAAGTGTAGGCACAACGCGACGCAGAGGAGGTCCTCGCGCTTAACTGAGGTCGCGGACTGGCCGATCAAGATCTCATGATCCCAGCACTAGGGAAGTTCCTAAGACTAAGCTTCACAGTAGGAGGCCCAGCCTGCTAGATCTAGATCTAACGCCCAGAGGCCAAGGGGAGGTCCTAAAGTTACGGATCTAAACTGAGGAGGTCCCTCAACGGGTCTAGATCTCCGCAGGGAGGTCTTTAACTGACGCGATCAAGCGCAGGGAGGTCCTGGACGGTTGGGATTTAACCGAGGAGGTCTTGGATGGCCAAGATCTACTCGGGAGGTCCTAAGCGGTAGTGATCTAACTGAAGAAGATCCGGATCGCCCGCATCAAAGGCTCAGGAGGTCCCTGACGTGCTCGGGACGACGAGAGGGAGGCCTGAGCGCTAATGATTTTACAAACGAGATCTAACGCCCGATCTAAACCGGGAGGTCGTGAACGGCCAGGATTGAGCCTAAGAGGTCCTCGAAGCGGTGGAGTCTTTGTAAAAGGCCACGGTGGCTTTTACAAAGACGCACCTTAGGGTGGTCTCCAGGTGGTCTTTGCATAATGACCAATGGGAGGTCTGCAAAGAGGACCTCGTGGAGGTCCCGATGGTGGAGCACACAAAAATGACCTCGAGGAGGTCATTTTGAAGAGTGGTCCTAGCTGCTAGGATTTAACCAAGGTGGTCCTAGACTGCCAGGATCAACTCGAGGGGAGGTCCTAGACACCGAGGTTTTTATGAAAGAACCTAAGGCCCATATCTAATCTTGAGAGGTCGTGAACGGCCAAGATTAGTCCTGTGAGGTCCGGGTTTTTTAATGGCGCGACCACCTGATGGCACACAAAAAAGGCGCGGTTAAGACAAATTTATTGCTCTCAAGATTGGCAATGAATGAACCTAAGGGGGCACCAAAAGACTTCCTGATTTAACTCTAAGCCCATGGCCCACATGTCGTTGACACAATGGCACGCCTTAAGATTGTGATTAATGCACCCAATGATTAGCAATAAATGGGGCAATGATGATGTCCTAAGGAAGTGACTGAAACGGAGGTTTTGAACCTACAGAAACCCCGAGCGGGCTCAACGCTTGTGCACGCGACGGGGACCTCGCCACCGCCACCAAGGGCACCGATATACTCGCAATATTGTCGCGACCTCAGCGAGGCACTTCTCGACACTACGGCGCACGGTTTTAAACGCCGCGAGCCGAGAATGACTGAGGACCAAGGTTTCTTAAAAACCGAAATGACAAAGTCGAGCGCCACGAGCTAAGCTTAGCTAGACCCTAAGCCCTAAGGGACTAAAATGGACTCACCCGAGTGTAGGAAGGTCCAGAGAAGACTGAGGGACTTGGAGGAGGTCGGTTTGAAGTCCCGCGTGAAGAGCTTGCCTGAGATGGAGAAGAAGGCGACCCGACCGGACAAGCGCCTCCCCAACTTGACCACCTCATGATGGAGCATAGCCAAGCGAAGTTAGAGAATGCTCGAGGTGCTCGAGATGACAAGAAAAAAACAGCAAAACGTTGATGGAATCAAATGGAGCTCGAAGCCGGCAGGGAGCTCCAAAGGTGGCAATGGAGGTTTCGAGTGGCGTGTGCTCTGGGGTTTGAGCTTGAGGACCACTCAACCGAGGGAGCTCAAGCACACGGCAAGAACGCTAGAAGGAAAAAGGAGAGGAAGTTTTCGTGCTATGTGGCAGCCCGGGAGTTTGGCAAGGGCTAGGGCAACCCATCAGGAGCAAGAACCATGCCCTCGCCAACCAGCACGCACGACAGACAAGTGGCAGAAAGGTGAAGACTTTGAGGTTAAAGCCGACTAGCAATAAATGCATGTCGCCAGTAAAGAGCAGCTCACAAGAGGCGTATAAGACATCTCATCGCCTTTCAATCGCTCGACTTCGACACACGCATGAGAGGTGCGAAATTTCATGTATGCGCACTCGTGGAGGTCGTGGAGGAAGCAACACAAACGCTAAGGAGGTCCTGACGTCCCAGATTTGCTTGGGGAGGTCCCGGACGTCCCGTAATCGCCGAGGTGGGGAGGTCCGAGCGCGCGTAGGAGGTCCCGGGAGGTCGTGGAGCTCCACGATGGACATCCTACCGCTTTGACCACCCTAAAGCGCCGAGGGGCGCTTAAGAGCCCGAGGTCGTGAGCGGCCGGATGGAGATCCAACGACTCACTTGCGCGCAAGACGATCGAAGCCGTGCGCGGTCACGCACATGGCTCGACCGAGTCGATCACCGTCGGGTCGCACCGGTCCGACCGAACCCAGTTCGACTCGGCCCTGTGGTTCAAAACCCGAGTCTCAACAAGAGCTGATCTTGGGAGAATTATTTGAGCAAAGAACCAACCCAAAAATCATGAGATTTTTGGCAGGCTGGCTAGCTGAGTTGATTACCTTGTGTAAATTTTACAGCAGGTTTTTGTGCTACACATTTTCCTCCAAAATTTGACAAGGTGCTGGTCCTCTGCTTGACCGATTTGGATTTGGTTTGACTTGCCTCCAATAAAGATCCAAACAATTTCTAAAAATTGTGGAACCTTCCAGAGGAGTCACATACCAACCTCAAGAATTTAGGGAAAATATTTCCGTGAGATTATCACAAGATGGAACAAGGATGACTAAGAAGAAAGAGATGTGGGTCGAATGACTTGTGATCTTTGTATTCCCATAATCTCTTTACAACAATTGTCCAAAGCACACAGAAATACAAGATGTAAGGAAAGTTTTAATTTCCTCATTTTCTTACATTTGAAACACAAGCCTAAAATTGGGATGTTACAATTCTCCCTTACAAGAATCTCATTCGAGATTCCGTTTACTTGGAGAAGAAAGACTGAAAATCGCACGAAGGCGATCTTCTCGGCCCAAGTTGCCTCATCTTCGTAATGGTTTGACCATCGAACCTTAAGGAACTTGATGACACTGCTCTTGTTCTCCGCTCAAATTCTCAAGAATGCGAATGTGATGCTCGCGATAGGTCAAATTCTCCGCACATCGAGAACCTCCAACGAGCTTCCTCGGCCGGGACACACTGAGGCACTTCTTCAGTGTGAAACATGGAACACATCATGCACACCTTCAAGTGCAACCGTAGCTCCAATCTGATGCACCTGCTCCAACTCTCTCGATGATGCGATAAGGCCTAACATATCGAGGAGCCAACTTGCCCTTGATGCCAAAACGCCGATGGCCTTTTTCAAGGCAGAGACTCTGAGATACACAAAGTCATTGGGCTCAAAGCTCAACTCGACGGCGACGACGATCTCGCGTAGCACTTCACTCGATCGGGCCGTGGCGCAGATGCTCGCGATCAATCGAACTTGACTTTCGGCCTCATTGATCGAACTGGCCAAAACTCGCCACCACCGCCACGACTAGCTCAAGGGTTTCGCATTCCTCCCATACAAAGCCTCAATGGTGCCATGCCAAGATCTGCCTCAAAGTCGTTGTTGTAGGAGAACCCAACAAATGGTAGGCATTTCTCCCACTTCTTCCCATAGGAGAGAACACAAGCACTGAGCATATCTTCCAACACTTGGTTGACTCGCCCTTCCTCGACCATCACCGAGGATGAAAGGTCAGATCAAGTGAAGGCGGGTCCTCATAGCCTCTGCGCATATGCCAAAACCGCGAGGTGAAAAGCGCACTCACGCATCGTAAATAATCGTTTTGGTACACCGTGAAGACCACAATCCTCGAGACATAAAGCTCTACCAAAGGCCCCACACGGTCGTAGTCTCTTACAGAAGGAAATGTGCCACTTTAGTCAACCCGCCGATCACGCACTAAATAGCATCATTCCTCTTGGACGAAGTGGGCAATCCCTGATGAAGTCCATGCCGACGGAATCCCACTTCCACTGCACCGCAAAGGTCAAGAAGACTCTCGGCCGACGATGTTCGGCCTTCACACGATAAAGACATGCCGCACTCCGCAACGTAACTTGGCAACTCAGCGCTTCATTCGGTCCACCGCATCTTCGAGATTAGGTCCTGATACATCTTGGTAGCCCCGGGATGGATAGACAAAGGAGAATCGCGGGCTTCACGAGAATCAAATTCCGCAATTCCATGACCTTAGGTCCAACCAAGGCGCTGCCAAACCACACAACGCCATGCTCATCTCTTCGAAAGCACTTGGCCATCCCATCCTTGATGTTCTCGCTTGATCCGCTCACACCGCAGACTCGTCACAGCGCGCCATTTGGTTCACCAAGGTTGGTTGCACAACCAATGTAGCAAGAGAACCGTGCTCGATCAAACCCAAATTGAGGCGCTGGAATTTCGCATGAGGGTAGGTCACGCTTCTGGAGCATCAACATGTTGCAATACACCTTTCGATCGAGTGCATCGCCCACGACATAGGCCTTGCCCTGGATGGTACCGAATACCCATGTCATAACTTGATCAATTCCAACCATCTTCTTTGGCCCGAGGTTCAGATTCGGCGGGTGAATAAGTACTTCAAGCTCTTGTGGTCGGAATACACCTCACAACTGTTACCAATCGATAATGCCGCCAAATCTTGAGTGCATGGACCACAAGAGCTAACTCCAAGTCATGAGTAGGATAGTTGAGTTCATGAGGCCTCAAACCGCCGCGATGCATAGGCCACAACCTTGCCTTCCCCGCATAAGAACACAACCTGCACTCGACGAGAAGCATCACAATAGATATCAAAACTCTTGTGAATATCGTGGAGAACAAGCACTGGGCCGAGGTCGGGCCGCTTGAGTTCCCGAAACTCACATCACAAGCAATGGACCACTCAAACTTCTTGTCTTTCTTGAGCGCTTCAACATAGGTTTCTAATCTTGGAGAAATTCTCGATAAAACGGCGGCGTAGTAGCCAGCCAAACTAAGAAAACTCCTCGTGACGCCGGTGATCGACTTGGGGCTGACCCCAAGATAGCACATCACCGACTTGTTAGGATCCACACCACACCTCCCGCCGAAAGAACATGGCCTAAGAATGCCACTCCTTCAACCGTAACTCGCACTTGCTGAATTTGGCATACAACCGGTGCTCACGTGAGTTTGCCCAATACAAGCTTAAGATGCTCAAGATGCTCTTTCTTCACTCTTGGAGTAGATAAGGATATCATCGATGAATACCACCACGAACCTATCCAAATACTCCATGAATACCGAAGTTCATAAGATTCATGAATAAAGCAGGAGCATTAGTCAAACCAAAAAGACATGACGACTGTACTCGTAAAGGCCATAACGAGTAGCAAAAGCCGCCTTAGGAATATCCTCTGGCCCCGATCTCGACTTGATGATAGCCCAATCTCAAGTCAATCTTGGAGAAGACTCTCCCGGTCCAACCGATCGAAAAGGTCATCAATACGGCAAAGGATACTTGTTCTTTACCACACCTCATTAAGCTTGACGGTAATCAACACACGCGCAAGGTCTTGTCCTTCTTCTTCACAAAGATAACTCGACAACCCTCAAGGAGATGAACTAGGACGGATAAAACCCTTCTCTTGCACTCACCCTGCTTTTTTCAAATTTCTCCTCCAACTCATTAGGAGGCATGCGACACGGCCTTCTAGAAATAGGGGCGGTACCGGCAAAGAACTCCGATCACAAACTCCAGATCTCGAACAGGTGGCATGTCAGCAAGTCTTCCGGAAAGACATCCGCGAAGTCACACACCGCTGGGACGCCGTGAATCTCCAACGCCTCTTTGCTTACGAGGACATAAAGATGGGGCTCTCGCAATCATGCGAAACTCCAACCTGCTTCACCAAGGGTCGGGTAAGGTAGACAATCTTTCCTGCACAATCGACGGCCCCAAGTGTTGGGACAACCAATCCATGCCAAGAATCACATCCAAGCGTGCATGAGTCGAGTAGGATAAGATTCTCCAAGAATCCCACTCCTTCGATGTGGATAGGAACATCCCAGATACTTGGTCACTTCATTTCCGAACCCGAGAGCGAATCAGCAGTGGAATCCCCGCAGGAACACAAAGAAGCTCTACAATCAACAAAGAAAGACCTCAAATAAAAGAATGCGAGGCCTCAGAGTCAAATAAAATCAGTGAGCAGGTGGCGCAATTAACAAGGAGCGCACTCTAACACCACGCCGCGGCGCCTGCGCCTCCTCACCGAGATATGGTTGACTCGGCCGCTCCAAGCCCGGTCGGTCTTCGGTCGTGGTGACCACTCTCTCGCGCGCCCTCCATTAGGACGCAGGGGCCGCCTGTCTTTCTTTAGGACAACCACTGCAGAGTGGCCCTTGTTGCGGCAAGAGAAGCGTGGACGCCTACCAGCCGTTGCGGGAACACCGTCGCTGGGTCGCAGCAAAGACGCGATCCAGCCGCCGACCGCGAGGGCGTGGAGTCCGTGCCAAGGTCCCCGCGGTGGAAACCAAGGAACGGGCCACCGCGGCAGCCCAACTCGGGATCGAACGAGGCCTGCCTCGCGCGCATCACCGGGTCCCCCACTCGCGCCTATGGACTCGCCACGCCTCGCCTTGTGCTCGCGATGATGGCCTTGTCCACCACAATCCGGAAGTCTGGGAAGTCCACGATAGAGAGCTTGTCCCGGCCTCGCACAAGCCTCCATGAACTTCTCCGCTGGCCTCATCGCTGGCCACCTCACGGAGCGCACTCTTCGCTGCATGGTTGAACTCGTGGAGGTATCACGCGCATTTGCGCTCGCTTGAGCGCTAAGGAACTCCTTCTTCTTCGCCATCAAAGCCGGCGGGAACATGGGCCCGACGGAAAGTCAACGGAACCTCCCACGAGACCACGTGTCTCAGGCCGCATGGCATGGAAGTTCTCCCACCATGAGAGTGCCGCACTCTCCAACCGACGGGATGCGGTGCGCCCGCCCTCGCTTCCTGCATCGAGCAACGCTGAGCTTCCGCCAACCAGACGCGCAGCCGCCGTCAAGGCCTGCGGGATCCTCTGACCGGGAGAAAGTGGGAGGTCGAGGTACGGAGGAACTCCGCAAGTCCCCACCAGACCGGGAACCACCTCGCATCCAGAGGCACCAGAGTGAGTGGAGGTGTTCCCTGCGATGACCTCCAACACCTGACACTCCTCCGAACGACATGCCTCTGATTCGTATGAGGACTTCCGCCATGGCCTGAGGAGGGGGAAGATCCTCATCTCGGACTACTCCTACGATTCCCTACAGCACGTGTCCCACCACCATCCCTGATTTACTAAGACAAGTTAGATACGCTCAAGACCCAAGAGCACAGAATCCAAACTTAGTCAAAACGACCAAAGAGTAGCCACAAAAGAACATGAGATCAGAATCACCGAATCAATCTTCCCGAAACGACTAACCCGTATGGAAGAACGAATAATCGCTTGAGAAGACCCAAAATTTCAGAACTAATTTCCAGCTCAAACAGTCCAAAATTCAAGGTATACCCACCTAATAGAGTATAGGCATTAGCTAATCTCATATCACTTCTACCCTTTTATTCCCACAAGTTTTAGTTGTATTTACCTCTCGTGCCTCTCCTTAATTACTAACCACTAGCTAGCTGTCCAAATTTCTTTCTCCAAGCTTCTCGTGTTCCTCCTCCCAAAACCAAGTTAATCGATAAAGGCTAACTTTTGAAAGGAAGAGAGGAACAACTTTTTCAAACTTAAGTGAGAGTAAGGTGAGATGAGCAAGCTAGACAGTAAGGAGAAAAATTAGAGAACTTACTTAGTTTTTCATAAACTATTTGAAAGTATGTTTTCAAAATATCCTAAAGGCTACCAAGCTTAGGGTTTTTACTGCCAAGATGGCTCGATACCAACTTTTGAGGACCTGAATATTTAACTAGGAACACTTAACCTCCAAATGGTTCTAGTGTTACTAATTAAACATTCTAAGCCTCGATGGACATATGTTTCTGCACTGCAGATATGTACATCATCACAAAATTACACATCAATTCCATACACATACATCACTAAGTTCAACAAACGACATACATAAAGTAAAGTTATTATAAAAGAGAGCCGACTGCCAAAAAGAACAATATACAAGAATGACAATGCAAAAGCGCCATAAGATGGCTAGAACAAAAGTCGCACATTGCTAGCCACACATAACCCACAAGGCAACCGACGCCGCCAAGCTTGTCGCCTGCAAGCTACCACAACACAACTCACAAAAGTGAGGCCCTTCTGTGCTCACCTTCTTTCCTCTCGCAAACAAACAATTAAGCATAGCAACCGAAAGTACAAAGATTGTCTTTGTACCCGCAAGACCGACGTGTAATAGCGGACTCATTCATAAATTACATGCAAGCTTATTTAGGTGGAGGTTGTATGTCTCATTTTTGCATAAAGCCAACTTTATTTGCAATAATGTAATACATTTCAAAAGCAAGTTTGCAAATCAGTTTTGTTATCAAAGTAATAAGTAAGTAAAGATACAAACAAGTAACCACTGGAAGTGACTATCCCAATAGTCACCACAACATAGCACTCAACCCGATCTGCACTCACCCATCAAGTTTTAATTTAAAAGGTTGTAGTCTAACTCTTGAAAGACCTTGCAAGCTTGTCCATAACCTAGACGAGGCTATTCGAATAGTTTTAACCCCAGCAGGTGTACCAATGTACCCACACTTCGCATCGCTTTTTGCCAAAAGCACACTCCAGTGGGTATGCTCAAGCACGGCTAAGTCCTACGAGACATTTCCAATCTTGTGTATTAACTACGAGCCGCTCGTATGGGTAGAAACACCATACGCTGAGCATTGCGTGTGCCTTAAAGACAACAAATCCCATCCCGGTGAAGTCTTTCTGACACTACAATGCTCCCAACACCATCCCTCCCGACTCCTCGCGACTCCTGAGCCAATACACCCAAAGTACTAAGTCAAGAGAGGTCCCATACCCTCTAATGTGGTTAGCACGCTAAAATTCTTGGTTTAGTGTAACAAGATGTTCTGGTCCTTGTTGACCCTGGCACCATTCCAACACACCCACAATCACACCATCTTACCATTGTGCCAAGTCTAAATCATTTTGTTTTTAGTTTTAGTTTTCATAAGTAGACATGGCACAAGATGGAAATCATAATACATAATAAGTTTAGGTGATCAAGGTTATCGACAAATCGATAACCGCCATTTCTACCAAGCTAGGCATGGCTAAGCAATTAATTCGCAATCACTAAGTGACAAGAGCCCATCCACTAACTCTAAATCACAGCAAGTAACCTAGGCTCATGGTAGTAGAGGATAATCATTTGCTAAGGAAATGCATCTACTAGGCCAAGTATTAAAACAAAATAGCAATGCATACATAGAATTTGTAATCAACATAAATACTTAAAATATCGATTAACATGATCAAACCGCTTGCCTTCTTGCTGTTGCTCAATTTGTTATATGAGGGTCGCTTCCTGGTTACCGCAAATGTCTAATCCTAAGCTAAAGGGCAAAAGAACCAAGAACAACCAATAAGACGAGCAACACTTAAACAAAAGAGCAAGCAAAAATCATCCAATTACGTTACTTAAATTTATACACAAGGTAGAATACAAATATACCTAGACATGGAAACTGGAAACCTAATTTGGATTTTTGGTGCAAAAGATATTACTTAAAAACTCATTTTCTACTATAATTAGCAATCAGAGCAAAAATATTTTCTAGAAAGATTTTGGAGCTGAAATTTTATGGTAGCTACTTACTGATATAGTGGTAACTCATATAAAATTTTAGGTCATTTGGAGTTAGGATGGTTTAGTTATGATTTTTCTAAGTTCTACAACTAGCATATATCATTTCTCAGAACATGAATAAAGACAAAGCCTAGATCAAATCAAAGCATGCCTACGTGCCAAATTTACTGTGTTGAGTTTGCTTAGTTTGCAACCAGAGAGGAAGTTATGTATTTTACAACTTTTCCATGAATTCCTAGACATCATTTTTCATTAAACAAGATCATGTTGTTTAAATTATTTTCTCGCTACAAAACAGTGGCCTAATTTCATTCTCGATTAAAGTTCATACTATAACCAAGCTACAAAGAATCGAATCATTCAAAAGGAGTTAAAATGACAAAGTTATGCACTTTTGAAATTTGAAACAGCAAAAGACTTAGGAAACTTTGAGCTCTGGAGGTCCAAACGAATCGAAGACAAGGAGAGGTCGTCGGGCCGCCGATCTTGCATCGCAGGTGGCATACCTGCACTGAACGGCACGTGACGGGAAGACCTCCTCTCCGCTCGGGAGGTCCGACCGATGAGATCCGATCCAACGCCACGCACCGCTGTATGCACAACGACGCAGAGGAGGTCCTCGCGCTTATCTGAGGTCGTGGACTGCCGATCAAGATCCGCGATCCCGAGCACTAGGGAAGTTCCTAAGACTAAGCTTGCCAGAGGAGGTTCAGCCCGCTAGATCTAGATCTAACGGCCCGTGAGCCGTCAGGGAGGTCCCAAAGCTACGGATCTAAACGGAGGAGGTCCTCAACGGTCTAGATCTCCAGAGGGAGGTCTTTAACTGACGCGATCAAGCGAGGGAGGTCCCGGACGGTGGGATTTAACCGAGGAGGTCTTGATGGCCAAGATCTACCCTCGGGAGGTCCTAAGCGTAGTGATCTAACGAAGAAGATCCGACGGCTCAGCATCCAGGCTAAGGAGGTCTTGAGCGTTCAGACGACGCGAGGGAGGTCCGAGCGCTAAGGATTTTACAAACGAGATCTAACGCTCGATCTAAACCGGAGGTCGTGGAACGGCTAGGATTGAGCCTAAGAGGTCCTCGAAGGCGGTTTCTTTGTAAAAGGCCACGGGTGGCTTTTACAAAGACGACCCCGAGGGTGGTCCTCGAGGTGGTCTTGCATAATGACCAATGGGAGGTCTTTCGCAAAGAGGACCTCCTGGAGGTCCCGGAAGGAGCTCACAAAAATGACCTCGAGGAGGTCATTTTGCGCAAGAGTGGTCCTAGCGCTAGGATTTAACCAAGGTGGTCCTAGACGGCTAGGATCAACTCGAGGGAGGTCCTGACACTTAGGTTTTTAAGTGAAAAGAACCTAAGGCTCCATATCTAATCTTGGAGAGGTCGTGAACTGGCCAAGATTAGTCCTGTGAGGTCCTGGTTTTTTAATGGCGCGACCACCGGACAATGGCTAAAAAAGGGGCGGCTAAGACAAATTTATTGCTCTCAAGATTGGCAATGAATGAACCTGCAAGGGGCACCAAAAGACTTCCGATTTAACTTCTAAGCCCATGGCCCACATGTCGCTGGACACAATGGCACAGCTTAAGATGTGATTAATGCACCCAATGATTAGCAATAAATGGGGCATTGATGATGTCCTAAGGAAGTGACGAAAACGGAGGTTTTGAACCAAGAAACCCCGAGCGGCTCAACGTTTGCCGCCGCGATGGGGACTCTCGCCGCCGCAATTAAGGGCACCGATATACTCGCAATATTGTCGCGACTCTAGCGGAGGCACTTCGATTTGCTACGACGTTTTAAACGCCGGCGAAATGAGAATGACGGAGGACTGTTTCAAGAAAAACCGAAATGACAAAGTCGAGCGCCACTAGCTAAGCTTAGCTAGACCCTAAGCCCTAAGGGACTAAAATGGACTCACCCGAGTGTAGGGAAGGTCCAGAGGAAGACGGAGGGACTTGGAGGAGGTCGATGAAGTCCCGCGGTGAAGAGCTTGCCTGAGATGGAGAAGAAGGCTGCACCTCGACCACAAGCGCCTCTCAACTTGACCACCTCTCGATGGATAGCCACAAAGAAGTTAGAGAATGCCTGAGGTGCTCGAGATGACAAGAAAAAACAGCAAAAACGTTGATGGAACCGCCGAGCTCGAGCTTCAGCAGGAGCTCCAAAGGTGGCAATGGAGGTTTTGAGGTATGTGTTCTTGGGGTTTGAGTTTGAGGACCACTCAACTGAGGGAGCCTGCCACACCAAGAACGAAGAAGGAAAAAGGAGAGGAAGTTTTTCGTGCTATGTATAGCCCGGGAGTTTGGCAAGGGCTAGGCAACCCATCAGAGCAAGAACCATGCCTCGCCAACCGCACGCACGCATGTGACAAGTGGCAGAGCAGTGAAGACTTTGAGGTTAAAGCCGACTAGCACAAATGCATGTCGCCAGTAAAGAGTCGCTGACAAGAGGCGTAAGGTGACATCTCACTCGCCCCAACCGCTCGACGCACACACGCACGCAGGTGCGAAATTTCATGGCGGCGCACTTCGTGGAGGTCGTGAGGAAGCAACACTGGCTAAGGAGGTCCCGGACGCCCCTGATTTGCTTGGGAGGTCCCGGACGCCCCGTAATCGCCGAGGTGGGGAGGTCCGAAGCGCGCGCAGGAGGTCCGGGAGGTCGGAGCCCCACGATGGACATCCCACGGCTTGGACCACCCTGTAAAGCGCCGAGGGCGCTTAAGAGCTCCTGAGGTCGTGGAGCGGCCGGATGGAGATCCAACGACCGCCATGCGCAAGACGCAGATCGAAGCTCGTGCGCGCCGCGCACATGGTTTCGACCGAGTCGATCGTCTGGTCGACTCGGTCCGACTTAACCCGAGTCTCCACTCGTCCCAGTGGTTCAAAACCCGAGTCTCAACAAGAGCCGATCTTGGGAGAATTATTTGAGGGCAAGAACCAACCCAAAAATCATGAGATTTTTGGTGGGCTTGTTAGCTGAGTTGATTACCTTGTGTAAATTTTACAGAGGTTTTTGTGCTACACATTTTCTCCAAAATTTGACAAGGTGCTGGTCCTCTGCTTGACAGATTTGGATTTGGTTTGACTTGCCTCAACAAAGATCCAAACAATTTCTAAAAATTGTGGAACCTTCCTGCAGGAGTCACATACCAACCCAAGAATTTAGGAAAAATATTTCCAGAGATTATCACAAGATGGAACAAGGATGACTAAGAAGAAAAAGATGTGGTTTAAATGAGTTGTGATCTTTGTATTCCCATAATCTTTACAACAATTGTCCAAAGCACACAGAAATACAAGATGTAAGGAAAGTTTTAATTTCCTCATTTTCTTACATTTGAAACACAAGCCTAAAATTGGGATGTTACAAAGATGAAGTGGAAGATGAGGTTCTGAGCAAAATGAGTGGAACCAAATCATCACCATTGCTTCATTATAGCTCAAAGAGGCTCCAAAAGCAATTAATTGCAAAAAGAACCACTTACCTGAGTCGGAGAAGAAAGGGGGTGAAACTAACTGAAATCTCCAAACTTAAAATTGAGTGATTCCTCATAATGCAACCCAAAATCAAGTTAGGGAAAATATAAAGGAGGTTGAGGAGTTCAAGAGGGTGCAAGAAAGGTTGAAGATGAACCACTTTGGACACAAGGCCGCCATTGGAGCCCTCGGTCAACAATGGTGGATTGAAGGTTTGAGATGGTTTTGAGCTCAAACACGAGAGGAGCTAGGTGTGGTGTAAAAGAACACCGGGAGGACCTAGAGGGCAATATATAGGAAGGGATTAGGGTTTCGAGCAAGAACCCGTGTCCATGGTGGGCTCGGTTCATGCTACGGCCATGGACCAAGAAATGATGGGCAAGTGAGCACGGTGACAATGGAGGAGAAAGCCCGTGCGCATTAAATGCCCTGCAGAGAGAGGGACGAAAGCAAACTTGAGGTTACACATCAAAGCCGCCCCGCGCTTCTCTATTTCGCCATTGTCGCTCGCGCCGAGGGACGAGAGGAGGGAGAAGAACAGAAAGGAGAACGGTGACCTTGGATTGAAAATGGACGGTCACGATAAACGAAGTTCACGGACAGTCCGATTGCCCTCGAGAATCCGGACGGTTGGATTGAGATCCAACGGTCCCAATTGGTTAATGCAACCGAGGGTCCGAATGCTCACATCGAACGTGGCCGAGCGATTTGAATCTAACGGTCGATATCGCGACGACGCTTTAAAATGCGCTCGGTGCAGCTAGGTGGTTCGACCGCATCAAGTGGCTCCGGACTCGAGCCCGACTCGAACCCAAGGAACAGTTGAATCACTTTAGGTTTTAAATTAAAGCTGAGACCTTTGGGGATTTATTAGAGGTAGCAAAATAGCTCCAAAATTCTGAAATTTTTACAGAGCTTGCTGATTTAGACGCTGACCTTGTATAAAATTTGCAGAGGTTTTTATGCATTGTATTTTTCTCCAAACATTCTACAAGGTAATGGTTTTAGGTTTGACTGAGAGTCAAACAGTTTGACCGCCTCTCTAAAATATTCAAACAATTTCTGAAAAATTGTGAAATTTTTCAGAGGGGTCACATACCATCCCAAGAACTTAGGGAAATTATCTCCAGAGGATGATCAAAAGGTTTGACAAGATTGTTTTTGAAGGAACAAGATTTGGATCAAAAGGCCTGTGACTTTGCATTTCCATAAGTCTTGTACAATACTTGTCCAATACAAACAGGAAACACATGATGTAAGAAAAAGTTTTAATTTCTACTCATTTCCTTACATTTGAAACACAAGCCCAAAATTGGGATGTTACAACTTCTCCTCTTACAAGAATCTCGACCGAGATTCCGCTTACTCGGAGAAGAAAGAAGGAAAATCGCACGGCGATCTTCTCGCTCCCAAGTTGCTTCATCTTCGAATGGTTTGACCATCGAACCTTAAGGAACTTGATGACACGCGGTTCCTTGTTCTCCGCTCGCATTCTCAAGAATGCGAACAGACGCCGCGATAGGTCAAATTCTCCTCAGCACATCGAGAGTTTCCAACGAGTTTCCTCGCTTGGGACACGAGGCACTTCTTCAGTGTGACACATGGAACACATCATGCACACCTCAAGTGCACTGGTAGCTCCAATCAGATGCAATCGCTCCAACTCTTTCGACGATACTGTAAGGCCCAACATATCGAGGAGCCAACTGCCCTTGATGCCAAAACGCTGATGGCCCTTCAAGGGAGAGATTTTGAGATACACAAAGTCATTGGGCTCAAATCTCAACTCACGGCGACGACGATCGCATAGCTCTTTTGTTCGATCGGGCCGCGGCGCAGATGCTCGCGGATCAATCGAACTCGACTTTCTCGCCTCATTGATCGACCGAGCCGAAAATCGCCGCCACCGCCTCACCGGGTTCAATGGGGTTCGCATCTCTCCCATACAAAGCCTCAAATGGTGCCATGCCAAGATCGCCCGAAGCTGTTGTTGTAGGAGAACTCAAAGAAATGGTAGGCACTTCTCCCACTTCTTCCCATAGGAAAGAACACAAGCACTGAGCATATCTTCCAACACTTGGTTGACTCACTCCGTCCGCCATCGGGCCCGAGGATGAAAGGTCAGGTCTTTGAAATGAAGGCGGGTCCTCATAGCCTCTGCGCACTATGCCAAACCGCGAGGTGAAAAGTGCACCACGATCGTAAATAATCGCTTTCAGACACCATGAAGACTCACAATCCTCGAGACATAAAGTTCGGCCAAAGGCCCCACACGGTCGAAGTCTTGACAGAAGGAAATGTGCCACTTAGTCAACCCGTCGATCACGACCCAAATAGCATCATTCCCTTTGACGAAGCGGGCAAACGGTGATGAAGTCCATGCTAACGGAATCCCACTTCCATCTCGCACCGCAAAGGTCAAGAAGACCTGCTGACGCCGATGCTCGGCCTTCACGACAAAGACACGCCGCACTCTAAGAACGAACTTGGCAATCTCACGCTTTCATTCGGGTCCACTGTAATCTCTCGACGAAGGTCCCGATACATCTTGGTAGCCGGGGTGAATAGACAAAGGAGAATCATGAGCTTCGGAGAATCAAATTCCGCAATTCCATGACCTTAGGAACCACAAGACGCCCAAACCACACAACGCCATTCTCGCCCTCCAAAAGCACTTGGCTATCCCATCCTTTATGTTCTCGCTTGATTTGGCTCACACCAACATCATGTCACTGTGTCGCTTGATTTGGTCCACCAAGGTTGGTTGCACAACCAATGTAGCAAGAGAACCGTGCTCGATTAAACCCAAATTAAGGCGCTGAATTCGAATGAGGGTAGGTCGCCGCTTCTTGGAGCATCAACATGTTGCAATACACCTTCCGACTGAGTGCATCTGCCACAACGTTGGCCTTGCCCGGATGATACTGAATGCCCATGTCATAGTCCTTGGTCAATTCCAACCATCTTCTTTGCCTGAGGTTCAGATCCGGCTGGGTGAACAAGTACTTCAAGCTCTTGTGGTCGTAATACACCTCCACAACGGTTACCAATCGATAATGCCGCCAAATCTTGAGTGCATGGACCACCGCAGCCAACCTCAAGTCATGAGTAGGATAGTTGAGTTCATGAGGCCTCAACTGCCGCGATACATAGGCCACAACCTTGCCTTCCTGCATAAGAACACAACCAAGACCCTGACGAGAAGCATCACAATAGATATCAAACTCTTGTGAATATCGTGAGAACAAGCACTGGTTGAGGTCAACCGCTCTTGAGTTCCTGAAAACTCACATCACAAGCAGCTGACCACTCAAATTTCTTGTCTTTCTTAAGCAATTCGGTCATAGGCTTTGCAATCTTGGATAAATTCTCGATAAAACGCGATAGTAGCCACCAATCCAAGAAAACTCCGCACATCGGTGACCGACTTGGGCTGACCCCAAGATAGCACATCACCGACTTGCTAGGATCCACACCACACCTCCTCTGAAAGAACATGGCCCAAGAATGCCACTTCTTCAACCGAACTCGCACTTGCCGAATTTGGCATACACTGGTGCTCACGCAGCTTGCCCAACACAAGCTTAAGATGCTCAAAGATGCTCTTCTTCACCCTTGAGTAGATAAGGATATCATCGATGAATACCACCACAAACTTATCCAAATACTCCATGAATACCGAGTTCATAAGATTCATGAATAAAGCAGAGCATTAGTCAAACCAAAAGACATGATCTGTACTCAGAAGGCCATAACGAGTAGCAAAGGCCGCCTTAGGAATATCCTACCCGATCCCGACTTCTGATGATAGCCCAGCCTCAAGTCAATCTTGGAGAAGACTCGTGCCCGGCCAACTGATCGGAAAAGATCATCAATACGGGCAAAGAATACTTGTTCTTTACCGTCACCTCATTGCTTGACGGTAATCAACACACACGCGCAAGGTCTTGTCCTTCTTCTTCACAAAGATAATCGGACAGCCCCAAGGAGATGAGCTAGGACGGATAAAACCCTCTCTTGCAGCTCACCCGGCTGCTTCTTCAGCTCCTCCAACTCATTAGAGGCATGACACGCCTCTTTGAAATAGGGGCGGCACGGCAAGAACTTATCACGAACTCCGCCGAACAGAGGCATCCCGCAAATCTTTCCGAAAGACATCCGCGGTCACACCTCAGTGGGGACATCGTGGAATCTCCAACGCTTGGCTTTGCTTCGAGGGCAAAGGTGGGGGCTCGCGAATCGCGGTGAAAACCCAACCTGCTCACCAAGGGTGGTGAGGTAGACAATCTTCCCCGGCACAATCGATTTGCCCCAAATGTTGGGACAACCAATCCATGCCAAGAATCACATCCGACGCGTTTGAGTCGAGCAGATAAGATTCGCCAAGAATCCACTCTTCGATGTGGATAGGAACATCCCAAGATACTTGGTCACTCATTTCCAACCCGAGAGCGAATCGCCAGTGGAATCCCTCAGAGAACACAAGAAGTCCACAATCAACAAAGAAAAGACTCGAAATAAAAGAATGCGAAGCTCCGAGTCAAATAAACCGTGAGCAGACGCAAATTTACAAGGAGCGCACTCAACACCACGCCGGCGCCTCCGTGCCTCCTCACCGAGATATGGTTGACTCGGCGCTCCCCAAGCCCGGGTCTTCTGGTCGTGGTGACCACTCCCCGCCCCGCGCCCTCCATTAGGACGAGGCCGCTCAGATCTTCTTAGGACAACTACGCGAGTGGCCCTTGTTGTGGCGATGAGAAGGTGACGCTTGGCCGGGTTGCGGGAACACCGCTGGTCGCAGAGCGACGGATCAGCCACGGCTCGCGGAGGACGTGGAGTGGTGCCGATGGCCTCGGCGTGGTGAAGCCAAAGAATGGGCCACCGGCAGCAGCCCAACTCGGGACGAACAGGATCGGCCCGAGTAGACCGATAGGCCTCCCACTTGCGCTTGCAGACTTCGCCACGCTCTCGCCTTATGCTCGCGACGATGGCCTTGTCCACTAAGGTCCGAAATCGAGAAGTCCACAATAGAGAGCTTGTCTCAAGCTCTCGCACAAACCTCCATGAACTTCTCCCGCTTGGCCTCACGGTGGCCACTCAGCAGAGCGTACTCGCCAAATGGTTGAACTCATGGAGGTACTCGTCACGATTTGCGCCCTGCTTGAGCGCAAGAAACTAATTCTTTTTCACCATCAGCCGCAGGACATGGGCCCGACGGAAAGTCCGACGAACTCCTCCCACGAGACCACGTGTCCCGCGGGCTGCATGGCGAGGAAATTCTCCCACCATGAGAGTGCCGCACCCTCCACCGATGGATGCGAAAAGTGCCCGCGCTCGCTTCCCCGCATCGAGCAACGTTGAGCTTCCGCCAACCGCACGCAGCGGCCGATCTGCGTGTCCAAGGGATCCTCGACCGGAGAAGGTGGGAGGTCGAGCACGAGGAACTCCGCAAGTCCCCACGAGACTGGTGACCACTTCCGATCCCAGAGGCACCGGAGGGAGTAGAGGTATTCCCTGGCGATGACCTCCAAGACCTATGTCCTCCGAACGATTATGCTCGATTTGCATGAGGACTTCCGCCATGGTCTGAGGGAGGAAGCTCCTCATCGGGACTATCCGGCCGATTCCGCGCACACGTGTCCCACCACCATCCCGATTCACTAAGATGAGTTAGCTACAAGCCCGAGATAAAAAAAAAGAAAGTAAAGAAATCCAAACTCAAGAAAAGGGCTCAGAATAACCACCAAGAGCACAGACAAAAATCACCAAATCGACTTTCAAATGACTAACCCTGTATGGAAGAACGAGTAATCGTGAGAAAACCCAAAATTTTCAGAACTAAATTCTAGCTCAAAACAGTCCAAAATCAAGGCATAACCACCTAATAGAGTATAGGCATTAGCTAATCTCATATCACTTCTTACCCTTTCATTCCCACAAGTTTTAGTTGAATTTACCTCTCATTTCCTACCTTAATTACTAACCACTAGCTAGCTGTCCAAATTCCTTTCTCCAAGCTCTCATGTTTCTCCCAAACCAAGTTAACTGGTAGAGGCTAATTTTTGAAAGGAAGAGAGGAACAACTTTTTCAAACTTAAGTGAGAGTAAGGTGAGATGAGCAAGCTAAGACAAGTAAGGAGTAAAATCAGATAACTTACTTAAGTTTTACAAACCTTTGAAAGTAAGTTTTCAAAATATTCTAGAGGCTACAAGCTAGGGGTTTTACGGTCAAGATGGCTCGATACCAACTTTGTGAGGACCTGGAATATTTAACTAGTAACACTTAACCTCCAAATGGTTCTGCATTACTAATTAAACATTCTAAGCCTCGATGGACATATGCTTCCTGCACTGCAGCATATGCACATCATCACAAAATTACACATCAATTCCATACACATACATCACTAAGTTCGACAACGACATACAAAAAGTAAAGTTATTACAAAAGAGAGAGCCACTCGCCAAATAGAACGATATACAAGAATGACAATGAAGCAAAAGCGCCATAAGATGGCTAGAACAAAAGTCGACTGTTAGCCATACACCCACAAGGCAACCGACCGCCGCTAAGCTAGTCGCCTGCAGCTACCACAACACACCACAAAGTGAGGCCCTCGTGCTCACCTTCCTCCTCTGCAACAAAACAATTAAGTTGTAGCAACCGAGTACAAAGATTGTCTTTGTACCGCAAGATCGACATGTGGAATAGCAGCACCTATTCATAAACTACATGCAAGCTTATTTAGGTGGAGGTTGTATGTCTCATTTTGCATGAAGCCAACTTTATTTGCAATAATGTAATACATTTTAAAAGCAAGTTTGCAAATCTGTTTTGTTATCAAAGTAACAGTAAGTAAAGGTACATACAAGTAACCACCCGAAGTTTACTATCCCAATAGCCACCATTAACATAGCACTAATCCCGATTCGTACTCACCCATCAAGTTTTAATTTAAAAGGTTGTAGTCTAACTCTTGAAAGACCTTTGCAAGCGTGTCCATAACCTAGGACGAGGCTATTCGAATAGTTTTAACCTCGCAGGTGTACCAATGTACCCACACTTCGCATCGCCAAGCCACAAGCACACTCACAAGGTATGCTCGCCCAGCTAAGTCCTACGAGACATTTCCAATCTTGTGTATTAACTACGAGCCGCTCATATGGATAGAAACCCATATGCTTACATTGCAAGCCGAAAGACAACAAATCCCATCACGGTGAAGTCTTTCTGACACTACAATGCTCCCAACACCATCCCTCCCGCGACTCCTGCGACTCTGAGCCAATACACGCCAAAGTACTAAGTCAAGAGAGGTCCCATACCTCTAATGTGGTTAGCACGCTAAAATGCTTGGTTTAGTGTAACAAGATGTTCAGTCCTTGTTGACCCGGCACCATTCAGTCTACACCCAAAATCACACCATCATACCATTGTGCCCAAGTCTAAATCATTTTGTTTTCGGTTTTAGTTTTCATAAGTAGACATGGCACAAGGTGGAAATCATAATCCATAATAAGTTTTATAGATCAAGGTTATCGACAAGTCGATAACCGCCCACTTCTACCGGAAACTAAGCATGGCTAAGCAATTATTTCAAGAACTACTAAGTGACAAGAGCCCATCCATGAACTCTAAATCACAGCAAGTAACCTAGGCTCATGGTAGTAGAGGATAATCATTTGCTAAGGAAATGCATCTACTAGGTCAACTAGCGACAATAGTTAAAACAAGATAGCAATGCATACATAGAAGTTGTAAACAACATAAATACTTAAAATATCGATTAACATGATCAAACCGCTTGCCTTCTTGTCGTTGCTCAAACTGTTGTGGAGGGTCATTCTCGGGTTACCGCAAATGTTGAACCCTGCTTAAAGGCAAAAGAACCAAGAACAACAAATAAGACGAGCCACACTTAAACAAACGAGCAAGCAAAAATTTTCCAAATGCGACGTAAATTTATACATAAGGTAGAATAATAATATACCTAGACATAGAAACTGGAAAACCTAATTTGGATTTGTGGCAAAAGATATTACCTAAAACCCATTTTCTGCCATAATAAGGTAATCAGAGCAAAATATTTTCTAGAGATTTTCTGACTTGAAATTTTATGATAGGTTGCTACTGATATTTTAAGGCTAATACAAGTGGTTTCATCTTAATTGGAGTTGAAGTGATTTAGTTATGACTTTTCTAAGTTGCAAAACTAGCATAATGCACTTTCCAGAAATATAAACAAGTGCAAAACCCATTTCACATTATAGTATGATAACAGAGGGATTTCCTAACATCAAATTTCTATTTTTAGGATTTACAGGGAATTACTGGTGTCTATTACATCATCAAATAAGTTTTTAATTGCTACTAACAAGGTTAAATCTATTAACATATTTTTCTGGTGCTGATTTAGGCCTACCACCATTTTTAGATTAAAGTTTAGCTAATAACAAATTTATCAAGGTTAAAATCATTCAATTAGCGGATATACTGAGAAAAGGATATGCATTTTCCAAGTTTTAATACACTCGAATATGTAAAAATAGCGTAAAACAAACTATTAAAGATTACGAATTTTCTACATCTGAAGTACATAGCTAAAAGCATTTTTATATTGCTTTAGTGAAATACAAATTTATTGTCATGGTTTCATGTAAAAGGATTTATCTTGAATTAGTTATGAATTTCTAAAGTTTTGATACAATTTTCAGCTGATAAATAAATACTTACGTAAATAAAAACCAACCCAACCGAAAATAAACGACGGACGCCGTGGGCCGTTGATGCCATATCCAACGAGCCACACGACGAGAAACAAGCGCGCGCGCGATTCATAACAGAGCCCACCGTTGGATCAAGATCCAACGGCTCACGAGGAAGGATGCAACCGGACGGTGCGGTTGGTTCTACGATCCACGCATCGCAGATCTAAGGATGAACGACTCCGATCACGCCCAATGGAAGGTCCGATTGCACACGATCGTGGCGCAGATCAAGTGATGGACGCCAAGAATGATGAGGGGAACGGAGGGTCCGAACCCATACAAAATCTAGGCCGCAGATCGCAAATGGACGGTGGTCCAAGATCGGTGCAATCCGAGTGCCGACGCGGGCGCATGTCGGTGGTCGAGAGTCACACATGCGAGATTTAACACACGCGATGCAGTGGCGCACGCGACCCACCGGCGGTGACTTAAAGGAGGTTTTTAGGACAGCTAATAAATGCCGGCACTTAATTAACCTAAGATTAACATTAATGATGCCTAAACGCATGATAAACGCCAACGGTGATTTAAGGGAAATTTGGACCCACATGTGAGTCGACATTAGGCAGATTAAGACACCATTAATGCTCTAACGATTGGCAATCATTAAGCATTAAACGTGTCCTAAATATTTGACGAAACGGCTCTCAAACCGACAAAACCGAGTGGCTTTCACGGCTTGTCGCCGCGACTCGTCGCAGCGGCGCCTACCAAACTATCAAAATGGGTTCGCATAGTGTTGCGGACTCAACAAATGATGACCTCGCCCGGCGTGGAGGTCCGAACGCCAGACGGCAAAACATGAAAATAGCAAGATGCTCCATTGCGGTCCAAGAAGCGAGTGCCATGACTTCTAGGGACTATATAGAAGCTACCTTAACCGAGAGGAGCTCCAAATATGGCAGGGAAGACTTGAACACGATGAAGTCCACAGAGCCAAGAAGATGAAGTGGAAGATGAGGTTTCGAGCAAAATGAGTGGAACCAAATCATCACCACAGCTTCATTATAGCTCAAAGAGGCTCCAAAAGCAATTAATTGCAAAAGAACCACTTACCTGAGTGGAGAAGAAAGGGGTGAAACTAACCGAAATCTCCAAACTTAAAATTGAGTGATTTCGCTTATGCAACCCAAAATCAAGTTAGGGAAAATATAAAGGAGGTTGAGGAGTTCAAGAGGGTGCAAGAAAGGTTGAAGATGAACCACTGGACACCAAGGCCGCCATTGGAGCCCTCGGGTCAACAATGGTGGATTGAAGGTTTGAGATGGTTTTGAGCTCAAACACAGAGAGGAGCTAGGTGTGGTGTAAAGGAACACCAGAGGACCTAGAGGGGCAAATATAGGAAGGGATTAGGTTTGAGCAAGAACCCGAGTCCATGGTGGGCTCGGTTCATGCTACGGTCATGGACCAAGAAATGATGGGAGCAAGTGAGCACGGTGACAATGGAGGAGAAAGCCTGGTGCGCATTAAATGCCCTGCAGAGAGACGTTGACGAAAGCAAACTTGAGGTGACACATCAAAGCCGCCGCGCTCTCTCTTTCCGCCATTGTCGCGCGCTGAGGGACAGAGGGGAGAAGAACAAAGGAGAACGGTGACCTTTGGATTGAAAATGGACGGTCACGATTAAACGAGTTCGCGGACAAACCGATTTCTCAGAATCCGGACGGTTGGATTGAGATCCAACGGTCCCAATTGGTTAATGCAACCGAGGGTCCGAATGCTCACACGAACGTGGGCGAGCGATTTGAATCAACGGCTGATATCGCGACGACGCTTTAAAATGCGGCTCGGTGCAGCTAGGTGGTTCGACCGCATCAAGTGGCGGACTCGAGCCCGACTCGAACTCAAGGAACAATGAATCACTTTAGGTTTTAAATTAAAGCCGAGACCTTTGGGGATTTATTAGAGGTAGCAAAATAGCTCCAAAAATTCTGAAATTTTTACAGGAGCTTGCTGATTTAGACGTTGACCTTGTATAAAATTTGCAGAGGTTTTTATGCATCGTATTTTCTCCAAAAATTCTACAAGGTACTGGTTTTAGGTTTGACTGAGAGTCAAACAGTTTGATCTACCGCCTAAAATATTCAAACAATTTCTGAAAAATTATGAAATTTTTCAGAGGGGTCACATACCATCCCAAGAACTTAGGGAAAATATCTCCAGAGGATGATCAAAAGGTTTGACAAGATTGTTTTTGAAGGAACAAGATTTGGATCAAAAGGCTTGTGACTTTGCATTTCCATAAGTCTTGTACAATACTTGTCCAATACAAACAGGAAACACATGATGTAAGAAAAAGTTTTAATTTCTACTCATTTCCTTACATTTGAAACACAAGCCCAAAATTGGGATGTTACACGGCCCGCGTGCGCCCGATGCATTTGACCAGTCCGATTGCATCCTTTGATCTTAACCGTCCATCTCAGATCCAACGATCAGCACCGTCTTGGTCGAGTCAAACCACCTAATGGCACTGCGCTAGACTCCGGCTTGCGCCGCTTCACTTCTTTCGCTGACGGGCGGGCCCCACTCGTCAGGCCGTCACCTACCTCGCGCTGAGGAGCGTAGTGCGGCCGCGCGCATGGACGCCACCGCCTCGTTGTCCGCCACCGCTTCCGGTTTTCGCGTGCAATCCCTCGCCGCATCGTCCGCTGTTAGGCCATGTCCGAGCGGCATTAATCACCCATCTTTCCTCACCACTCGTCGGCACCGCTCTTGAGCTCCTCGGTCTTTAAAGCCGCCTCTCGCATTCCTCCGCCTCTTCCCTACTTAAGCTCACCCGAGCTCTCTTATCCTCCTTTGGACCCCATAAAACCACTTCCTAGCGACCATTGCTCCTCTCGAGCTCAAACCGAAGGAGTGCGCCAACTCTAGTTCACGGCCGTGGTGCCACCGCCGTGTCATCATCGCGACCAGTGAAGATCATCTTCTCCTTTGCGCGTCATATCGTGTTCAGATCCCCATCATGAATTCCTCAACTAATGTTGAGATTCACTCGCAGGACCGTGGAATTTTGTTCCCTCTTCTTCGCCGAAAGTTCGAGTCTTCGTCCTCATCGCCGTGAGTTGGTTCCTTGGTCAATTTCTGCGTCGGCTCATCTCGCACTTACCCGAGCTATCTACATCTTTATCTCCTCCTGTCTTTGCTCAGGTTGCTCTCCTCGGTGCCACCTTGACCACCGCCGCGTTCACCGTCGGCGACACCACCAAGCAAGCTCCTCTCCGCATCATCCCGCAGCTCTTGGGACCTCGTAGTAGCTTTAGCGCACGTTAGTTCGTGTTTAGTATTGCTAGTTTGTCGTGGCGTTTCGCCGTAGCATGTACTCGCCGCCGCCGTCGCGCCGCTTGTCGTGTCACCTCACCGACCGACCGGTGTCTTCGGGTGCGCGATAGCATTAGGGTTCCATTTTCGTCCTTGCCCGGCACCGACGAGCTCACCTTCGCCGGCGAGGCGCCCGGCGGTCGCGGTCGAGCGCCCGTTGTCCGACGTGGCGCGATTTTTAGAATCCGTTGGGTAAACCAAGGCGATTCCTTCAATACTGTTTGCCGGCGCCGCCGTTAGCGCCAGTGGGTCAAGTTTGACCTGGTTAGTTCCTCGCGGCCTGCATGTCGTTAATCGTGGCTAGTCAAAGGCGTCGGTAGAAAAAGGAATAAATGCTTTAGTTATTTCTGAAATGTAATTTCTGTTGCTCTGTTAATTCATTTAAACTTAGAAAATTCATAACTAAT
This sequence comes from Ampelocalamus luodianensis, assembly GCA_036346255.1. Classification (NCBI taxonomy): domain Eukaryota; kingdom Viridiplantae; phylum Streptophyta; class Magnoliopsida; order Poales; family Poaceae; genus Ampelocalamus; species Ampelocalamus luodianensis. The sequence goes on from CM070628.1 coordinate 20,169,604, forward strand.
TCAATTTTTCTCCAAATCGAATGAAACCAGTTTTGTTAAATTTCATTTTAATTGTGTTATTTACTAAAATAGGTCTCAGCCATGTCTCTATTAGCAAAAATCTGTTAATTGATTAAGTAGTGTTATTATGTGTTTTCCAAATTAGAAAATTCATATCTCTTTCAATTTTTTATCCAAATCTAGTGAATCCAATTTTGTAAATTTTCATTTTTAGTGTACTAATTATCAGATTAGGTTTTAGATATGTTTCGTTGTTGTTGAATGTTTGAGTGTTGTCGGTGTTAAGTTGTTCTTATTCGTTGTTTTTGCTCGATCGATAGATCATGCGGCAGTTACTCGTTTTGTCGAGTGATCCTCGCAGCGTGAGTTGAGCATATTGAGCAAAGAGCAGACTGTGCAAGATTTGATCATGGTAATCCAAAGATTTTAAAGTCTAATATTTTGTTTCAACCGTATGTATGCATCGCGTAATTTGTGTTAAAATTGGTTAGTTAATCCTTTAGATGCATAACCTGTAGGTAAATGCCTATTCTCTACTACCTGAGCATAGGTATTAGCTGTGATTAGAGTTCGTTGGATGAACTCTTGTCACTTAGTAGATTACGAGTCCAGTTGCTTAGCCATGCTTAGTTAACGGTAGTATTGGGCGATCATCGACTTAGTCGATGATCTTGATCACATAAATTATTATTGTTCTTATGTTCCAGCTTGTGCTATGTTTAAATTACAAAACTGAAAATGAAAAGAAAAATGATTTAGACTTGGGCACAACGGTATGTTGGTGTGATCTGTTGTGTGACTGAATGGTGCCTGTGTCAATTAAGGACCGAACATCTTGTGAGTGAATTTTTATCCAGGTTTTTTTGCGTGCTAACCACACTAGAGTATATGGGACCTCTCTTGACCTAGTACTTTGGCATGTATTGACTCCGGGTCGCAGGAGGTCGCAGGAGGGATGGTGTTGGGAGCATGGTCGGTGTCCGAAAAGCTTTATCCTGAGTGGTTAGTTGTCTTTTCGGCTTTACCATGTCGGCAGATGGATTTCTAGCCATACAGGCGGCTCAGTAGTTAATACACAATATTGGAAAGCGTCTCGTAGGACTTAGCCGTGCCAGCATACCTTCGGAAGTGTGCTTTGGCTTAAAGGCGGTCTGAAGTGTGGGTACAGTGGTACACCTCTGCAGGGTTAAAACTATTCGATTAGCCTCGTCCTAGGTTATGGACACGCTTGGGTAAGCTTTTCAAGAGTTAGACTTCAACCTTTTAAATTAAAACTTGACGGGTGGTACGAATCAGGGATTCGTGCTATGTTGTGGTGGCTATTGGGATAGTCACTTCCAGGTGATTACTTGTATCTATCTTTAATTCGTAGTTATTTCAACAATAAAAATGAATTGCAAACTTGCCTTTAAACTGTATTACATTATTGCAAATAAAGTTAGCTTTGTGCAAATGAAACATATGGCCTCCACCAGATAAGCCTGCATGTAGCATCTGAATAGGTCTGCTAGTTCACACGTCACCTTGCAGTACAAAAGCAATTTTTGTACTCAGATGCTTTGCTTAATGTTTTTGTTGCAGAGGAAGAAGGTGAGCCCCAAGGGCCTCACTTCTGTGAGTTGTGCTGCCGCTTGGTGTGGGACGACTAGGCTTGGCGGTCCGGTCAGTTGCCTTGTGGGTTGAAGGCACGCTGATTGGCTTTGTTTATAGCCATCTTATGACGCTTTTGTTTCCATTGTCTATCTTGTTCATTTGTGTATCTTTTGGCCTGTCGGCCCGGTCCGTAATAATCCAACGTTGTTATTTTCGCTTAGTAGTGTGTTGTTTGGACTCTATGTTTGGAATGGAGTTGATGCATAATTTTGTGGCGAGGTGTGTATCGCTCGAAGTATACATATCTCGAGGCTCGTTTATTTTATTTGTGATGCTAGGGCGGTGGTTGGTTACATTACAAGCCAAATAAATTGGGGTCCACATAGCCGCCGTGTCCGTGTCCACGCCCACCGTAGTCGCCGCCGTGTCGCGTCCGCCGCGCCAGCGCGCGCCACGCCAAACCGCGGTCGCCGTGCATGCATGGTCGTCGCATGCATATGGTGCGTTCTTGGCTTGCCTATGTAGACAAGTGCCATCAAAGAGCACACAAATGCACTCGAATACTAGCAGAACATGTACATGCACGCCCGTTCAAATGCATACACTCACACACAACTAACAAGTGACGCGCTCCATGCAATTTGGATGCACTCACACACAACTAGCGTACACTACTCGGCCACAATTCATGCCAAGTGCTTCAACGTGTACATGTCTACATTGGATAAGAACACACACGGACATTTCAATGTTTCAAGCATCATGTGCTTTCCACCTTTGTTCCTCTGCTCTTTTCTTCAACTCTTCTCGACGGGGTAGCCTGGGCTGGCCGCGCTTCTTTGTCGCCACGCCGGCGCTGCTGGCCGCTGATGCCGCACCGCCAAGCCGCCTGCATCAACATTGCCGCGCCAGGCATTTTGCCGCCGCAACGCGACCGCAGCCCACGCCGCCATGCCGCGCTCGGGTTGCCGTGGTTGCGACCGTGTGCCAGCGATCGCGCCCGAGCCGTCCGGTCGCGCCGCGCCTGCGTCGCCGTGGCTGGCTCGACATGCATGCGCTGTGCTGTGGTTGCCGCTGCATGCACAACTCGGGCTCGCTGGTCACCGCCGCGCCACGGGCCGCCTCCGGCAGCAGCACCACGTTGTGTCGCATGCACGCGGCCGTGTCGGGTCGCTCCTCATGCTTCACCTTGCCGCCTCGCGTGAGCCGCTCTCTGCTCGCCAACCGCACTGGTCACCACCGAGCCACGCCCGCTTAGGCCGCTGCCGCTGTGGCGCCACCGCGCCACACAACATGGCGCCTACCGCTGGCGCCGCGCCGCACTCCGCCACCACCGAGCCGCGCTGGCAGCAGCTCGGCCGCATGCAGCGGCGCTCGGCTCCTCCGCGCTGCGCCAGGCCGCTATGCCATAGGGAGCTGCTCCCATGCCGCTTCATTGCCTCTGCAGCCTGCTGCCTTGCAGGCCGCCGTGGATGCATGATGGCCACGAGGCCACGGCAGTTCACTACCTCCTCCCTCCGTGCAAAATGCTAAACGATCGTGCATGCGCAAACAAATCACCAAAATGGGTTCCTCTTGCGGTGATGATCGCAATGGCATAGCATGCAATGGATGATCTTGTGTTTTTGGAAGGGATTGAAGGAGAGAAGGTGGTTTAGCTTGAGTCAAGAAAGAAGAAATGGTGCTGCTGTTGGGAGGAAAGAAAATGGCGTGGAGGAGAAGATGAAGTGGCAGTGAGTGAATTGGGCAGTGGGGTGGATGAGTGCTTGTGGTGGCTTTGGTCTTTGGGAAGAGAAATAAAATAGTAGTAGTGTTGAAAGGCTGTGTGACTTTGGATGGGAGAGAGAAGAAAAGGGCGAGAGGGGTGTCTCTGCTAGGCATAAAGGAAAGAGGAGTCGCTGTGTGTGGGGAGAAAAGTGAGTGGGTGTGAGTGTGCTTGGGAGAAGAAAAGAAATGGTAGTGACTAGTGTGGTTCGGCTAGCACAAGGGTGAACAAGAAATAAAAATTGACAGTGGAATAATAGCAGCATTTCTCCCTCCTTTTCTACAACATGCTCAAACGACCTCGCATGCACGAGCTAGTCGCTAAAATAGAACGCTCTCGAGATAACGATCGCAATGGTATAACATGCATTACAAGATTTTTGGTTTTTGGTTGTGATTGCGAGGAGAGAAGTTGGGAAAAAGAATGGACACGCAGGCGTCTCGTCTGAGGTCGGTCGGACTTAAAAGAGCAACGATACTAATGCATGCATCATGATTTTTAAAATGCATGCCAAAACAATATATCAATAAAATTAAATTTTAACTATGGTCTTTCAACCAATGCGATTATATATTGTTTGTTTATTATTATTATTATTATTATGCAACTTCTTGAACAACTCAATTTAACTTTAAATGCATCCTTTTAATTAATTCGATGTGATTTTAGAAGCAATCTTTTACTTCAATGTGGAAAATTTTAAATCACAGTCAAATATTTATTAGATCGCCAAATTAAATATTAACATCCCGATTCTGAAAACCAGGATGTTACAAACATGGGAACGGGAATTTTAAAACCAGGGAACTTCACTAAACTTAGAATAAACCAAATGGTAAATTTTAAATTTTGAGAATTTTCAAAAAGCTCAGAAAACGGGATGTTACAAACCTACCCCCCTTAAGGGAATCTCGACCCCAAGATTTAGACTTGGTCAACAAAAAGGTGGGGATACTCTGCTTTTAGATCTTCTTCTCGTTCCCAGGTGGCTTCTTCTTTTGAGTGATTACTCCACTGGACTTTGCACGAACAGATGATCTTGCTTTGGTAACGTGCTCTGTGACATCAAGAATCTTGATTGGCTACTCCTCATAGGTGAGGTCCTCTTAAAGATCAATGCTATCCAGTGATGTTTGCTCTATTGGAACTCGAAGGCACTTCTTGAGCTGCGATACATGGAAGACATCACGAACTGCAGACAAGGATGTTGGCAGCTCTAACTGATAAACGGCTTCGCCTCTTCTTCCCACAATCTTGTATGGTCCAACAAACATTGGTGCGAGCTTTCCTTTGGTCTGAAATCTTCTTACTCCTCTGAGTGGAGTTACTCTGAGATAGACAAAATCTCATGTCTCAAAGGACAGTTCTCTACGACGATTGTCAGCATAACTCTTCTGTTGGGATTGAGCCACTCTCAATTGCTCTCTTATCATTCTTACTTTACTTCAGCATCCTTAATCAAATCAGGTCCAAAGAACTGATGTTCCCCAATTTGATCCCAAAGGAGAGGGGTTCTACACTCTCATCAGACGATGCTTCAAATGGAGACATTTGCAAGCTATCTTGATATTTGTTGTTGTACGAGAACTCTGTATAAGGAAGATTCTGATCCCAACTCTTCCCATAGTCTATAGCACATGCTCAAAGCATGTCTTCAAGAATATGATTCACTCGTTCTGTCCGTCCATCTATCTGGGGATGATGTGCTATACTGAAGTTGAGTCTGGTCCCTAAGGCTTCATGCGAGCTCTTCCAAAATCTAGACGTGAACTGTGAACCTCTGTCAGACACTATCCTTTTGGGTACTCCATGCAGACAGACGATCCTGGCCATATATAACTCTGCCAGTTTACTACTTGGGTAGGTGGTCTTGACGGGAATGAAGTGTGCCACCTTGATCAAACGGTCGATCACGACCTAGATAGAATCACATCCTGATTGGGTCCTAGGCAAACCAGTAATAAAGTCCATGCCGACTTGTTCCCATTTCCACTCGAGAATTGGTAAGGGCTGTAACAGTCCAGCGGGTCTCTGATGTTCCGCCTTAACTCTTTGGCATACATCACAACGTGCAATGAAATCGACAATCTCTCGCTACATACTGACCCACTAGTACTTTTCCTTCAGATCCTAGTACATCTTGGTTCTACCTGGATAAATGGAGTAAGGTGATTCATGAGCTTCCTTCAAAATCAGCTTGTTTCTTGGTGGTCAGGTACACAGATGTGGTTACCGAACAAAACTGTACCTTGCTCATCCTCAAAAAATCCTAGGGCTTTGCCTCTTCTCAAGTTCTTCTTGATTTCTTTATCTTCTTTCTGATTTTCCCTGATCTCACTCTGGACGGTTGGTTCAACTTCCAGAGTGTTCACACATCCCTGGTTAACAAATCTCTAAATTTAGATGTCTCAAATCTTTATACAATCTTGGCTAACTTTCTTGAAAGAGCATATTGTTGCAATACCCTTTTTGACTTAGGGTATCTGCCACTACATGTACTTTGCCTAAATGATAATGGATTCTAAGGTCATAATTATTTATTAGTTCTAACCATCTTCTTTGTCTGAGATTGAGGTCTGACTGAGTAAAGATGTACTTCAGACTTTTGTGATCCGTGAAAATCTCACAGCGATTACCGATGAGGTAATGCTGCCAAATTTTCAAGACATGCACAATTGCGGCTAATTCCAAATCAGGTGTCGGGTAATCCCCTTCATGAGGCTTCAACTAGTGAGATGCATAAGCCACAACTTTACTTTCCTACATGTAACATCCCAAATTTTGGGCTTGTGTTTCAAATGTAAGAAAATGAGTAGAAATTAAAACTTTTTCTTACATCATGTATTTCCTTTGTGTACTGAACAAGTATTGTACAAAAGGTTATGGAAGTACAAAGTCACAAGTCCTTGATCCAAATCTTGTTCCTTCAAAAACATTCTTGTCAAATGTTGTGATCATCTCCTGGGAATATTTTTTCTAAGTTCTTGGGATGGTATGTGACCCCTCTGAAAAATTTCACAATTTTTAGAAATTGTTTGAATATTTTAGAGGGCAAGCCAAACCTGCTTTGACCTCACCAAACCTAAAACCAGTACCTTGTAGAATTTTTGGAGAAAAGTACAATGCATAAAAACCTCTGAAAATTTTACACAAGGTCAATGTCCCAGTCAGCAAGCTCCTGTAAAAATTTCAGAATTTTTGGAGTTATTTTGCTACCCCAAATAAATCCTCAAAAGTCCCAGCTTTAATTTAAAACCTAAAGCTGACTCACTATTCATTGGGTTCGAGTCGGGCTCGAGTCCGAGCCACTTGACTCGGTTGAACCACCTAGCTGCACCGAGCCGCGTTTTAAACGCGCGTGCAATCTCACCGTTGGATTCAATCGCCGCACACGCTCATGTGAGCATTCGACCCTCCGGTTGCATTGACCAATTGGGACCGTTGGATCTCAATCCAACCGCCCGTATTCCCGAGGGCAATCGGATCGTCCGGCGAACTCGTTAATCGTGACCGCCCATTTTCAATCCAACGGCCATCGCTCGCTTTTCTCTTCTTCTTCCTCCTCGGCTTCGCGTGCGCGGCGACAATGGCGTAAAGAGAGAGCGCGGCGCTTTGATGTGTCACCTCAAGTTTGCTTTCGCCAACGTCTCTCATGGGCATTTAATGCGCACTGTGCTTTCTCCTCCATTGTCACCATGCTCACTTGCTCCGTCGTTTCTTGGTCCATGATCGTAGCATGAACCGAGCCCACCATGGACTCGGGTTCTTGCTCGAAACCCTAATTCCTTTCCTATAAATTGGCCCTTTAGGTCCTCCCCGTGTTCTTTTGCACTACACCTAGCTACTCTCGTGTTTAAGCTCAAAACCATCTCAAACCTTCAATCCACCATTGTGACCGAGGGCTCCAATGGCGGCCTTGGTGTCCAAAGTGGTTCATCTTCAACACTTCTTGCACCCTTTGAACTCCTCGACCTCCTTTATATTTCCTCTAACTTGATTTTGGGTTGCATTCACATGGAATCACTCAATTTTAAGTTTGGAGATTTTCAGTTGGTTTCACCCCTTTCTTCTCCACCCAGGTAAGTGGTTCTTTTGCAATTATTTGCTTTTGGAGCCTCTTTGAGCTATAATGAAGCTGTGGTGATGATTTGGTTCCACTCATTTTGCTCAGAACCTCATCTTCCACTTCATCTTCTTCAGCTCCGGTGGACTTCATCGTGTTCAAGTCTTCTCCGACCATCTTTGGAGCTCCTCTCGGTTAAGGTAGCTTCTATATAGTCCCTAGAAGTCATGACACTCGCTTCCTTGGACCGCAGCGGACCATCTTGCTATTTTCATGTTTTGCCGTGTCGGCCTCCTTCTTTGTTTTTCGGCTCGCCGGCGTTCCAGACCTCCACCGCCGGCGAGGTCATCACTGTTGGGTCCGCAACACTATTGCGAACCCATTTTGATAGTTTGTGGCGCCGCCGCTGCCGAGTCGCGGCGACAAGCCGTGAAAGCCACTCGGTTTTGTCGGTTGAGAAGCTCCCATTTTCGCCGATTTTTAGGCACATGAATTGCTAATCATTGGATGCCATTAATGTGTCTTAATCGCCTATTGCCTCACCGACATGTGGGTCCATTTCTTAAGTCACCTACCGCGCTTATCGTGCGCTTAGGCATCATTAATGTTAATCTTAGGTTAATTAAGTGTCGCATTTATTAGTCGTCGGGGATACCCCGTGCACCGCCAGTGGGCCCATTAGCTTAGCTACCAAAATCGAAGTCATTAGGGCTGATTTTGGGTTATTTATTGCTAATCATTGTTAGCAATAAATGTGTCCGAGATTACCTTTTTGGTCGACGACGTGGGCCCTCCGTCCTAAACCACCTCTGCTCAAAATCTTTAGGCGCATTAATTGCTAATCGTCACCGATCATTGGTCATTAGTAATTAATTAGCCGCCCTAAAACCTCCTTTAAGTCATCGCCGGTGGGTCCGTGCATCGTGCACATGTGTTAAATCTCGCATGTGTGACTCTCGCCACGCCATGCGCCCCACGACAAGACTCCTAAATGCACTTCGATCTTGGACCACCGTCCATTTGGAGATCTCGCGCCTAGATTTTGTATGCGTTCGACCTCCGCTTCTCATCATTCTCGCCGCCCATTACTAGATCTGCGGCCCGATCGCGCTGCAATCGACCATCCGGATCGAGGCGTGATCGAGCCGCTCATCCTTAGATCTGCGGTCGTGGATCGCCGAGGCAACCGCACCGCCCGGTTGCATCCTTCCTCGTGAGCCGCTGGATCTTGATCCAACGGTGGGCTCTGTTATGAATCGCGCGCGCGCCGCTTCTCGTCGCGGTGGCTCGTTGATTTTGCATCAACGGCCCGCAAGCGCCCACGTTGTTTATTTTCGTTGGGTTGGTTTTTATTTCGTAAGTATTTATTTATCAACCAAAATTGTATCAAAACTTTAGAAATTCATAACTAATTCAAGATAAATCCTTTTACATAAAACCAATCGTAATAAACTTGTAATTCACTAAAGTTTAATATAAAAATGCTTTTAGCTATGCTTTCAGTAGTAGAAAATTTGTAATCTTTTATAGCTTGTTTTCGCTATTTTTATATATTCCAGAATTGTATTAAAACTTGGAAAATGCATATCTTTTTCTGTATATCTGCTAATTGTATGATTTTAACTTTGATAAATTTGTATTAACTAAACTTTAATCTAAAAATGGTGGTAGGCCTAAATCACACTTAAAAATATGTTAATAAATTTAACCTTATTAGTAGCAATTAAAAATTCGTTTAATGTTGTAATAGACACCAGTAATTCTCAGAAATCCTAAAAATAGAAATTTGATGTTAGGAAATCCTCTCTGTTATCATGCTATAATGTGAAATGGGTTTTGCACATGTTTATACTTCGGAAAGTGCATTACGCTAGTTTTGCACCTTAGAAAAATCATAACTAAATCATTTTAACTCCAATTAAGATGAAACCACTTGTATTAGCCTTAAAATGTCAGAGCAACCTATCATAAAAATTTCAAGTCTAGAAAACCTCTAGAAAATATTTTGCTACATGCACCTAATTATGGTAGAAAATGGGTTTTAGGTAACATCTTTGCACCACAAATCCAAATTAAGTTTTTCAGTTGCTATGTCTAGGTATATTCGTATTCTGCCTTATGTGTAAATTTTGTAGCATTTGGATAATTTTTGCTTGCTCGCTTGTTTAAGTGCGCTCGCCTTATTGGTTGTTCTTGGTTCTTTTGCCTTTTCGCTTAGGATTCGACATTTGCGGTAATCCCAGAGCGACCCTCCACAACAGCTTGAGCAACAAAGCAAGAAGGCAAGCGCTTGATCATGTTAATCCCAGATTTTAAGTATTTATGTTGATTACAAATTCTATGTATGCATTGCTACTTTGTGTTAATAGTTGGTCTAGTAGATGCATTTCCTTAGCAAATGATTATCCTCTACTACCATGAGCCTAGGTTACTTGTCGTGATTTAGAGTTCATGGATGGGCTCTTGTCACTTAGTAGTTTACTGAATTAATTGCTTAGCCATGCTTAGTTTAGGTAGAATGGGCTGTTATCGACTTGTCGATAACCTTGATCACTTAAAACTTATTATGATTATGATTTTCACCTTGTGCCATGTCTACTTATGAAAACTAAAACTGAAAACAAAAGATTTAGACTTCGCACAATGGTATGATGGTGTGATTTTTGGGTGTGATCGAATGGTGCCCGAGTCAACAAGGACCGAACATCTTGTTACACTAAACTAAGCATTTTAGCGTGCTAACCACATTAGAGGGTATGGGACCTCTCTTGACTTAGTACTTTGGCGTGTATTGGCTCCAGTCGCAGGAGTCGCAGGAGGGATGGTGTTGGGAGATTGTAGTGTCCGAAAGACTTCACCCGTGATGGGATTTGTTGTCTTTCGGCTTGCAATGTAAGCATATGGGTTTCTATCCATATGAGCGGCTCGTAGTTAATACACAAGATTGGAAATGTCTCGTAGGACTTAGCCGGGCGGCATACCTTCTGTGAGTGTGCTTGTGGCTTGAAGGTCCAAGTGTGGGTACATTGGTACACCTGCAGGTTAAAACTATTCGAATAGCCTCGCCCTAGGTTATGGACACGCTTGGCAAGGTCTTTCAAGAGTTAGACTACAACCTTTTAAATTAAAACTTGATGGGTGGTACGAATCGGGATTCGTGCTATGTTGTGGTGGCTATTGGGATAGTCACTTGTGTGGTTACTTGTATGTATCTTTACTTATCAGTTACTTTGATAACAAAACAGATTTGCAAACTTGCTTTTGAAATATATTACATTATTGCAAATAAAGTTGGCTTTATGTAAAATGAGACATACAACCTCCACCTAAATAAGCTTGCATGTAGTTTATGAATAGGTGCGCTATTCCACACGTCAGTCTTAAGGTACAAAGACAATCTTTGTACTCGGGTTGCTACGCTTAATTGTTTTGTTGCAGAGGAAGAAGGTGAGCACGAAGGGCCTCACTTTGTGAGCTGTGTTGTGGTAGCTATGGGCGACTAGCTTAGCGCCCTGGCCGGTTGCCTTGTGGGTGTATGGCTAACCTGGCCGACTTTTGTTCTAGCCATCTTATGGCACCTTTTGCTTCCGCTGTCATTCTTGTTTATTGTTCTATTTGGCCGGTCGGCTCTCTTTTGTAATAACTTTACTTTATGTATGTCATTGTTGAACCTAGTGATGTATGTGTATGGAATTGATGTGTAATTTTGTGATGATGTGCATATGCTGCAATTCTGGGAAGCATATGTCCATCGAGGCTTAGAATGTTTAATTAGTAATGCCAGAACCATTTGGAGGTTAAGTGTTACTAGTTAAATATTCCGGGTCCTCACAAAGTTGGTATCAGAGCCATACTGACCGTAGAAACCCCTAGCTTGGTCGCCTCTAGAATATTTTGAAAACTTACTTTCAAAAGGTTTGTAAAACTTAAGTAAGTTATCTGATTTTACTCCTTACCTGTCTTAGCTTGCTCATCTCACCTTACTCTCACTTAAGTTTGAAAAAGTTGTTCCTCTCTTCCTTTCAAAAATTAGCCTCTATCGATTAACTTGGTTTTGGGAGAAACATGAGAGCTTGGAGAAAGGAATTTGGACAGCTAGCTAGTGGTTAGTAATTAAGGTAGGAAATGAGAGGTAAATTCAACTAAAACTTGTGGAAATGAAAGGGTAAGAAGTGATATGAGATTAGCTAATGCCTATACTCTATTAGGAGGTTATACCTTGATTTTTGGACTGTTCTGAGCTAGAATTTAGTTCTGAAAACTTTGGGTTTCCTCACACGATTACTCGTTCTTCCATACGGGTTAGTCGTTTCAGGAAGTCGATTTGGTGGTTTTTGGTCCTGTGCTCTTGGTGGTTACTCCTGAGCCCTTTTCTTGAGTTGGATTTCTTTGCTTTCTTTTTATCTCGGGCTTGTAGCTGACTTATCTTAGTGAATCCGGATGGCCGGTGGGACATGTAGCGGCCGGAATCAGCCGGGTAGTCCCGATGAGGAGCTTCCCCCTCCTCCGACCATGGCGGAAGTCCTCATGCAGATCGAACGCAATCGTTCGAGGACCGTAGGGTGTTGGAGGTTATCGCAAGGAACACCTCCACTCCCTCCGGTGCCTCGATCCGAGGTGGTCACCGCCTCGTGGGGACTTGCGGAGTTCCTCCGCACTAAGCCTCCCACCTTCTCCGGTCCGAGGATCCTTGACGCAGACGACGGGCGCGCGTGCGGTTGAGCGAAGCTCAACGCTGCTCGCCGAGAGCAGAGCGCACTTTTCGCATCCCATCACCGGAGGGTGCGGCACTCTCATGGTGGGAGAACTTCCTCGCCATGCACCGCGGGACACGTGGTCTCGTGGGAGGAGTTCCGCCGACTTCCGGGCCCATGTCCCCGCTACCTGATGAAGCTTAAGAAGAAGGAGTTCCTTGCGCTCAAACAGGGCGCAAATCTATGACCGAGTACCTCCATGAGTTCAACCATTTGGCGAGGTACGCCTCGCCGAGGTGGCCACCGATGAGGCCAAGCAGAGAAGTTCATGGAGGGCTTGTCGAGGAGCCGCAGGACAAGCTCTCTATTGTGGACTTCGACTTCCGCACCTTGGTGGACAAGGCCATCGCCGCCGAGCATAAGGCGAGAGCGCTGGCGAGTCCGCAAGCGCAAGTGGGAGGCCCAAATGCTCGCGCAGCCTGGCCTCGCTCGCCCCCGGTTGGTCCCGCACGGTGGCCCGCTTTGGCTTCACCACCGCCGAGGCTTTCGGCACCAGCCCACGTCCTCCGCAGCGCGTGACTCCGCCACGCGGCGCCACGACCAGCCAGCAGGTGTTCCCGCAACCCCGCGGCCGACGCCACCGCTTCTATCGCCACATCAAGGGCCACTACGCGAGTAGTTGTCCTAAGAAGATCGAGCGGCCCTCGCCCTAATGGAGGACACGGCGGGAGTGGTCACCCACCGACCAAAAGACCCCGGCATGGGGAGCGGCGAGTCAACCACATCTCGGCGGAGGAGGCACAGGAGGCGCCCGACGTGGTGTTGGGTACGCTCCTTGTTAATTTGCATCCTCGCTACGCTTTATTTGACTCGGAGCTCGCATTCTTTTTATTTCAAGGTCTTTTGTCGTTGATTGTGGACTTCACCGTGTTCCTCCGGGATTCCACCGCGATTCGCTCTCCGGTTCGGAAATGAGAGTGACCAAGTATGCTGGGATGTTCTGTCCACATCGAAGGAGTGGGATTCTTGGCGAATCTTATCCGCTCGACTCGGCGCGTGCGGATGTGATTCTTGGCATGGATTGGTTGTCCCAATACTTGGGGCAAATCGATTGTGCGAAAGATTGTCTACCTCACCATCCTTCAGTGAACGAAGTTGGGTTTCGCCACGCCATAGAGCCCCATCTTTATGCCCTTGAAGCAAAGCCAAAGATTGGAGATTCACGATGTCCCCACGGTGTGTGACTTCGCGGATGTCTTTCCCGAAGATTTGCCCGGATGCCTCTGCTCGAGATCCGAGTTTGTGATCGAGTTGCTGCCCTGCACGCCCCTATTTCTAAGAGGCCGACGCATGCCTCCTAATGAGTTGGAGGAGTCAAGAAGCAATTGGGTGAGCTGCAAGAGAAGGGTTTTATTCGTCCTAGCTCATCTCCTTGGGGTTGTCCAGTTATCTTTGTGAAGAAGAAGGACAAGACCTTGCGCATGTGTGTTGATTACCGTCCGCTTAATGAGGTGACGGTAAAGAACAAGTATCGTTTGCCCCGTATTGATGATCTTTTCAATCAGTTGACCGGAGCACGAGTCTTCTCCAAGATTGACTTGAGACTGGGCTATCATCAAGTCAAGATCAGGGCCGAGGATATTCTTAAGACGGCCTTTGCTACTCGTTATGGCCTTTACGAGTACACCGTCATGTCTTTTGGTTTGACTAATGCTCCTGCTTTATTCATGAATCTTATGAACTCGGTATTCATGGAGTATTTGGATAGGTTCGTTGTGGTATTCATCGATGATATCCTTATCTACTCCAAGAGTGAAGAAGAGCATGTCGAGCATCTTAAGCTTGTGTTGGGCAGCTCGCGTGAGCACCACCGTATGCCAAATTCAAGCAAGTGCGAGTTCCGTTGAAGGAAGTGGCATTCTTGGGCCATGTTCTTTCAGCAGAGGTGTGGTCAGGATCCTAGCAAGGTCGGTGATGTGCTATCTTGGGGTCACCAAGTCACCACCGATGTGCGGAGTTTTCTTGGGTTGGTGGCTACTATCGCCGCTTTATCGAGAATTTCTCCAAGATTGCGAAGCCTATGACCGAATTGCTCAAGAAAGACAAGAAGTTTGTGTGGTCCACTGCTTGTGATGTGAGTTTTCAAGAACTCAAGAATCGGTTGACCTCAGCCCCAGTGCTTGTTCTCCCTGATATTCACAAGGGTTTTGACATCTATTGTGATGCTTCTCGTCAGGGTCTGGGTTGTGTTCTTATGCAGGAAGGCAAGGTTGTGGCCTATGCATCGCGGCAATTGAGGCCTCATGAACTCAACTATCCTACTCATGACTTGGAGTTAGCTGCTGTGGTCCATGCACTCAAGATTTGGCGGCATTATCTGATTAGTAACCGTTGTGAGGTGTATTCCGACCACAAGAGCTTGAAGTACTTGTTCACCCAGCCAGATCTGAACCTCAGGCAAAGAAGATGGTTGGAATTGATCAAGGACTATGACATGGGCATTCAGTATCATCCGGGCAAGGCCAACGTTGTGGCAGATGCACTCAGTCGGAAGGTGTATTGCAACATGTTGATGCTCCAAGAGCAGCAGCCTACCCTCATTTCGTAATTCCAGCTACCAATTTGGGTTTGATCGAGCACGGTTCTCTTGCTACATTGGTTGTGCAACCAACCTTGGTGGACCAAATCAAGGCGCACGAAGACAAATGTTGGTGTGAGCCAAATCAAGCGTAACATCAAGGATGGGATAGCCAAGTGCTTTTCGGAGGACGAGCATGGCGCTGTGTGGTTTGGGCGCCTTGTGGTTCCTAAGGTCATGGAATTGCGAATTTGATTCTCCGCGAAGCCCATGATTCTCCTTTGTCTATTCACCCCGGACTACCAAGATGTATCAGATCTTCGCCGAGATTCGTGGACCCGAATGAAGCGCGAGATTGCTGTGTTCGTTGTCGAGTGCGACGTGTGTCGTCGTGTGAAGGCCGAGCATCGGCCCAGCAGGTCTTCTTCGCCTTTGCCGCGAATGGAAGTGGGATTCGTTGGCATGGACTTCATCACCGGTTTGCCCGCTCGTCCAAAGGGAATGATGCTATTTGGGTCGTGATCGACGGGTTGACTAAAGTGGCACATTTCCTTCCCGCCAAGACTCACTACGTGTGGGGCCTTTGGCCGAACTTTATATCTCGAGGATTGTGAGTCTTCACGGAAAATCAAGACGATTATTTCGATCGTGGTGCACTTTTCACCTCGCGGTTTTGGCATAGTCCGCAGAGGCTATGGGGACCCCCTTCATTTCAGCATGACTTTTCATCCTCGGATCGATGGCCGACGGAGCGAGTCAACCAAGTGTTGGAAGATATGCTCGTGCTTGTGTTCTTTCCTATGGGAAGAAGTGGGAGAAGTGCCTACCATTTGCGGAGTTCTCCTACAACAACACTTTCAGTGCCGCTTGGCATGGCACCATTTGAGGCTTTGTATGGGAGGAGATGCGTAACCCCATTGAACTGGTCGAGATCGGCGAGCGGCGCTTTTTGGCCGAGTCGATCAATGAGGCCGAAAGCCGTGTTCGCTTGATCCGCGAGCATCTCGCGCACGCACCACCCGAGCAAAAGAGCTATGCAGATCGTCGTCGCCGTGAGTTGAGATTTGAGCCCAATGACTTTGTGTATCTCAAAGTCTCTCCCTTGAAGGGCCATCAGCGTTTTGGCATCAAGGGCAAGTTGGCTCCTCGATATGTTGGGCCTTACCGTATCATCGAGAGAGTTGGAGCAGTTGCATACAGATTGGAGCTACCAGCTGCACTTGAGGGTGTGCATGATGTGTTCCATGTTTCACACCTGAAGAAGTGCCTCCGTGTCCCAACTGAGGAAACTCCGTTGGAAACTCTCGATGTGCAGGAGAATTTGACCTATCGCGAGCATCCTGTTCGTATTCTTGAGGAATCTGAACGGAGAACAAGGAACCGTGTCATCAAGTTCCTTAAGGTTCAGTGGTCAAACCATTCTGAAGATGAGGCAACTTGGGAGCGAGAAGATCGCCTTCGTGCAGATTTTCCTTCTTTCTTCTCCGACAAACTAATCTGGTCGAGATTCTTGTAAGGGGGAGTTGTAAGATCCCAAATTTTGGGCTTGTGTTTCAAATGTAAGAAAATGAGTAGAAATTAAAACTTTTTCTTACATCATGTATTTCCTTTGTGTACTGAACAAGTAATGTACAAAAGGTTATGGAAGTACAAAGTCACAAGTCCTTGATCCAAATCTTGTTCCTTCAAAAACATTCTTGTCAAATGTTGTGATCATCTCCTGGGAATATTTTTCCTAAGTTCTTGGGATGGTATGTGACCCCTCTGAAAAATTTCACAATTTTTAGAAATTGTTTGAATATTTTAGAGGGCAGTCAAACCTGTTTGACCCTCAGTCAAACCTAAAACCAGTACCTTGTAGAATTTTTGGAGAAAAGTACAATGCATAAGAACCTCTGAAAATTTTACACAAGGTCAATGTCCCAGTCAGCAAGCTCCTGTAAAAATTTCAGAATTTTTGGAGTTATTTTGCTACCCCAAATAAATCCTCAAAAGTCCCAGCTTTAATTTAAAACCTAAAGCTGACTCACTATTCATTGGGTTCGAGTCGGGCTCGAGTCCGAGCCACTTGACTCGGTTGAACCACCTAGCTGCACCGAGCCGCGTTTTAAAACGCGCGTGCAATCTCAGCCGTTGGATTCAAATCGCTCGGCACACGTTCATGTGAGCATTCGGACCCTCCGGTTGCATTGACCAATTGGGACCGTTGGATCTCAATCCAACCATCCAGATTCCTGAGGGCAATCGGACTGTCCGGCGAACTCGTTTAATCGTGACCGCCCATTTTCAATCCAACGGTCAACGCTTCGCTTCTGTTCTTCTTCCTCCTCGGCTTCTCCGTGCGCGTGGGCGACAATGGCGAAAAGAGAGAGCGCGGGCGGCTTTGATGTGTCACCTCAAGTTTGCTTTCGCCAACGCCTCTCGGGGCATTTAATGCGCACTCAGCTTTCTCCTCCATTGTCACCATGCTCACTTGCTCCCGCCGTTTCTTGGTCTATGACCGTAGCATGAACCGAGCCAACCATGGACTCGGGTTCTTGCTCGAAACCCTAATTCCTTTCCTATAAATTGGCCCTTTAGGTCCTCCCGGTGTTCTTTTGCACTACACCTAGCTACTCGTGTTTAAGCTCAAACCATCTCAAACCTTCAATCCACCATTGTGACCCGAGGGCTCCAATGGCGGCCTTGGTGTCGATGGTTCATCTTCAACACTTCTTGCACCCTTTGAACTCCTCGACCTCCTTTATATTTCCCTAACTTGATTTTGGGTTGCATTCACAGAATCACTCAATTTTAAGTTTGGAGATTTTCAGTTGGTTTCACCCTTTCTTCTCCAAACTCATTAGTGGTTCTTTTTGCAATTATTTGCTTTTGGAGCCTCTTTGAGCTATAATGAAGTCTGTGGTGATGATTTGGTTCCACTCATTTTGCTCGTAACCTCATCTTCCACTTCATCTTCTTCGCTCTGGTGGACTTCATCGTGTTCAAGTCTTCCCGACCATCTTTGGAGCTCCTCTCGGTGAAGGTAGCTTCTATATAGTCCCTAGAAGTCATGGCACTCGCTTCCTTGGACCGCAGCTGAGCATCTTGCTATTTTCATGTTTTGCCGTGTTGGCCTCCTTCTTTGTTTTCCGGCCGTCGGCTGCCTGCACTTCCACCGCCGGGCGAGTCATCATCGTTGGGTCCGCAACACTATTGCGAACCCATTTTGATAGTTTGTGGGCGCCGCCGCGACCGGAGTCGCCGGCGACAAGCCGTGAAAGCCACTCGGGTTTTGTCAGTTGAGAAGCTCCCATTTTCGTCAGATTTTTAGGGCACAGTAATTGCTAATCATTGGATGCCATTAATGTGTCTTAATCTGGCCTAATGCCTCACTGACATGTGGGTCCAAATTTCTTAAGTCACATACCGGGCGCTTATCTCGCGCGCTTAGGCATCATTAATGTTAATCTTAGGTTAATTAAGTGTCGGCATTTATTAGCTGTCGGGGATACCCCCCCTGTGCCACTGCCAGGTGGGCCCATTAGCTTAGCGCCGAAAATCAGAAGTCATTAGGGCTGATTTTGGGTTATTTATTGCTAATCATTGTTAGCAATAAATGTGTCCGAGATTACCTTTTTTGGGTCGCTGACGTGTGGGCCCTCTGTCCCTAAACCACCTCTGTTCAAAATCTTTAGGGCGCATTAATTGCTAATCGTCACTAATCATTGGTCATTAGTAATTAATTAGCTGTCCTAAAACCTCCTTTAAGTCAACGCCGGTGGGTCGCGCGGCATCGTGCACATGTGTTAAATCTCGCATGTGTGACTCTCGATCCACGCCATGCCCCACGATCAAGACTCCTAAATGCACTTCGATCTTGGACCACCGCCCATTTGGAGATCTCGCGGCCTAGATTTTGTATGCGTTCGACCTCCGGTTCCCTCATCATTCTCGGCCGTCCATTACTAGATCTCGCGGCCACGATCGCGCGGCAATCGGACCATCCGATCGAGGCGTGATCGAGCCGTTCATCCTAGATCTGCGGTCGTGGATCGTCGAGGCAACCGCACCGTCCGCTGCATCCTTCCTCGTGAGCCGTTGGATCTTGATCCAACGGCGGCCTCGTTATGAATCGCGCGCGTGCGCGCGTTCTCCGCGCGTGTGGCTCGTTGGATTTTGCATCAACGGCCGCAAGCGCCCACGTGCTTATTTCGGTTGGGTTGGTTTTATTTCTGTAAGTATTTATTTATCAACTGAAAATTGTATCAAAACTTTAGAAATTCATAACTAATTCAAGATAAATCCTTTTTACATGAAACCAACTGTAATAAATTTGTAATTCACTAAAGTTTAATATAAAAATGCTTTTAGCTATGCTTGTGTAGTAGAAAATTCTGTAATCTTTTATAGCTTGTTTTCTGCTATTTTTATATATTCCAGAATTGTATTAAAACTTGGAAAATGCATATCTTTTTCTGTATATCTGCTAATTGTATGATTTTAACTTTGATAAATTTGTATTAACTAAACTTTAATCTAAAAATGGTGGTAGGCCTAAATCAGCACCAGAAAAATATGTTAATAAATTTAACCTTATTAGTAGCAATTAAAAATTCGTTTAATGTTGTAATAGACACCAGAATTCCAGTAAATCCTAAAAATAGAAATTTGATGTTAGGAAATCCCTCTGTTATCATGCTATAATGTGAAATGGGTTTTGCACATGTTTATACTTCTGGAAAGTGCACATGTTTTGCACCTTAGAAAAATCATAACTAAATCATTTTAACTCCAATTAAGATGAAACCACTTGTATTAGCCTTAAAATGTCAGTAGCAACCTATCATAAAAATTTCAAGTCTAGAAAACCTCTAGAAAATATTTTTGCTACAGTACCTAATTATGGCCGAAAATGGGTTTTTAGGTAACATCTTTTGCACCACAAATCCAAATTAGGTTTTTCCATTTGCTATGTCTAGGTATATTCGTATTCGCCTTATGTGTAAATTTTGTAGCATTTGGATAATTTTGCTTGCTCGCTTGTTTAAGTGCGGCTCGTCTTATTGGTTGTTTTGGTTCTTTTGCCTTTTCGCTTAGGATTCGACATTTGCGGTAATCCCAGAGCGACCCTCCACAACAGTTTGAGCAACGAGCAAGAAGGCAAGCGGTTTGATCATGTTAATCCCAGTATTTTAAGTATTTATGTTGATTACAAATTCTATGTATGCATTGCTACTTTGTGTTAATAGTTGGCCTAGTAGATGCATTTCCTTAGCAAATGATTATCCTCTACTACCATGAGCCTAGGTTACTTGTTGTGATTTAGAGTTCATGGATGGGCTCTTGTCACTTAGTAGTTTACTGAATTAATTGCTTAGCCATGCTTAGTTTAGGTAGAAATGGGCGGTTATCGACTTGTCGATAACCTTGATCACTTAAAACTTATTATGATTATGATTTCCACCTTGTGCCATGTCTACTTATGAAAACTAAAACTGAAAACAAAAGATTTAGACTTGGGCACAATGGTATGATGGTGTGATTTTGGGTGTGATCGGAATGGTGCCCGAGTCAACAAGGACCGAACATCTTGTTACACTAAACCAAGCATTTTAGCGTGCTAACCACATTAGAGGGTATGGGACCTCTCTTGACTTAGTACTTTGGCGTGTATTGGCTCCAGTCGCGGGAGTCGCAGGAGGATGGTGTTGGGAGATTGTAGTCCGAAAGACTTCACCCGTGATGGGATTTGTTGTCTTTCGGCTTGCAATGTAAGCATATGGGTTTCTATCCATATGAGCGGCTCGTAGTTAATACACAAGATTGGAAATGTCTCGTAGGACTTAGCGGGCCAGCATACCTTGATGAGTGTGCTTCTAGCTTGAAGGTGGTCCAAGTGTGGGTACATTGGTACACCCCCGCAGGTTAAAACTATTCGAATAGCCTCGTCCTAGGTTATGGACACGCTTGGCAAGGTCTTTCAAGAGTTAGACTACAACCTTTTAAATTAAAACTTGATGGGTGGTACGAATCGGGGATTCGTGCTATGTTGTGGTGGCTATTGGGATAGTCACTTCCAGGTGGTTACTTGTATGTATCTTTACTTACCGTTACTTTGATAACAAAACAGATTTGCAAACTTGCTTTTGAAATATATTACATTATTGCAAATAAAGTTGGCTTCATGCAAAATGAGACATACAACCTCCACCTAAATAAGCTTGCATGTAGTTTATGAATAGGTCTGCTATTCCACACATCAGTCTTGCGGGTACAAAGACAATCTTTGTACTCAGTTGCTACGCTTAATTGTTTTGTTGCAGAGGAAGAAGGTGAGCACAGAAGGGCCTCACTTTTGTGAGTCTTTGTGGTAGCTATGGGCGACTAGCTTGGCGGTCCTGTCGGTTGCCTTGTGGGTGTATGGCTAACCGGTCGACTTTTGTTCTAGCCATCTTATGGCACCTTTGCTTCATTGTCATTCTTGTTTATTGTTCTATTTGGCGGTCGGCTCTCTTTGTAATAACTTTACTTTATGTATGTCATTGTTGAACCTAGTGATGTATGTGTATGGAATTGATGTGTAATTTTGTGATGATGTGCATATGCAGTGCTGGGAAGCATATGTCCATCGAGGCTTAGAATGTTTAATTAGTAATGCCGGAACCATTTGGAGGTTAAGTGTTACTAGCTAAATATTCCGGGTCCTCACACTGCATTAGCACACATTCGAGGCCTTGACGAGAGACATCACAGAAAACTTCAAAGTCCTTGTGGACGCCCGGCAAGACTAACACAGGTGTCGAAAGAAGTCTCCTCTTCAAATCTTGGAAACTTTGCTCACAGGCATCGGTCCAATCAAACTTCCTTTCTTTCTTCAAAAGCTGAGTCGGAGATCTGGCGTTACTAGAGAAACCTTCGATGAACCTTTGGTAATAACCAGCTAAACCGAGGAAACTCCTTACTTCAGCGATGGATTTGGGTTGCCTCCAATCCATTACGGCTTCAACCTTTGCGGGATCTACTCCAACTCCTACTGACACGATGTGTCTGAGGAAAGCTACTTGGCTTAGCCAAAATTCACTTTTACTGAATTTGGCATAGAGCTGCTGCTCTCTGAGTCTTTCCAAAACTGCCCTGAGATGCATCTCATGCTCTTCTTCATCCTTTGAGTAGATGAGAATGTCGTCGATGAACACGACCACAAACTTATCTAAGAACTCCATGAATACTTTATTCATCATGTTCATGAAATAAGTTGGTGCATTCGTCAACCTGAATGACATTATAGTGAACTCATACAGTCCATATCTTGTGGTGAAAGTAGACTTTGGTATGTCTTTTGATCTGATCTTCAACTGATGATAACCAGACCTTAGATCAATCTTAGAGAAAACACTTGCTCCTTTCAACTAGTCGAAGAGGTCGTTGATCCTAGGCAAAGGATACTTGTTCTTGATTATGACTTCATTGAGTGATCTTTAATCTACACACATACTCATACTATTATCTTTCTTTCTAACAAACAGTATTGGTGCTCTCTAAGGCGATGAACTTGGTTGGATATAACCCTTATACTGCAACTCTTTGATTTATTTCTTCAATTCTGCTAACTCATTGGTGGGCATTCTGTAGGGTCTCTTTGAAATTGGAGAAGTCCCTAGGACTAAGTTAATTAAGAACATAATGTCTCTATCTGGTGGCATACCAGGTAATTCTTCAGGAAATACATCTGGGTATTCATTTACCACTGGGATGTCCTCCAACTTCACTTTCTTCAGACTAGCCAGGATATGACTTTCTCTAACAGAGGTCTCGAGTCTGAACTCCACTTCAATTCCTTGTTCATTGGTGAGGGTGATAAACCTATTGGCACAGTCTATCTGGCCTTGATTCTTGGCTAGCCAATCCGTTCCGAGAATCACATCTAGCTCTTGGGATTGCAAGACTATTAAGTCTGCCAGGAAAGGTACTCCTGATATTTCCAAGGTAAGGTTTGGGCATAGGGAACTACTCCTCATTTTCGAGCCCGGATAATGGATTAACATAGGGTTAACTAAAGGAGATATAGATAACCATATTTTCCCACAAACTTATTCGGAACAAAAGAATGAGAAGCTCCCGAATCAAATAAAACTGATGTTAGCATTTGTGAGACCCCGGTTTATTTAGCTTGTAATACTTAACCTTCCATTGGCTCTAGTATTACAAACAAAATACGCCGTGTCTCAATGAACATGTGCTTCCCAGAATTGCAGCACACATACATTCATACAAAGTCATGCATGAATTCACATACAACATAATATAACAAGTCTAGCAAAAGACATAAGGTAAATAGAGTTATTACAAAAGGTGCCGACCGGCCAAAAGATAACAAAGAGTGTAAGGCAGGAGGAAACAATGATTGCCATAAGATGGCTATAACAAAAGTCGACCGGTTAGCCATAACCCACAAGGCAACCGACCGGGCCGCCGAGCTAGTTGTCCCAAACACCACCACAGCACGTCTCACAAAAGTGAGGCCCTTGGGGCTCACCTTCTTCCTCTGCAACAAATAACATTAAGCAAAGCAAATGAGTACACTAATGTATTCGCAAGACTGATGTGTAGGATAACAGACCTATACATGTGCTACATGCAGGCTTCTTTAAGTGGAGGTTGTATGTCTCATTTTAGCTCAAAGCCAACTTTATTTGTAATTATGTAATACATTTGAAAGCAAGTTTGCAATATGTTTTTATTGTTGAAATAACAGTGAATAACAGTAAATACAAGTAACCACCTAGAGGTGACTAACCCAATAGCCACCACATCATAGTACGAATCCCTGATTCGTACCACCCATCAAGTTTTAATTAAAAGTGTTGTAGTCTAACTCTTGAAAAGCTTACCCAAGCGTGTCCATAACCTAGGACGAGGCTATTCGAATAGATCAAACCTTGCAGGGGTGTACCAATGTACCCACACCTCAGACCACCTTTTTGCCAAGCTATTAAGCACACTTCCTTTGGTATGCCGACACGGCTAAGTCCTACGAGATATTTCCAATGAATGATGCTAATTAAGAGTCGCGACAACCTGAAGAGTAGGATACATCCGCCCATGGCTCAAGCCGTTGCGGATGCTCCCCCCTTATAAAAACAGTTTTAACCACCCGCGACCTATAATTAACACCTCCTAAAGTACTTAGTCAAGAGAGGTCCCATACCCTCTAGCGTGGTTAGCACGCAAGATTGCCTGGATAACAGAGACTCACAAGATGTTCGGTCCTTAATTGACTCGGGCACCATTCAAGTCACACCCAAAAGCACACCAACATACCAATGTGCCCAAGTCCAAATCATTTTGTTTGCATTTTTAGTTTTTGCAAATATACATAGCACAATGGCTGAAATCATAAGTCATAGTAAGTTTTGTGTGATCAAGGTTATCGACAAGTCGATAACCGCCAATTTCTACCGGTAGCTAAGCATGGCTAAGCAACATACTCGAAAACTACTAAGTGACAAGGGCTCATCCAACAAACCCAAAATCACAGCAAAGTAGTCCTAGGCTCAATAGTAGAGGATAAACATTTACATACAGATCATGCATTTAATAGGCCAACTATCGACAATAGTTAAAACAAGATAGCAATGCGTACGTAGAATTTGCAAACAACATATTATGTTTGAAAATACAGGGATTAACATGATCAAACTGCTTGCCTTGCTAGAGTTGCTCACTGTGCTGCTGAGGGGAACTCTCAGACTCAACAAACCCTTCGGAACCTAACGCAAAAATGCGATAAAACCCGATAAGAGCAAAGAACACCAAACAAAACTCAACAGCAAAAGTTATCCAAAACCCAAGAAATTCATACAGCAGCAAGGGTATGATTTTAGACAAATTTAGGAACAAGAATCATGCAATTTGGAATAGGCATGCAAAAGTTATAGCTAAAAGTATTTCCCTTAGCCTGGAAATTCAACTAAATTAATTACTGGTACTGTTCATGGCATAAATTTCCAGAATGATCTAAAGTCTGAAATTTTTATGGTGGGCAGGTAATAGTATCCTAACAACAGCAAAACTGAGTTTGCACATTTTGGAGTTAAAATAAATTATTTATGATTTTCTTAAGTTATGAAACTAGCATACTTCACTTTTTAGAAGCAATATCATGGACAACACCTATACTATGTAAAAGTACATTACTAGAGGAATTTTACAGATTTTAGTTTGCTCAATTTGAAGTTATACACAAAGAGTTATGCATTTTACAAATTTTGAAGTGATTTTCTAAGCCTCGCTTCCTTTAAACATTTCCTACCGCATATACTAATTCCTAGTACAGAACAGAGCCTGAAATTGTTCTCAAATTAAAGTTTATCCTACCACAGAGCTAATGCAACTTGAATCATTCAAAAAGGAGCTAAACTGACAAAGTTATGCACTTTTTGAAATTTGAAACAACAAAATACTTAGAAAATCAGAGCTCTCGGGGAGATCTAACTGAACTGACGAAATCGGGGAGGTCGTGGCCGTCGATCTTTCATCGCACGGCTACGGAGCACGGGCATAGTGCACCCGCACGGCGCGCACTTGGGAGGTCCAAGCCGTAGATATTGGATCCAACGGCTCTGACTAGGACATGCACAACGCACACGGAGGAGCTAGTCGCGCCCATAGGATGTCGTGACCATCATATCTAGATCTGGCGATCCAGGGCTCCCAGAGGAGTTCCTAAGCTCAACGCTCTAACGGAAGAGGTATGGACGGTGAGATCTAAAGGAGGAGAGGTCTGGACGGCTAAGATTTACCGAGGAGGTTTAACGGTCAAGATCTCAGAAAGGAAGATCTGAGGGAAGGCCCTAGAGAGGAGGTCCTGGACACTCAGGATCTACCGAAGGAGATCTTGGACGGCCAAGATCGAACGGGGGAGGTCCTATGGGTCGACACTTAACGGAGGAAAATCCCGGCGGCTAAGATCTCACAAGGGAGGTCCTCAACGGTCAAGATTTACGCGAGTAGGTCCTAAAGGCTTAGATCTCCACGAGGAGGAGGTCTGGGACGGTCAAGATCTACCAGAGGAGGTCTTGAATGGTCTAGATTTGATTGGGGAGGTCTTTAAGGATAGGGTTTTCACGGCACGATATCTGGACGGCTCAGATCACCCACGGGAGGTCCTGAACGGTCCGGATCAAAGCAGAGGGAGGTTATGCGACTAAAGGCTTTACACAAGGAGAATCTAACGGCTAGAAACTTAAATCACAGAAGTCCTTTAATGGCTGAGATTAACTCTAACGAGGTCCTGTGACTTAGCGTTTTACCAAGAAAGAGCATACGGCTCAAATCTAATCTAAGGTGGTCATCGATGGCTGAGATGAAACTAGGGGAGGTCTTAAGACTTAAAGCTTTTCAAAAAGAAATCTAAGGCTCAGATCTAAACCTGGGGAGGTCGCGAACGGCTAGGATGAACTCAGGGAGGTCTAATGACTTGACAAAAACCCGACAAAGTACAGAGCACAACGTTGGGCTCGCCGGCATGTCGCTGGTGACCTAGGCTGCGGCGGCGCGAGCCAACTATACCAAAACCTTCATGCTACTATTGCGAGCATATTGGAACCACTCTCGACGGCGGAGCTGGCCTGTAACGTTGGCGAGCCGGAGGGAGGTGGAGGACCACTTTCGGCAAAAACCGAAAATGGTGAAGAGGTCCACTACGCACTAAGCTAGCTAGTGCCCGAGCTCTACGGGACTAATAAGAACTCACCTGGGCACAGGAGTGGTCCAAGGGAAGTCGGAGGAGGCCCAGCGGCGGAGCAGTTCACTGGAGCTGGAGACGACAAAGGCAACAAGACGTTTTGAGCAAAGCAAGGTAAAAATAATGGTCAGGATAAGCTTGCGATGGCCCGGAGGTGGTCCAGGGCCAAAGGATTGGGCAGAGGAGCCTTACCGGAGTTGGGAACGATGAAGCCCACCTATAGCCGCAATCCACGAAACTTCTAATCCAGCTGCCCCTGTGGAAGCAAACTGAAATCGAAGTCAGGGAATGGCTTTGCGATGACCAGAGGTTCCCAGGGAAACAAAGAACAGGGCGAGAGGACCCTAGGAGCACCCAGGTCAGTGATGAAGCTCCACGGCAACAATGGCGGAAATGGGGGTACTCCCGGTAGTTTGCGTTCCACCCACCAAAAGTGAGTTGGGGAGGACTGTGAGTGTAAGAGGACCAGAGGTCTTCAGGGTGCTCAAGTAGCTAGTGAGCAGTGGGCACAAGTGAGGGGGTCCCCGCGGTGAGCTACGGTGACTCAGAACTGCGACAGAGCTAGGAGCGGTGAGAGCCGCGCGAAACACGGCTTTGGCCGAAAGTATTGCCGCGCAGCTATGGTCTCGACAAGCAAGCGTTGACGAGGGAGCGAGACGTGACAGGACCACACCGCCCACTGTGCTGCGCACGGCGCGAGGTAGAAGATGACTAGAGGAGGTTGGGGTGGTTGTGAGACGCGCGATAAGGATCGGGCGGCTCAGAGCACACCAGGGCTCCGGAGGTGGAAAGAGTAGGGGAGGTCTGGGGCATTGGATGGACATCCAACGGCTCAGCTCGCACGCCCGAACGCAACTCAAGCAGACCTGGTCCAACCGAGTCACTCGAGTTGGGCTTGGGCTCGAGCCCGAGTCTGACTCGAACTAGGGTTTGAATTTTTGATTTAGAGAAGGGCTGAACTTTGGGGAATTGTTTGAGGTATCAAAACAACTCCAAAAATTCTGAAAAGTTTACAGGAGATTGCTAGCTTGGATATTGGCCTTTTGTAAAAAATTTAGGGGTTTTGGTGCTGTACATTTTCCTCTAAAAATTAGACAATGTGCTGGACTAAGGTTTGACCAATTTTTAAATTGGTTTGACTTGCCTCAAAACTATTCAAAGAACTCCAACAACTGTGAAATTTTTCAGAGGGGTTCCACACCAACCCTAGGACTTAGGAAAGATAAATCCAAGAGATGATCATAAGGTTTGACAAGATTGTTTTTGAAGGACTTGATTTTGGTCAAAATGACCTGTGACTTGTATTTCCATAATTCCTTTTACAAGAATTGTTTAGAACATACAGGAGATACAAGATGTAAGAAAAAGTTTTAATTTCTACTCATTTTGTTACATTTGAAACACTAGTCTAAACTTGGGATGTTACAGCATTGAATCGACAAGGAACATACCAAGGACCACATCTGGTGCAGTCTGAGCTTCCTCTGCGGTGACGTGATTCACACATCCTTTGATGAACTGGACTGATGGCTTTACAACTAGAGTGCTGCCAGGTGCTGGAACTCCCTAATTTGGTCGGGTTGGGGTTGCTGGCTGCTGCTTCTTTGGGCACTTATTGGCATAGTGTCCTACTTCATTGCAATTGAAGCAAGTAACTCCTATAGTGGAGTTAGCAGGTGCCTTCTTCTGAAACTGTCCTCCAGGAGAAGTGTTACGAAAATCAGAGTTCATTGGGCGCTGAGTTGGCACAGGTGTCTTGGTCGAAGAGGACTGGAATCTCCCATATTGAGGTGGCTGAGGTTGGGTGGTGCGGGGCTTGGGAAAACCCCCAAAGTTGAACTTTTGGGATGCCATTCTTCTATTGCGATTCTCCATTTCTAGGTGCTTGCCCTCCTGACGGATAGCCTTGCTCACCAACTGCTGAAAGTCGGTGTAGTCTTGGGCAATGAGTTGGACTAAGAGATCATCATTGAGCCCTTCCAAGAAACGTTCTTGCTTGGCCTCATTAGTCGACACATCTGCTGGTGCATAGCGGGCTAACTGGTTGAACTTCTGCAAATACTCATTGACTGAGCGGTTTTCTTGATGCAAGGTGCAGAACTCCTTCCTCTTCAGGGACATCATGCCCGGTGGTATGTGTGCACAGTGGAAAGCCTGCATGAATTCGTCGCAAGAGATGGTCTGAGCATCAGCGTGAGACTGGGCAAAATTGTCCCACCACTCTGACGCTGGTCCATTCAGTGGGTGAGAGGCAAACATAACTCTATCACGATCAGTGCACTAGACCATATCCTGTTTTCCTACCGACTGCCCTGAAACAATCATCAGCCTCCATTGGCTCAGTGCTACTGGAAAAGGTCGGTGGATGCGTCCTCATAAACTCTGAGATGTTGGCCCTTGGAGGAGGTGGAACGTAAGCTGGAGGTAGAGCTGTTGCTGCTGCTTGCAAGGTCTGCGTGTTGTTGATCGACTGAACAAGCTGGTTGATCAATTGAGCTTGGTTGGCCATCATCTGGTTCCAGTCGGATCCTTCAGCTGGAGGGGGTGGTGGTGGTGGAATTGAGTTCTCTTGGCCACCCACATTCTCTCTGTCCTGACAGATGGTGCTGCCACTGCCATTGCGAGTAGTCACCATCTGCTAGATCTCCAAAGATTTAGGAAGGAGGTGAGAACTAAGGGGGATAGAGCGAAACAAACAACCCTAACAAAATGACAAGAGACTAGTCGTAAGAAAGCTTACGACTAGGGGGGTCGAAGCAAGACTTACGACCACTCGAGAAGCTTTTCCAAATAACTTTAATAGCCTTATACAATGTTCTACTCGGTGCTCGCGGTCGGTCTTCGGGGATCTTTGCACGATGAGGTCCTCTTGACAGCTTCTGGTCTTGTGGTCTTGGACACCACGGTTACTAATCATGAGACCATTTATGGAAAATTTCAAGGGGAAGAGGATCTATTTAACATTGTAAAATCATGAAGAGAGAATAGGGTAAGAAAGAATTGCTAAAAGAAGCGAAGGATAGATAGATGACCCAGATGAGAAGACAAATTATTTTTCTTGTTATATAAAATAAGTTTTGAAGTCTATCAGCCCAAAACCCAAATGGATAGAGATCCAAACCATTTAATAAAGTCTTTTGAAAATAAAAACAAAATCTAACTTGGAGTGGCCTTGCCAGCATGTCCATGACAGTGGACACAGCTATTCGAATAGTTTTACACTCTCCAGAGGTTGTACAGCTTTACCCACATGACATGACCTCCCTAGTTTGTTTGGCATCCGTCGATACCACCGCTCACTACCTTAGGTGAGCAGTCTAGAGCTCGTGACAAGGCCTTTACAAAGTACCATTCCACCGTAGTCCCCCTCGCTAAGGTTTCACTCCCTTTGGATAGAAACCCGCAGGGTTCAGGGCCCCTCTTGCGCTAGGTGGGAATGCAAAGAAGTAGGTCATAAAAGACCACCCACGCAACCGGAGGAATGACCACGGTGAAACATTGCAAATTAGTTAGACAGGTCCTGCCCATTCGAGACACGTGGTATTACGATAGGGCGTAGTAAAGGAACGCTCGAAGACCGGTCCTTAACTGACCTAGGCGACTACCAAAGAAACCCTGGGCCTCGACCAAAGAAATGAATCGATCCCGTGCATGAACATGCAACCATCCAAACATCCATTTCGCCCAAGTCCAAACCACTTTTTATTTCATTTAAATTATAGTTGAATTTGTGGCTAAATTCTCCAAAGTAAATATTTTTGCAGCTAAGCTTCGACTAAGCAGAGAGTTTTGCAACAAGTTCTAGTTCATACTAATGTACCAACTAGCTTTTACTAGGATATCAAGGGTGGTCCAAACGACATTCAAGTTTGGGTGTACAAAGGAATTAGGAATAACTATCAAGTTAAAACAGGGATTTAAAATACTTGAATTGAAATAAGCATGCAGTAATAATTTAAAATAGAATTTAAATAATTTGAAATACTGGGATTCAATATGATCAAAGGTATGACTTGGGATTTAATATGATCAAAGGTATGACTTGCCTTATTCGAATGCTTGAGGATCTACTTTTTCAAAGTGTTCGGGTTCCTCGGAGTTGTCGAAATCTACACGCGAAAACGAGCTGACTTCAAATAAATACAAATGAACTCCAAATTAAATTATTTTAGCGTAGATAGCTAGATCTGGAAGTTTAGATAGATTTAGAAATTTGAGTCGCTCGAATCAAAGTTCGAACGAAGGAGAACGAGCTCTCGAAAGTTTGAGAATTACATGGTCAGAAGAAGGTTCGACTACAGGTGATCAGAAGGACGGATACGACTACTCAACGTGGTCGTAGGAAAGGTTCAAGAGGGATACGACTACTCAATATAGTCGTAGGAAGAATATGACTACACAACGTGGTCGTAGGAAAGGTTCTAGAGGAATCGACTACTCAATATGGTTGTAGGAGAAGGGGGGATTCGACTACTCAACAGCGGTCGAAAGAAAAGGAAGTACTCGACTGCTCAATGCGGTCGAAAGAACAAAAAGAGACTCGATGGCTCGACGCGGTTGAAAGAACAAAAAGAGACTCGACGGCGGGACGTAGTCGAAAGAACAATACAGCAGAACAGGGCATGGGAAGTTGGGCAAAAAATAAGAGCAAGCAGGGTACGGGGAACTCACCCGAACAGAGAGAGAGAGAAAGAGGCTGGACGAGGCTAGTGAAGGATGGCGAACGGTGGCGGGGAAAATCGCAGCCGAAGGCGAAGGAGGACGGCGGTGAAGGGGTCAGCCGGGACTGACGGCGGTGAGGAAACGCGGTGGCTCCTACGAAACAAAACTGAAATACAGAGAGAAGATTGCTTCAAGGAGCTCTGGGACAAGAATTGATGTGGGGCTTAAACTCGGAGCGCGGTGCTTTAGGAAAATCACATCAACAAGAGCGAGGGACGGAGAGTTGGGTGCACACAGTGCTCACCTAAATAGGTGAAGGCGGCACATGGTTCGACGAGGAGAAAGGTGGTTCGACCGTCGGCAGGAGAAGCTTGGCGGGGGCCCTAGAGGCGGTGGCGCGAGCTCCAGCCGGAGGTGGCGAAACTTGAAGCGCGGTGAAATGAGGTGAGAGAGAGGGAAAGTTGAAAGCTGAGGAGAAAAACAAGATGGCAAAGGCTCCCTAGTGCTCTATTTATAGAGGAAGGAAGGAGAACCGGGCAACAAGATGGAGCGGTATGAAAAGGGAAGAAAAAATACGGCGGGGTGGAGACAACAGCAAGATGAAGCGGTGTGAAAAGGGGAGAAAAAATACGGCGTGGCAGAGACGATAGCATTTAATGCGCACATCAAAGGGACGGGATGGGGGTAGGCATGACAGAGGTGACAGCATTTAATGCGCACGTCGCTGAGGAAACAGAGGGAGGAGAGAGAAGGTTTGTAGGGGCTGATAGGCGAGGCCAGTTAAACCGAAAGGCTGGTTAAAACTAACAGGCGGTCGACACCAACAGACTGGTCGAAACCAACAGACTGGTCAAAACCGAAGGGCTAGTCGAAACCAAAAGGTGGTCGACATGTGGGGTGAGAAAAAGAGATGTGTCGAGGAGATATCGAAACAACAGGGGAAAGGGAATTGTAAAACTAGAGAACTTCACTAAACTCAGAATAAACCAAATGGTAAATTTTAAATTTTGAGAATTTTCAAAAAGCTCAGAAAAACAGGATGTTACATATGGTGACAAATGGTTCGTGGTATTCAAATAGTCAATGGAGGAATAATGACAAATTGGTGATTAAGGCCCTGTTTATTTAAGCTTAGGCTTTTTAGCTTATAGCTTAAAGCCAACTTTTTGGCTTAATGAGCTTATAAGCCTCTTAGCTTTTAAGCCAAGCTTTGGTGTTTGGTAATCTGGTTTTTTATAGGATGCTGGCTTATTGAGTTCTGTATGAAGGATTAAAAGTCTGAATAACCCTTTAGGAGTTAAATGATCTTTTTAAGCATGTATTTAAACTTATTTTTGCATAGGATTTGTAAATATGACGATACATGGTAGTGTACATATGAAACAAGATAGATTTCGCTCGTCTGTGCATGCATGTATTAATTTTGGACATTGCATAATGAAATAAATTAATTTAGAAAGGCATATATTAGCCAACCGAACAAAATAACATAGTAGCAAAATAATATTCGACCATATCATATTAATGTAATCTATTTATCCTCTTGCGGGAGTACATACTCCTAGGAGTATAAAGAAGGCAACGAAATCTACTGGGCAAAAGAACTACATAGTGAAATGGTGGATAGAATTGAAAGGCATCATCAATGTGCAAATATGGTTATCAACATCAACACATAAGTTTGTACAACAACAAGAGCAGTAGAATAATGTCTCCCTCTCACATGAGTAATGCATGTAACACAGCCCTTATAGGCATCAAATACAGTGGATTTTCTTTTCTGGCAAGGTGACACTTGTAAAGTGCATGCATCCGAAGTTCTCAACAAGAAGCCATACAAAAACTGCAGTGACACTAGTATGGTCTCTATCTTTGAAATGGTATCGGCTCTCGCCCTGGACATGTTTCAATCTTCTTGAAGTATTTGATAGGAATGACGCCATCATAACCCTCTGTCAGTATCACCTTGTTGTCTGAAATGTATAGCTTCATTCCATCTGAGGAACAAATTCAGTTATCAAACATTAGCCTCTAGTGAGAAAATAAATGAAAACACAAATCATTTGTGACTATTTACAGGCAGCAATGGTACCTTGCAAGTCGGGAGGAGGCGGTGGGCAAGGGGAGGTGGCGTCGAACAAGGAAGGGCTGGCGTCGGGGTCGTCCGAGGGGAGGCGGCATCAGATGAGGGAAGGCGACGACGCCGGGGTCGTCCGAGGGAAGGCGGCGGCGTCTTCCTCGTGGAGGCGATGGCGTTGAGGAGGAGGCGATCGAGTGGGGAGGGAGCGCGCCGTGGAGGGAGGGGAGGGGAGGCAGCGGTGTAGGGGAGGGAAGCGACGCTGTGGGGGGAGGGGAGGCAGTGGCGTGGAGGGGATTTGAGGCGGCGTGGAGGGGAAATCGAAGGAGGAAGAGGAGGATGGAAATTGGAACGGGAAAAAATGCAACGATTTGTATTTATATGTAATGGCATTTTTGGGTAATTTCAGCGAACTTTAGTGGCAAATGGTTATTCCATTCTGTAAAAGGAAAAAAGAAGCACCTCTCCTATGGCTTATAGCTTTTAGGCTTAAAATGGCTTAAGCTTTTTATAAGCCGGATAAAAAAAGTCATCCCTTTGTTTAGGTTTTGGCTTTTTTGCTTTTAAGTTAGACAAAAAGCCTAAACAAGCAGGGCCTAACTATTCCCAAAAGCTATTAATATAAAGATAGCATATAATTTGATATAAAATAATATAATTTTGAAATTATAGGTTCAATATGATCAAATGACTATGACTTGACTTGGCTTTGCTTAGTTACCACACTTGGATTTTCAAAACTTGCTTTGGCTTCTGCTTCTTGAAACAGATCGTCTAAACGAGAGAGAAAGCAACATGCCAAGCACAAATAAATCCAAAAAACATTCAAATAAAATACAAAAATAGCAAAACTAACTCTAAAAGAAAGAGCTCGATTTTATATGAATTTAGGAATTTGAACGGACTGAATCGGAGTTCGGATGAAAGAGAACGGACTCTCCAAAGATTTACCGAAAAGGAAAAAGAGAGAGAAGAAAGAATATTCCTTCAGCTGAAAAGAAAAAATAAAATAAAAAGACCAATGAAAAATGGGACCAGGTTGATTTTCCAAATTTTTGAATTAAAAGAAAATCCAAAAAAGGCTAGAGAGACTGACGAGTGGGCCCTAGTTTGTGGACCAAGTACACAGGGAAGGGTTCAGGTCTATGGTGGACCGGGTGCACAAGATAGGAGTGGATGTCATGTGGGTCCCGTATGTCATTAGGTTAGGGTTTGGGGTGACACGCGGACACACATGTGGCTTGCCGTGTGGCACTGACGGTTGAGACACATGGGCAGCGAGGCTGAGGTGGTGGCTGACACAATGGCCACGTTGACTTCGATGGCGGCGATGCTCGGGGACCGAGAGTTTCTGGTAAATGGCGGCAGAGCGGTGCAAAAGAGAGAAAGGGTATGATGGTGAACTCAATGGAATAGACATGGAGGCAAGAGGAGGACAGAGGCGATCGGTGGCAAGAAGGAAGTGGTGACGAGGTCCAGTAGCGCTCTGGTGAAACCGAAGAGACATCAATGTAGATCGAGGCGTTGCGAACTGGAGGCGACCGGTGGCGAGAAGGAAGCGACGATGAGGTTCGGTCTTTGATGAAGTAGGGGTTCCAGCAGCACTCGGGCGAGGCGACCGACGGCAAGAAGGAAGTGGTGACGAGGTTCGGTCTTCGATGAAGTGGGGTTCCGGTAGTGCTCGAGCGAAACCTAAGAGATAGCGGTGTAGATCGAGGCGTTGTGAACTCGAGGGTGGCGGCAGTGGAACTCAGAGCTCCCTGGCAACAGAGAAAAGCGACGACAGAGATGATTACTTCGAGTTTCTCCTCACGATTCCAGCGAAAAGGGCACTCGGTTTGAGGGGTGGCTAGGGTATATGGTACGCGAAAACTGGGGTTCAGGGCTGGTTTCAAAGGCGGAGGAGGGAGACTTTGAGAAGGGCACGACGGCGGCATCATATCGGACTTGGAGACGAAAACAGGGGCGAGGAGGACGACCCTGATAGGTGGGTCCCGCTAGCAGCGAGAGAGGAAGGGTGAGGCGGACCGGGCTGGGTAGTGTGCGTGCGGGGAAGCCAAGGAGAAATGGGCCAAGCGAGGAAAAAGAACTTGGCCACAGGCGGAAAGGATTTGGGCCGAAGAGAGGAATTGAGCCTCAGAGTATTTTTCGGGAAAAAAGATTTTTTGAATTTACAAATTGAATTAATTGCAACCGAGATCAAAGAAATAACAAATAAACTCCAAAAAATCCTAGAAAATACTTTGTAACTCAAGGAACCCAAATAAAATAGCTTTGATTTTAATTGAAGTTTAAATAAATCACATTAAATTGTTTTGATTTCTGAAAATTCAAATGTTTATTTTTATTTTAAAATGCTTCAAATGAACTCTAAATTTGGGATGTTACAAATATTGAACTTTGATCATTACTTTTCATATGATTATGTTAGTAAAAAACTATAAAATTATTATATTATGAACATACTTATCATGACAAATCTCATGATATTATTCTCATGATCAATCTAAATAGTTTCCATATATTAATAGGTACAAGATACATGCTTTGGTATTCCGGGAGGGATACGAGGGTTTAGAGCTGAAGGAGAAGGATTCGACAGTTAGGGGTGGAAACGAGTCGGGTTAATCTCGACTGATCTGGTATCGAATTCAGGAACGAATTTTAGTATCCGGTCAGATTCGGTATCGGTATCGGATAGTTAGCACCGGATTTAGTACCGAAATTGGGAGAGATTGACCGAATAGCATCGGTGAGCGGTAATCCAGATAATATCCGTCCATATATCCGATAAAACTCCCAATGGACCCAGCCCATTGAGGCATTGACACACACACACACACCTCTCGACCTGGTGCAGCAACATAAGGCTACCTATGAAATCATAATCAATTATTAGTTGTTAGAGTATTGTATAAGCTGTGTGATTAGTTAGTTGTATAGGGAGTTATTTGCTTATTTTCTCACTCACCTAGCTGTACATCTTGGCTTTTGGCCCAATGAATGAAGAATTTTGGACTCAATTGGCCCCTTAGCGCTTTGTAATTCCTAAAGTAGCCCCGTTAACTCCAGAATTCCATTTTTGGCCCCTCCTAACACGTGTTGCCGTCGGTGACGACAGCAAGTGACCTACTGCCGTCGTTGGACGCAACAGCCGAGGGGCTTGGTAGTAGCCAAGTTGATGCCGTAGCCGAGAGCAGGAGCAAGGTGCTACCGTGGGGTTTGGCAGCACCTTGCCCCCCTGCCACGTGACCACAAGGAGAGAGGAAATAGGGAGAGAGAAAGAAGAAGGTTGGGAAAAAAAGGAAAAAAAATAGAGAAAAACCGAAAAAACAGAAATTTGTTAAAAAAAATTGAATTTAATAGAAGTTTATTTTACTCATTTAAATTATTTTTAATTTTTTAAAATTTTCAATTAAGCTCTAATTGATACACTAAAATAGAAATGGTTATTTTAATTTTTTGAAGCTTTCAAAAGACTCTGGAAAAGAGAAAACTAAAGATAAATAATATCTTGATTGCTGCGGTTCTTGATCACATTACTTCTCGATTTTTTTAAAAAATAATCTATTGTATGATGTTTTTTTTTTTTGAAAATAAAAGTGTGGTGACAACATTGGTTGGTCTGTTTGTTATTTTCGTAGAATATCAAGGGCACAAAATTTGTCAGACTCGCAATAACATTTTGTGATCGTCGTATATTAGGGTTTACTTTTTTCGGAAATCAGGGTTTCGTCGCAGTTTCAGCGCTGTTTGTAGTAATTTCAAAATATAGCAAATGAGTTTAGGAAAATTATGAAACTTTTTGTGGAGCGTCCCGTCATAGTGTTGTTGCTTCTGTAACTTTTGTATAATTTTATTCGTTTAGAGAAAGGATGATTGATAAGCATATCAGACAAGGTATAACCTTGAGGATGTCTTCCAAGCAAACTGTCTGCTAAAACACTTGTTGTCCAAACTATTGGAGTCTCTCCTTGATGAAGTCGTCTGAACGTATATAGGCAGGCAGTCGATGAAGTACTTTATGAAGCTTATAGAGAATATGATTAAGGGGTTGAGAACACTCGTTGTGATTATGAAGATGCCCTAAAACATGGAGGATTCGATGTTGGTGTGAATGGTTCTTTCTGGGGATTCCACTAGAAGAGGCATACTTGCAATATAGGCTTGCTTTGATGGCTTAGCGGAGATACGGAACCAGAACTACATTAGAGTCCGCGGACAGAAGCATGTTACACGTAGTGACATGGTATGATAGTTCGGCTAATTGCTTTAGTCATCCTCGCTACTACTACGGTACATTGCAACACATGCATCTGGACCATATAACTATACATGCCTTTAGGGGATAGTAAAAAACATGCGGGGTAGGACGGGGGACTACTACGTAATGACCTGACCTATTGCGTGGACCGGGGCCATTTTCCCTTCCTTGCTAGCCCGGCATTGAACTCCTGGCCGGCCTTCCCCTTCCCCTTGTCGCGGGACTGTCCACGTTGGGCTGGTATGTCGAAGGCGTCCATGTCCTATGATTCCATGATGTAAGTGCACCGTATAGTGAAAATCATAAGAAGGATGTTAATTCTTCATAACTCACGTCGTTGATACGGATTAGGCCCAGGCGACCGGATATGCTGTGGTGGCTGGGGTCAGGCGGACGAGCCTTTCCCTTGCCCTTGTAGTGGGACTGTCCACCTCGGGCTGGTATGTCGAAGTCGTCCATGTCCTGCGATTCCATGATATAAGTACACCGTATAGTGAAAAACGTAAGAAGGATGTAAATTCTTCAGAACTCACGTCGTGGATACGGATTACGCCCGGGCGACCGGATACGCTGTGGTAGCCGGGCTCAGCCTCATGAGCCTTTCCTTTGTCGTTGTCGTGGGACTATCCACCTCGGGCTGGTATGTCGAAGTCGTCCATGTCCTGCGATTGTATGATATAAGTACACCGTATAGTGAAAAACATAATAAGGATGTAAATTCTTCATAACTCACGTCGTCGATATGGATTACGCCCGAGCGAGTAATGGGCTCCTTCAGAGCTTACTCAACAGGGCCTGGTACGTAAGGTTTCCACCGCACGAAGTTCTCGGCCCGCACCGAGTAGTTCAGCATGTACTTCTGCTGGATGAATGCCCTGTCGTACATCTCTGGGCCGTCGATCCACTGGAAGAAGTGGCAGCGCATCTCGGGTTGCCATTACGTGGGGATGATGTTAAAAATTTAAGGAATTCAACATTGAGAAAAATCGATGCAGGCGAAAGAAATGCTTACGAGGTGGTGCCCGCACGTGTAGTACGCCCGGGCGGCAGTGGCTGGGTGTGTGGACTGAATGATCTCTGCTGGTTCGCAGCACACACACTGCGGGTGTAACACCCTGGCCAAACAGAAGCCAAGATGCCACCTAGTTATTCTAACAATCTACACATTTGGAAGAATATGAAAGAAATATATCAACCAACCGACAAAGATTAACATATTCAAGATATGGTGAAGGTATCCTTCCTTCACCTTCTAAGTTATTTAATCTTGAGAAACATTAAAGAAGGTTCACATGCGAATAAATCAACATCATAGCGGAGAAGGTATCCTTCCTTCTCCAATTAAAGTTTAATTATTACAATTCAGCATTTACTGAATGTAATATTGAACTAGAATTATGTCTTGAACATGAAATTGGTGATGTAGACAAGTAGTGTGTGTCTACTCCCTCCCAAGAGAATCTCATCAACAATCACCTAGAAATAGACAAAACAACGCAAGGGTGAGTCCAAGACTCAGCAAGTACAATGATCAATAAAACATTTATCAATCACTAATAAGACATGCTCGACATCAACATTGGTCATAACACAAATGAGTGCATATGAAGACATGACATGAATGCTTAAAATCAAGGGAATGGACTGCACACACACATATACCGGTATAGTCAGTGAACACCCGTCGGTGTTCACTCAAGCCCGCATCTTAACAAAAATGCGGGGATCCATTTCCCGTATGAAGAACGTTTCATACGGGTGTCCAACATTGCCCATCTTGGAATTAATGGGTCTTACTCAACCATCCTGGAATTGATGGTCTTCCTCATCCACTCCCGTGGACGGCAAATGATAATGAATGCATGAACAACTTATTGAATTAAACATTACCATCATTTCTAATCATGAATTCAACACAAGATACAAAACATGAATATCTCACTTCATACTACACAAAAGTTATCACAACACGATCATATCAATAACCACAATGCACAACCAGTTCGATTAACAAAGTACTTGCCTTCCGCGTTGAGACGCGTTAGCTGGCAGCGATGGCGTTCCTAAACTCGAAGCTCCGCCGCCTAACCAATGAAATACATTCAATAAGAACACCAGAAAAATACCCATTTCTACTAATCAACGCTATACACCGCTTCCCTGAAGACTCTAGTCGTTAATACAAAACTTAAACTGAAATCAACAATTCTGTCATAACTTAATTCTGGACAGCGGCACAGTAATTGGCATAACTTAAGATCTGGAAGTCGAAACGAGGTGAATCCAATTTCTGTAGCTTCTTAACTGACTAAACTACAATACTCTAGTTGACGTGATAAACCAACTTGGTCAAATTAATAGGCTAATAATTGTTTGAACATTCAGCACAGATTCAGCCTACCAAATTTCAGCAGAAATATTCAGTTGATCATAACTTCTATGTTACAACTCCGAATTGAGCGTTCTTTACCAATCTGAAAAGGTTATCGAATTACCTACAATAACCTAGTTGGGTGAACTTTCAGATTCTTCCAACTTCTCTATCATAAAATAGAAAATATACAGACAGATTAATCACGTCAGGTTTCTGGCAGCAGCTGTTAAAACAGACATATCTTTTGATCCGTAACTCGGAATCAAGTAAACTCAGTGGCCATCTAAACCTGACAGGGAATACTTCAATTTTCTAGGAGACACCAAGTTCAAAAACTGTGATTAACAATTTCTTATACAATTTACAAGTTGACTGCAGAATCTCGTCAGGACTCTGGACAGTCAAGACTAATTCTATCCTAACTTTTGACTCAGACCTCGGAATTGAGTGAACTCGGCGGCCACTGAAACATAAGAACAATACCTAGATATCTCTAGGAGACCGAACCTTCAGATTCTGCCTAAAAATAACCGAAACACCCTCTACAACGTACTGGACAGAATCAGTTTCTAAATTCAGCAAGTCTGCCTAATAAAAAACGTATCCAAATCTCTTCTACCAACTATCAAACCACGAGGATCCGCATCGTTACCCTTGCTGCAACCAGGGAGTAGGTAGAAGGATCCTTGGTGAAGAAGCTCTTCCTCCTTTTCCCCTCCTTTGGCCGAATCACCCAACAGCCCACCTCGAAGCTTTGCGAACACCAACCGTGGGGAAACTCCGGAGATCGGTTGGGGCAGCACCACAGCAGGAGGAGCAGCCACAAGGGGAGATGGGGGCGGCTCCAAGGCAGGGCGCAAGGGAGGAGAGGAGGGGAGGGGAGGGGTGGCGGCCAAGAGGGAAAAGAAGGGGTGGGGTGGCCGGCCAAGGAATAAAAGGGGGAGGGCTAGGGTTTGCACCAAGGGGAGGAGAGGCGCATGGGCCTAGGCCCATGGCCGCCAAGGCCCGAAAGGCTACCGGAGGCCCAAAAACCCTCATCCTCTCCGAAAAACGACATTTTTACGCTAGCCGAAGTTCCCCGATTAAACCTTTCTTTCCCGAACAAAAACAGGGTATTATAGCGGGATCGGAGAACGTGGTGGTACTGGAGCATATTTCATTGAAAAATTTGGGTATTGTAAGTGTTTCCTCTTCTACTTAAGCCACTTTTGCTTCTGCAACATTATCCTCGCGTAAAAGTTTGCCGAAGAGTCCATAGTTGGGTATCTATTGTGTAGTGTTGTGTAGTGTTGGGTTTGGTTCAACCCCCTTTTATAAGCTCCATGGTTGGCATGGTGTGATTAATTTCATGCAGAGTCCTGTCTTTTAGTTCTGAAAAGCTGAGGAGGTATAGTGTTGTCATGTCCATCTAAAAAGCTGGCGAGGCATAGTGTTGTCACGTCTTACTTTGCAAAGAGAAGTCATGTTGTGCTTTGCAGAGTGCTGTCTTTTCGGTCTAAAAAGCTAGCGAGGCAGAGTGTTGTCACATCTTTCTTTGCGGAGTGTCTTCTTTTTGATCTGAAAAACTAGGGAAGCAGAGTGTTATCACGTCTTACTTTGCAAAAAATGGTCACATTCTGCTTTGCGCAGAGAAGTTGTGTGGTCTTATCGTTGTGAAAACTAAGTGTTCTAAATTTGTATCCAACATTAGAGATTTAGGTCTCCAAAATTTGGATTTGAGGTTTCGGAAATTTGGATTTCATGAATTCCCACACAAAGTAATGCAGGGATACACGACAGTTCATCCATTCGTAGATAATGTTATTGGTTTATTATCATTCATGACGCACTGCGATGCATAGATAAAGAGTGGACATTACAATTGTAACATCCCAATTTTAGGCTTGTGTTTCAAATGTAAGAAAATGAGGGGAAATTAAAACTTTTTCTTACATCTTGTATTTCCTGTGTGCTTTGGACAATTGTTGTAAAGAGATTATGGGAATACAAAGATCACAAGTCATTTCGACCCACATCTTATTCTTCTTAATCATCCTTGTTCCATCTTGTGATAATCTCCTGGAAATATTTTTCCTAAATTCTTGGGTTGGTATGTGACTCCTCTGAAAAGTTTCACAATTTTTAGAAAATGTTTGAATATTTTTGGAGGTCAGTCAAACCAATTCAAAATCTGGTCAAGCCTTGGACCAGTGCCTTGTTAAATTTTTGGAGGAAAATCCACAGCCCCAAAGCCTCTGAAAATTTTATGCTAGGTCCTCGTTTGAGCTAGCAAGCTCCTGTAAAAATTCCATAATTTTTGGAGTGAGTTTGCTATCTCAAACAAATCCTCAAACTCCAAATCTGTTTGAAACTCAATTTAGGTCTGAGTCAAACTCGGGTTCGAGTCAGACCCGAGTCTGACCCAGACGATCGACTCGGTCGAGCCATGTGCGCAGCGCCGCACCCGAGCTCGATCTCGTGCGCGCAAGCTGAGTCGTTGGATCTCCATCCAGCCGCTCACGACCTCCGGAGCTCTTAGCGCCTCGGCGCTTTGGGGTGGTCAAGCCGTGGGATGTCCATCGTGGGGCTCACGACCTCCCAGACCTCCTCGCCCGCGCCGGACCTCCCCACCTCGGCGATTACGGGACGCCCGGGACCTCCCAAGCAAACTGGGACGTCCAGACCTCCTTAGCGCTATGTTGCTTCCTCACGACCTCCCGAGGTCCGCTCGCCATGAAATTTCGCACCTCTGCGTGTGTCGTGGTCGAGCGGTTGGGCGGTGAGATGTCACCTTCGCCTCTTGTCAACGACTCTTTCACGACATGCATTTATTGCTAGTCGGCTTTAACCTCCAAAGTCTTCACCGCTCGCCACTTGTCCTCGTGCGTGCGTGCCGTTGGCGAGGCATGGTTCTTGCTCACATGGGTTGCCCTAGCCCTTGCCAAACTCCGTGCTATACATAGCCCAAAACTTCCTCTCCTTTTTCCTTCTTCGTTCTTGGGTGTGCTTGAGCTCCCTCGGCTGAGTGGTCCTCAAACTCAAACCCCAAGAACACCGCCACCTCAAACCTCCATTGCCACCTTTGGAGCTCCTCAAGCTCGAGCTCCAGCGGTTCCATCAACGTTTTTGCCTGTTTTTTTCTTGTCATCTCGAGCACCTCGAGCATTCTCTAACTTGCTGTGGCTATCCATCGCAGAGGTGGTCAAGTTGGGGAGCTGCTTGTCGGGGTCGAGGTCGCCTTCTTCTCCATCTCCGGCAAGCTCTTCACCGCGGGACTTCATCGACCTCCTCCAAGTCCCTCCGTCTTCCTCTGGACCTTCCCTACACTCGGGTGAGTCCATTTTAGTCCCTTAGGGCTTAGGGTCTAGCTAGCTTAGCTCGTGGCGCTCAGCTTTGTCATTTTCGGTTTTGCCAAACACCGTCCTCGTCATTCTCGGCTCGCGGCGGCGTCGCCGCCGCCGAGAGTGCCTCTGCTAGGTCCGCGACAATATTGCGAGTATATCGGTGCCCTTGGTCGGCGCCGGCGAGGTCCCCATCGCCGGCGGCAAACCGTTGAGCCCGCTCGGGTTTTCTTGGTTCAAAACCTCCGTTTCGTCACTTCCTTAGGACATCATCAATGCCCCATTTATTGCTAATCATTGGGTGCATTAATCCATCTTAAGGCGTGCCATTGTGTCAGCGACATGTGGGCCATGGGCTTAGAAGTTAAATCGGAAGTCTTTTGGTGCCCTTTAGGTTCATTCATTGCCAATCTTCAGAGCAATAAATTTGTCTTAGCCGCCCCTTTTGTCATTTGTCCAGGTGGTCCGCGCCATTAAAAGAAAACCGGACCTCCTCGGGACTAATCTTGGCCGCTCACGACCTCTC
This sequence comes from Ampelocalamus luodianensis, assembly GCA_036346255.1. Classification (NCBI taxonomy): domain Eukaryota; kingdom Viridiplantae; phylum Streptophyta; class Magnoliopsida; order Poales; family Poaceae; genus Ampelocalamus; species Ampelocalamus luodianensis. Next base: position 20,213,248 of record CM070628.1, read on the forward strand.
CAAGATTAGATATGGGCCTTAGGTTCTTTCATAAAAACCTCGGTGTCTAGGACCTCCTCGAAGTTGATCCTAGCCGTCTAGGACCACCTTGGTTAAATCCTAGCCGCTAGGACCACTCTTGCGCAAAATGACCTCCTCGAGGTCATTTTTGTGAAAACCACCTTCGGGACCTCCACCGAGGTCCTCTTTGCGAAAGACCTCCCATTGGTCATTATGCAAAGACCACCTCAGGACCACCCTCGGGGTCGTCTTTGTAAAAGCCACCCGTGGCCTTTTACAAAGAAAACCACCGCTCAGGACCTCTTAGGCTCGATCCTAGCCGTTCACGACCTCCCCGGTTTAGATCTGAGCGTTAGATCTCATTTTGTAAAATCTTTAGCGCTCAGACCTCCCTCCGCGTCGATCTGGACCGTTCAGGACCTCCCTAGGTCTAATCCGAGCCGTCCAGATCTTCTCCCGTTAGATCACTACCGTTTAGGACCTCCCCGAGTAGATCTTGGCCATCCAAGACCTCCTCGGTTAAATCCCAACCGTTCAGGACCTCCCTCGCTTGATCGCGTCCGTTAAAGACCTCCTCCGAGATCTAGACCGTTGAGGACCTCCTCCGTTTAGATCCGTAGCTTTAGGACCTCCTTCACTCTGGACCGTTAGATCTAGATCTAACGGGCTAGACCTCCTCTGTGAGGCTTAGTCTTAGGACCTTCCCTAGTGCTCGGGACCGCGGATCTTGATCCGACGGTCACAACCTCCGTTAGCGCGAGGACCTCCTCTGCGTGCTTTGTGCATGCACCGGTCGTGATCGTTGGATCAGATCTCAACGATCCGCACTCTCCCAGGCGGGAGGAGGTCTTGTGCGTGATCGTGCCGAGGCTCGTAGCCGCGGACCTTGATCTAACGCCCACGACCTCTCCCCGGTCTTCCATTCGTTTGGACCTCCAGAGCTCAAAGTTTCCTAAGTCTTTTGTTGTTTCAAATTTCAAAAGTGCATAACTTTGTCATTTTAACTCCTTTTGAATGATTCCGATTCTGTGTAGCTTGGTTATAGTATGAACTTTAACTGAGAATGAAATTAGGCCCTGCTTTTGTAGCGAGAAAATGATTTAAACAACATGATCTTGTTTAATGAAAAATGATGTCTAGGAATTCATGGAAAAGTTGTAAAATACATAACTTCCTCTCTGTAGTTGCAAACTAAGCAAACTCAACCTGGTAAATTTGGCCTGTAGGCATGCTTTGATTTGATCTAGGCTTTGTCTTTATTCATGTTCCTGAGAAATGATATATGCTAGTTGTAGAACTTAGAAAAATCATAACTAAATCATCTTAACTCCAAATGACCTAAAATTTTATATGGGTTACCACTATACCAGTAGGTAGCTACCATAAAAATTTCAGCTCCAAAATCTTTCTAGAAAATATTTTTGCTACAGTGCTAATTATGGCCGAAAATGAGTTTTTAAGTAATATCTTTTGCACCACAAATCCAAATTAGGTTTTTCCAGTTTCCATGTCTAGGTATATTTGTATTCTACCTTGTGTATAAATTTCGTCGTAATTGGATGATTTTTGCTTGCTCTTTTGTTTAAGTGTTGCTCGTCTTATTGGTTGTTCTCGGTTCTTTTTGCCCTTTCGCTTAGGATTCGACATTTGCGGTAACCCCGAGAACGACCCTCCGCAACAAATTGAGCAACAGCAAGAAGGCAAGCAGTTTGATCATGTTAATCCCAGTATTTTAAGTATTTATGTTGATTACAAATTCTATGTATGCATTGCTATTTTGTTTTAATAGTTGGCCTAGTAGATGCATTTCCTTAGCAAATGATTATCCTCTACTACCATGAGCCTAGGTTACTTGCTGTGATTTAGAGTTCGTGGATGGGCTCTTGTCACTTAGTAGTTGCGAATTAATTGCTTAGCCATGCCTAGCTTCGGTAGAAATGGGCGGTTATCGATTTGTCGATAACCTTGATCACACAAACTTATTATGTATTATGATTTCCATCTTGTGCCATGTCTACTTATGAAAACTAAAACTAAAAACAAAATGATTTAGACTTGGGCACAATGGTAAGATGGTGTGATTGTGGGGTGTGACTGGAATGGTGCCCGGGTCAACAAGGACCGAACATCTTGTTACACTAAACCAAGCATTTTAGCGTGCTAACCACATTAGAGGGTATGGGACCTCTCTTGACTTAGTACTTTGGCGTGTATTGGCTCCGAGTCGCAGGGAGTCGCAGGAGGGATGGTGTTGGGAGCATTGTAGTGTCCGAAAGACTTCACCCGGGATGGGATTTGTTGTCTTTCTTGCAATGTAAGCGTATGGTGTTTCTACCCATACGAGCGGCTCGTAGTTAATACACAAGATTGGAAATGTCTCAGAGGACTTAGCCGTGCGGCATACCTACGGAAGTGTGCTTTTGGCTTAAAGGCGATCTCAAGTGTGGGTACATTGGTACACCTGCGGGGTTAAAACTATTCGAATAGCCTCGCCCTAGGTTATGGACACGCTTGGCAAGGTCTTTCAAGAGTTAGACTACAACCTTTTAAATTAAAACTTGATGGGTGGTACGAATCGGGATTAGTGCTATGTTGTGGTGGCTATTGGGATAGTCACTTCTGTGTGGTTACTTGTATGTATCTTTACTTCATGTTACTTTGATAACAAAATAAATTTGCAAACTTGCTTTTAAAAGGTACTACATTATTGCAAATAAAGTTGGCTTCATGCAAAGGAGACATATGACCTCCACCTAAATAAGCTTGCATGTAGTTTATTGAATAGGTCCTGCTATTCCACACGTCAGTCTTGCGGGTACAAAGACAATCTTTGTACTCGGATGCTATGCTTAATTGTTTTGTTGCGAGAGGAGGAAGGTGAGCTCAAGGGCCTCACTTTGTGAGCTGTGTTGTGGTAGCTATGGGCGACTAGCTTAGCGGCCTGATCGGTTGCCTTGTGGGTTATGTGTGGCTAACCGGTCGACTTTTGTTCTAGCCATCTTATGGCGCTTTTGCTTCATTGTCATTCTTGTATATTGTTCTATTTGGCGGTCGGCTCTCTTTGTAATAACTTTACTTTATGTATGTCGTTGTTGAACTTAGTGATGTATGTGTATGGAATTGATGTGTAATTTTGTGATGATGTACGTATGCTGCAGTGCAGGAAGCATATGTCCATCGAGGCTTAGAATGTTTAATTAGTAACACTAGAACCATTTGGAGGTTAAGTGTTCCTAGTTAAATATTCTGGTCCTCACAAAGTTGGTATCGAGCCATCTCGACCGTAGAAACCCTAGCTTGGTCGCTTTAGGATATTTTGAAAACTTACTTTCAAATAGTTTATGAAAACTTAAGTAAGTTCTCGATTTTACTCCTTATCTATCTTAGCTTGCTCATCTCACCTTACTCCCACTTAAGTTTTGAAAAAGTTGTTCCTCTCTTCCTTTCAAAATTAGCCTCTATCGATTAACTTGGTTTGGGAGAACCATGAGAGAGCTTGGAGAAAGAAAATAGGACAGCTAGCTAGTGGTGAGTAATTAAGGTAGGAAATGAGAGATAAATACAACTAAAACTTGTGGGAATAAAAGGTAAGAAGTGATATGAGATTAGCTAATGCCTATACTCTATTAGGTGGGTATACCTTGAATTTTGGACTGGTTTGAGCTGGAAATTAGTGCTGAAATTTTGGGTCTTCTCAAACGATTACTCGCTCTTCCATACGGGTTAGTCGTTTGGGAAGTTGATTCGGTGACTTATGGTCTCATGTTCTTTTGTGGCTATTCTTTGGTCATTTAACTAAGCTTGGATTACGTGCTTTTGGGTCTTGAAGCGTATCTAACTTGTCTTAGTAAATCGTGATGGTGGTGGGACACGAGCGGCGGAATCACCGTAGTCCCGATGAGGAGCTTCCTCCTCAGACCATGGCGGAAGTCCTCATGCGATCGAACGCAATCGTTCGGAGGACCGCAGGTCTTTGGAGGTCATCGCCAGAACACCTCCACTTCTCTCGTGCCTCGATCCGGAGGTGGACACGTGCTCGTGGGGGCTTGCGGAGTTCCTCCGCACGCAGCCTCCCACCTTCTCCCGGTCCGAGGATCCTTGGACGCAGACGATCGGCTGCGTGCGGCTGAGCGGAAGCTCAACGCTGCTCGCGCCGGGGAGCGTGAGCGGCACTTTTCGCATCCCATCGGCTGGAGGGTGCGGCACTCTCATGGTGGGAGAACTTCCTCGCCATGCGGCCGCGGACACGTGGTCTCGTGGGAGGAGTTCCGCTTCGACTTTCCGTCGGGCCCATGTTCCCGCCGGCTGATGAAGTCAAGAAGAAGGAGTTCCTTGCGCCAAACAGGCGCAAATGCGGATCGAGTACCTCCATGAGTTCAACCATTTGGCGAGGTACGCCTCGCCGAGGCGCCACCGATGAGGCCAAGGGGAGAAGTTCATGGAGGGTTTGTCTCGAGGAGCTTCGTGACAAGCTCTCTATTGTGGACTTCCCGACTTCCGCACCTTGGTGGACAAGGCCATCATCGCCGAGCACAAGGCGAGAGCGCTGGCGAGTCCCGCAGCGCAAGTGGAGGCCCGATGTCTGCGCAGGTGGCCTCGTTCGTCCCTCGTTGGGCTCGCACCGGTGGCCCGCCCTCGAGCTTCCCTACCGCCGAGGCCTTCGGCACCAGCTCCACGTCCTCCGCAGCCGTGACTCGCCACGCGCGCTGCGACCCAAAGAAGCAGGTGTTCCCGTAACCCGCGCCGACGCCACCGCTTCTATCGCCACAACAAGGGCCACTACGCGAGTAGTTGTCCTAAGAAGATCGAGCGCCCTCGCCCTAATGGAGGACGCGGCAAGGGAGTGGTCACCCACCTGACCAGAAGACCCCGGGCTTGGGGAGCGGCCGAGTCAACCACATCTCGGCTGAGGAGGCACAGGAGGCGCCCGACGTGGTGTTGGGTACGCTCCTTGTTAATTTGCACCGCACGCTTTATTTGACTCGGGCCTCGCATTCGTTTATTTCGAGGTCTTTTGCTGTTGATTGTGGGCTTCACTGTGTTCCTCTGGGGATTCCACTGCTGATTCGCTCTCCGGGTTCGGAAATGAGAACTGACCAAGTATGCCGGGATGTTCCTATCCACATCGAAGGAGTGGGATTCTTGGCGAATCTTATCCTACTCGACTCGGCACGCTTGGATGTGATTCTTGGCATGGATTGGTTGTCCCAACACTTGGGGCAAATCGATTGTGCCAGGAAGATTGTCTACCTTACCAGCCCTTCAGGTGAACAGGTTGGGTTTTCGCCGCAGTTACGAGAGCCCCATCTTTATGTCCTTGAAGCGAAGCCAGCATTGGAGATTCACGACGTCCCCACGGTGTGTGACTTCGCGGACGTCTTTCCCAAGATTTGCCGGGGATGCCTCTGCTCGAGATCCGAGTTTGTAATCGAGTTCTTCGCCTGCACCGCCCTATTTCTAAGAGGTCAGACGCATGCCTCCTAATGAGTTGGAGGAGTCAAGAAGCAACCGGGTGAGCTGCAAGAGAAGGGTTTTATCCGCCCTAGCTCATCTCCTTGGGGTTGTCCAGATTATCTTTGTGAAGAAGAAGGACAAGACCTTGCGCATGTGTTGATTACCGTCCGCTTAATGAGGTGACGGTAAGAACAGTATCCTTTGCCCGGATTGATGATCTCTTCGATCGCTTGACCGAGCACGAGTTTTCTCCAAGATTGACTTGAGATTGGGCTATCATCAAGTCAGGATCAGGGCCGAGGATATTCCTAAGACGTCCTTTGCTACTCGTTATGGTCTTTACGAGTACACCGTCATGTCTTTTGGTTTGACTAATGCTCCCGCTTTATTCATGAACCTAATGAACTCGATATTCATGGAGTATTTGGATAGGTTTGTGGTGGTATTCATCGATGATATCCTTATATACTCCAAGAGTGAAGAAGAGCATGTCGAGCATCTTCACTTGTGTTGGGCAAGTGCGTGAGCACCAGTGTATGCCAAATTCAGCAAGTGCGAAGTTCGTTGAAGGAAGTGGCATTCTTAGGCCATGTCCTTTCAGCAGAGGTGTGGTCGTGGATCCTAGCAAGGTCGGTGATGTGCTATCTTGGGGTCGGCCAAGTCGATCACGGATGTGCGGAGTTTTCTTGGGTTGGTGGCTACTATCGCGCTTCATCGAGAATTTCTCCAAGATTGCAAAGCCTATGACCGAACCGCCAAGAAAGACAAGAAGTTTGAGTGGTCCGCTTGTGATGTGAGTTTTCAGAACTCAAGAATCGGTTGACCTCAGCCCAAGTGCTTGTTCTCCCGATATTCACAAGAGTTTTGATATCTATTGTGATGCTTCTCGTCGTGGTCTTGGTTGTGTTCTTATGCGGGAGGGCAAGGTTGTGGCCTATGCATCGCGGCAGGTTGAGGCCTCATGAACTCAACTATCCTACTCATGACTTGGAGTTAGTCTCTGTGGTCCATGCACTCAAGATTTGGCGGCATTATCCGATTGGTAACCGTTAGAGGTGTATTCACCACAAGAGCTTGAAGTACTTGTTCACCCACCAGATCTGAACCTCGTGCAAAGAAGATGGTTGGAATTGATCAAGGATTATGACATGGGTATTCAGTACCATCCGAGCAAGGCCAATGTCGTGGCTGATGCACTCAGTCGAAAGGTGTATTGCAACATGTTGATGCTCCAAGAGCAGCAGCCTACCCTCATTGCAGAATTCCAGCGCCTCAATTTGGGTTTGATCGAGCACGGTTCTCTTGCTACATTGGTTGTGCAACCAACCTTGGTGGACCAAATTAAAGCGCGCAGCGAGGCATGTGATGCGGTGTGAGCGGATCAAGCGAGAACATCAAGGATGGGATTGCCAAGTGCTTTTCAGAGGATGAGCATGGCGTTGTGTGGTTTGGGCAGCGCCTTGTGGTTCCTAAGGTCATGGAATTGCGGAATTTGATTCTCCGCGAAGCCCATGATTCTCCTTTGTCTATCCATCCCGGGGCTACCAAGATGTATCAGGACCTTCGCCGAGATTCCGTGGACCCGAATGAAGCGCGATTGCCAAGTTCGTTGTCGAGTGCGGCGTGTCTTTGTCGTGTGAAGGCCGAACATCGCCCAAAGCAGTCTTCTTCACCTTTGCCGGTGCAGTGGAAGTGGGATTCGTTGGCATGGACTTCATCACCGGTTGCCCGCTCGTCAAAGGGAATGATGTTATTTGGGTCGTGATCGACGTGGTTGACTAAAGTGGCACATTTCCTTCCCGTCAAGACGCACCGTGTGGGGCCTTGGCCGAACTTTATGTCTCGAGGATTGTGAGTCTTCACGGTGTACCAAGACGATTATTTCGATCGTGGTGCACTTTTCACCTCGCGGTTTGGCATAGTCCGCAAGAGGCTATGGGGACCCGCTTCACTTGATCTGACCTTTCATCTCTCGATCGATGGTCGACGAGCGAGTCAACCAAGTGTTGGAAGATATGCTCGTGCTTGTGTTCTTTCCTATGGGAAGAAGTGGGAGAAATGCCTACCATTTGCCGAGTTCTCCTACAACAATGATTTTTCGAGGCGATCTTGGCATGGCACCATTTGAGGCTTTGTATGGGAGAAGGTGCAGAACCCCTTGAACTGGTCGAGATCGTGTGGCGCGCTTTTTCGGCCCGATTCGATCAATGAGGCCGAAGTCAAGTTCGATTGATCCGCGAGCATCTGCGCACGCCCGATCCGAGCGGAAGAGCTACGCAGATCGTCGTCGCCGTGAGTTGAGCTTTGAGCCCAATGACTTTGCGTATCTCAAAGTCTCACCCTTGAAGGGCCATCGTTTTGGCATCAAGGGCAAGTTGGCTCCTCGATATGTTGGGCCTTATCGCATCATCGAGAGTTGGAGCGATTGCATACTGATTGGAGCTACCAATGCACTTGAGGGTGTGCATGATGTGTTCCATGTTTCACACTTAAAGAAGTGCCTCCGTGTCCCGACCGAGAAGCTCAGTTGGAGGTTCTCGATGTGCAGTGAGAATTTGACCTACCGCGAGCATCCTGCTCGCATTCTTGAGGAATCGAGCGGAGAACAAGGAACCGTGTCATCAAGTTCCTTAAGGTTCAGTGGTCAAACCATTCGAAGATGAGGCAACTTGGGAGCGAGAAGATCGCCTTCGTGCAGTGATTTTCCTTCTTTCTTCTCCGAGTAAACTAATCTCTGGTCGAGATTCTTGTAAGGGGGAGAATTGTAACATCCCAATTTTAGGCTTGTGTTTCAAATGTAAGAAAATGAGGGAAATTAAAACTTTTCTTACATCTTGTATTTCTGTGTGCTTTGGACAATTGTTGTAAAGAGATTATGGGAATACAAAGATCACAAGTCATTTCGACCCACATCTTATTCTTCTTAATCATCCTTGTTCCATCTTGTGATAATCTCCGAAATATTTTTCCTAAATTCTTGGGTTGGTATGTGACTCCTCTGAAAAGTTTCACAATTTTTAGAAAATGTTTGAATATTTTGGAGGTCAGTCAAACCAATTCAAAATCTGGTCAAGCCTTGGACCAGTGCCTTGTTAAATTTTTGGAGGAAAATCCACAGCCCCAAAGCCTCAAAATTTTATGCTAGGTCCTCGCTTGAGCTAGCAAGCTCCTCTGTAAAAATTCCATAATTTTGGAGTGAGTTTGCTATCTCAAACAAATCCTCAAACTCCAAATCTGTTTGAAACTCAATTTAGGTCGAGTCAAACTCGGTTCGAGTTAGACCCGAGTCCGACCAGACGATCGACTCGGTCGAGCCATGTGCGCAGGCCGCACCCGAGCTCGATCTCGTGCGCGCAAGTCGAGTCGTTGGATCTCCATCCACCGCCACGACCTCCGGAGCTCTTGCGCCCTCGGCGCTTTGGGGTGGTCCAAGCCGTGGATGTCCATCGTGGGGCTCACGACCTCCCAGACCTCCTCGCCCGCGCGGACCTCCCCACCTCGGCGATTCGGGACGCCGGGACCTCCCAAGCAAACTGGGACGCCCAGACCTCCTTAGCGCTGTGTTGCTTCCTCACGACCTCCCCGAGGTCCGCTCGCCATGAAATTTCGCACCTGCTGCGTGTGTCGTGGTCGAGCGGTTAGGGCGGTGAGATGTCACCTTCGCCTCTTGTCAATGACTCTTCTGCGACATGCATTTATTGCTAGTCGCCTTTAACCTCCAAAGTCTTCACCGCTCGCCACTTGTCCTGCGTGCGTGCTGCCAAGGTGGGCATGGTTCTTGCTCACTGATGGGTTGCCCTAGCCCTTGCCAAACTCCCGTGCTATACATAGCCCAAAACTTCCTCTCCTTTTTCCTTCTTCGTTCTGGCGTGCTTGAGCTCCTCGGTTGAGTGGTCCTCAAACTCAAACCCCAAGAACACCGCCACCTCGAAACCTCCATTGCCACCTTTGGAGCTCCCCGCCAAGCTCGAGCCCAGCCGGTTCCATCAACGTTTTGCCTGCTTTTTCTTGTCATCTCGAGCACCTCGAGCATTCTCTAACTTGCCGTGGCTATCCATCGCAGAGGTGGTCAAGTTGGGGAGCCGCTTGTCGGGTCGAGGTCGCCTTCTTCTCCATCTCCGCAAGCTCTTCACCGGGACTTCATCGACCTCCTCCAAGTCCTCCGTCTTCCTCTCCGACCTTCCCTACACTCGGGTGAGTCCATTTTAGTCTGTTAGGCTTAGGTCTAGCTAGCTTAGCTCGTGGCGCCAGCTTTGTCATTTTCGGTTTTGCCAAACACCGGTCCTCCGTCATTCTCCGCTCACCGGCGTTTAAGGCCGCCGCCGCCGAGAGTGCCTCCGCTAGGTCCGCGACAATATTGCGAGTATATCGGTTCTTGGTCGGCGCCGCGAGGTCCCTATCGCCGCGGCAAACCGTTGAGCCCGCTCGGGTTTTGCCGGTTCAAAACCTCGTTTCGTCACTTCCTTAGGACATCATCAATGCCCCATTTATTGCTAATCATTGGGTGCATTAATCCTGCTTTGTGCCATTGTGTCATCGACATGTGGGCCATGGGCTTAGAAGTTAAATCCGAAGTCTTTTGGTGCCCCTTTAGGTTCATTCATTGCCAATCTTCGGGAGCAATAAATTTGTCTTAGCCGCCTTTTGTCGCCGTCCGGTGGTCCCGCGCCATTAAAAGAAAACCCCGACCTCCTGGGACTAATCTTGGCCGCTCACGACCTCTCCAAGATTAGATATGGGCCTTAGGTTCTTTTCCGCAAAAACCTCAGTGTCTAGGACCTCCCCTCGAGTTGATCCTAGCCGCCTAGGACCACCTTGGTTAAATCCTAGCCGCTAGGACCACTCTTGCGCAAAATGACCTCCTCGAGGTCATTTTTGTGAAAACCACCTGGGACTCCACCGAGGTCCTCTTTGCGAAAGACCTCCCATTGGTCATTATGCAAAGACCACCTTAGACCACCCTCGGTCGTCTTTGTAAAAGCCACCGTGGCCTTTTACAAAGAAAACCACCGCCAGACCTCTTAGGCTCGATCCTAGCCGCTCACGACCTCCGGTTTAGATCGAGCGTTAGATCTCATTTGTAAAATCTTTAGCGCCTGCACCTCCCTCCGCGTCGACCGGGACCGCTCAGACCTCCCTAGGTCTAATCCGAGCCGTCCGCATCTTCTCCGTTAGATCACTACCGCTTAGGACCTCCCGAGTAGATCTTGGCCATCCAAGACCTCCTCGGTTAAATCCCAACCGCTCAGACCTCCCTCGCTTGATCGCGTCCGTTAAAGACCTCCTCGGAGATCTAGACCGTTGAGGACCTCCTCCGTTTAGATCCGTAGCTTTAGGACCTCCCCTTCACTCTCGGACCGTTAGATCTAGATCTAACGGGCTAGACCTCCTCTCAGAGGCTTAGTCTTAGACCTTCCCTAGTGCTCGGACCGCCAGATCTTGATCCGACGGCCACGACCTCCGATAGCGCGAGGACCTCCTCTGCGTGCGTGTGCATGCACCGTCGTGATCGTTGGATCAGATCTCAACGATCCGCACCTCCCGGTCGGGAGGAGGTCTTGTGCGACCGTGCTTCGAGGCTCATAGCCGCCGACCTTGATCTAACGGCCCACGACCTCCCTGGTCTTCCATTCGCTTGGACCTCCCGAGAGCTCAAAGTTTCCTAAGTCTTTTGCTGTTTCAAATTTCAAAAGTGCATAACTTTGTCATTTTAACTCCTTTTTGAATGATTCCAGTTGCTGTAGCTTGGTTATAGTATGAACTTTAATCTGAGAATGAAATTAGGCCCTGTTTTGTAGCAGAAAATGATTTAAACAACATGATCTTGTTTAATGAAAAATGATGTCTAGGAATTCATGGAAAAGTTGTAAAATACATAACTTCCTCTCTGTAGTTGCAAACTAAGCAAACTCAACCTGGTAAATTTGGCCTGTAGGCATGCTTTGATTTGATCTAGGCTTTGTCTTTATTCATGTTCCTGAGAAATGATATATGCTAGTTGTAGAACTTAGAAAAATCATAACTAAATCATCTTAACTCCAAATGACCTAAAATTTTATATGGGTTACCACTATACCAGTAGGTAGCTACCATAAAAATTTCAGCTCCAAAATCTTTCTAGAAAATATTTTTGCTACAGTGCTAATTATGGCCGAAAATGAGTTTTTAAGTAATATCTTTTGCACCACAAATCCAAATTAGGTTTTTCCAGTTTCCATGTCTAGGTATATTTGTATTCTACCTTGTGTATAAATTTCGTCGTAATTGGATGATTTTTGCTTGCTCTTTTGTTTAAGTGTTGCTCGTCTTATTGGTTGTTCTCGGTTCTTTTTGCCCTTTCGCTTAGGATTCGACATTTCATGTAACCCCAGAACGACCCTCCGCAACAAATTGAGCAACAGCAAGAAGGCAAGCAGTTTGATCATGTTAATCCCAGATTTTAAGTATTTATGTTGATTACAAATTTATGTATGCATTGCTATTTTGTTTTAATAGTTGGCCTAGTAGATGCATTTCCTTAGCAAATGATTATCCTCTACTACCATGAGCCTAGGTTACTTGCTGTGATTTAGAGTTCGTGGATGGGCTCTTGTCACTTAGTAGTTGCGAATTAATTGCTTAGCCATGCCTAGCTTGGTAGAAATGGGCGGTTATCGATTTGTCGATAACCTTGATCACACAAACTTATTATGTATTATGATTTCCATCTTGTGCCATGTCTACTTATGAAAACTAAAACTAAAAACAAAATGATTTAGACTTGGGCACAATGGTAAGATGGTGTGATTGTGGGGTGTGATCGAATGGTGCCCGGTCAACAAGGACCGAACATCTTGTTACACTAAACCAAGCATTTTAGCGCATAACCACATTAGAGGGTATGGGACCTCTCTTGACTTAGTACTTTGGCGTGTATTGGCTCCGAGTCGCAGTGGAGTCGCAGGAGGGATGGTGTTGGGAGATTGTAGTGTCCGAAAGACTTCACCCGGATGGGATTTGTTGTCTTCGACTTGCAATGTAAGCGTATGGTGTTTCTACCCATACGAGCGGCTCGTAGTTAATACACAAGATTGGAAATGTCTCAGAGGACTTAGCCGTGCCGCATACCTACGGAAGTGTGCTTTGGCTTAAAGCGCGTCCAAGTGTGGGTACATTGGTACACCCCGCAGGTTAAAACTATTCGAATAGCCTCGCCCTAGGTTATGGACACGCTTGGCAAGGTCTTTTAAGAGTTAGACTACAACCTTTAAATTAAAACTTGATGGGTGGTACGAATCGGGATTCGTGCTATGTTGTGGTGGCTATTGGGATAGTCACTTCCAGTGGTTACTTGTATGTATCTTTACTTACTGTTACTTTGATAACAAAATAAATTTGCAAACTTGCTTTTAAAAGGTACTACATTATTGCAAATAAAGTTGGCTTCATGCAAAGGAGACATATGACCTCCACCTAAATAAGCTTGCATGTAGTTTATTGAATAGGTCTGCTATTCCACACGTCAGTCTTGCGGGTACAAAGACAATCTTTGTACTCAGATGCTATGCTTAATTGTTTTGTTGCAGAGGAGGAAGGTGAGCTCAAGGGCCTCACTTTGTGAGTCGTGTTGTGGTAGCTTATGGGCGACTAGCTTGGCGGCCCGGTCGGTTGCCTTGTGGGTTATGTGTGGCTAACCGGTCGACTTTTGTTCTAGCCATCTTATGGCGCTTTTGCTTCCGCTGTCATTCTTGTATATTGTTCTATTTGGCCGGTCGGCTCTCTTTTGTAATAACTTTACTTTATGTATGTCGTTGTTGAACTTAGTGATGTATGTGTATGGAATTGATGTGTAATTTTGTGATGATGTACGTATGCTGCAATTCTGGGAAGCATATGTCCATCGAGGCTTAGAATGTTTAACCATTTGGAGGTTAAGTGTTCCTAGTTAAATATTCTGGGTCCTCACAACAATCTCATTACAACCGAACTTCTACTTGGCAACAAGAAGAAATAATAGAAGAAAAACTGCAAAACTAACTAGCTTAACTAATTTCTGAAGCATTTTCTCAACTCTTTCCATCCTTTCATCCAGTCTTTTAAGTCTATTGTCTTCATTCTGCGTTGGTGGATCGAAGGGTCGAGCCACTAGACGAAATGCAGCAACACCACGAGAGTCATCTTGCAAGGCAGCAATTTGCATTGCAATATCTTGAACCACTGGAACAGATTCGTCAGTCCATTGCCAAAACCGGCATGTTGTGCTCTAAAAAAGAATTACAGCTCGAAGTGAAAAAAAACAACATGTTGTTTCAAATGCATTTCATTCGAGATGATTAGGCAAAAGTTACCATAAGATTTGAACACTTCATGAACACTCGGGATGGATTCGTTGGCGTATGCGAGGTGAACACATTCACCGAATCCCTATAACGAGGGAAAACCAGCTGCTGTCGCAGTAATTCTAATTGTCTGCTCCCTCAAAAGTTAGATGAGGTCGTAGACATCCCGTCTAACACTGGAAGAAAGGAGAAGAGGAAATGAAGAGTGAGGTAAATGGCAGCAAAAGCATCCATATATAGCATGCGGCTGAATTGCAATTGGATTGAAGGAAAATCGCGTCCGTGAGGTAGCGGGCCCGAGGACGAATCATGTGGCAGCGTTGAAGGAAATTCACATCCGCGAGGTAGTGTCAGATCCCCTAGCAGAACAACCACGGGACCCTCTATGCAAACCGAGATAGTCATAAGATCAACCCGAACATTGAATTTCAAAATTCAAGGATGTTTGAAATACAAACCTGAGCTTAGAACATGTTGTGTCAATAAATCACAAGGTCATACTGCACACTGACACTACGTAAATCACAATGGCATAATACACTATGATATTACATAACATGCGTTATACGACCAGGACATTACTTATGGTACATCGCCTGCCGACGTCCTGACAAAGTAGCCGATCCTCGTGGAGGGTGAACTCGTCGGGAGCGGCGTACGTCTCGCAAGCCGTAGTAGGGGCGTTGCATGGGAGGCGTTGCTGCGGTGATCTCAGTGTAGGTGTCCGATTGAAAGCTAAGCATATTATCGATCCACTCGTGCTCATCCTGAGGGGAGGGTACTTGGTGAGTTAGTCATTGGTTTTATGCAATGGAAAAATTGCTACAACTACGTTAAAACGTACCTGAGTAGGTTGCTATGTGGACGAGGATCCTCCTCGCTAGTCTGTGCCGTAATGCTGCACGGTGTACCCTTGGTACGTCTCGGCGAACCACCGTCGCGTCCCGCACGCGCGATCAATGCCTCGCGTCAATGCCATGCGCCAATGATCCCAACTCGCGTCTTGGCGCCGCGCGCGAGCCTGTGGTCTGCTCGCAGTGGAACAATGTCGTGTTTGCGACGAAGTCCTATGCTGCGCCTCCCTCCGTGACGACGATGGCTGAAGCAAAGTGTTGTCCCCTCGCAAGTGTTGCGCTTCCTTCCGTGACGATGACGGCTGAAGCAGAGTGTTGTCCCCTCCCAAGTGCTGCGCCTCCCTCCACGACGACGACGACTGAAGCAGAGTGTTGTCCCCTCGCAAGTGCTGCAAGAACAAACGGTGATGTCAGATATGTTCGAAAGGAGTGCATGGACAAGTATTGATGACAACAACCGGCAGACATATGACATACCTGTGGCCCGAGGCGCGTCGAGGCTGAGCGACCATAGCTCTGACGACTCGCAGAGTGCGATGGACATGCGGAGGGGGTGGAGGGTGCCCTCGATGTCCGCGATGCTGTACGTGAACATCACTGTGGCGACCACAAGTTATGGTCCTCATTGTAGTCCTCGCGTCCTCGGTCATCGCGCGCACCGCGTGTAGGAGGCGATCAAATGTGCTATTGCGACCACGGCGTAGAGCTTTAGCACCCTCACGCTCGATACGATCAAGGCGTTAGTACTGCAAGGAAACCGATAGTAAGTTAGAAACGTGTTGCCGGATGAAATTTCTACGAAGAATGTTTTACCATCTCGTCGTGGCGTGCCGCCCGATGACGGTCGGGACCTGCTAGTACAACGGCATCTTGCATGACCTCCACTGGTCGTTGTGGCGCTGGCCCAGTAAGCCTACACCTAGTGCGTGGAACGTACCACTGCAAGTACGCACCATATGTCTGGATGGTGTAGCCTCGTAACTCGTGCACCACGTCTATTGCCGCCCTCTCGCCCCACAGCGTCGTCCACGGCTGCTGTGTCTGCCTCCAGTCGTCGCTCCTCTGGCCTCTTCTTGTTTGCCTGCAATTGAATTCGAATCTTAGAAAATGTCAGTTAGACATGTGGCTACTATGATACCGAAAAATGACATACCAGTGGGCCTTCTCGATGAGAAGTCGTCCTGGCAGCGATGGCACCTCCTGGTAAAGGCCAAACTGTCTCATAACCCGCTGTGGATTGTACGACTTGACCATGTGGGAGAAGACCAGGTGGCAGGTCGTCAACCAGAGTGTCTCGTCCTGAGTACACTGCGAGGATAATCCGTAGAGGGCCGTGTCTGCAAGGAACTGTGCAGTCCATGGCCACCAGATGACCTCGTCCTCGTGTAGAGTCTCGAATAGGTTATGGAACTCAGGGTACGCACGCCTCGGTCTCTCTCTGGCCCAACCTAGGGTACCACGTGTCCAACGCATTACCGTAAAGCCTGGCGCTCAACTCGAAAGGGTGCACGGTGCTCCGAAAATATGGCCGGCCAACCGGAAAGTGCTCCCATGACCATAGATGCAGTAGTGTGTAGCATACAGCGAGGACTGGCTCGCCTGCATCGCTACCGAGAGGCATCGCACAACCCTGTAAGTGCCATAAAGCACCGCGAGGCCCAATCAGATTGTGGCACTCGTCGGGCGCAAGGCCCACCAAAGACTCAGCCGAGATGGATGTAGCTAGGGTACACGCAGTCACCCTGAGTCGTAGGAAACAAGATCCATCCAAACAGGAACAAAAGGTACGCAAGGAAGTGTGTCCTAACTGCCTCCACAGTCACATGCTCGGGGCAGGTCATGTACTCCCGCAGCCAGGAATGTGGCACACCCGATATGTTGTCAGGAATCGGGTGACCGAATCTGTCAGCCATACGCACCTTCCATTCCACTCGCCTCGGAGGTGGCACTACCAAAAGATCGTGCAAGCGCACTGTAAGCATAGCTACGTCCTCCAGAGTTATGGCCATCTTCCCCCACCAAAAGTGGAAGGTGTGAGTCTCTGGTCTCCAACGATCCACGAGCACGATAGGAGTGTCGCACAAACTAAAACGCTGCGGCGGTACATCCAACATGCGCAAAGGGTCGAGGCCTGTCCCGCAGCCTTGGAACATACCGCTCGCCAAGAGCCCACCTCTCGGGGCGCCAGACTAGGCTCGAGGGCCGACACCGGACGACCACGCCAGCATCGGTGTCGCCCATCCGAAAGGCAAGGTCAGCGACTCATACGGCCGCCAATCGAGGTCGCACCATCTCCTGCCGAGAGATAAACAACATGTTAGTCTACATATAAAACATAATGTATGGCATACAAAAAGAAATCGAAACATATGACAACAGAATGTAAGACAAAGTGAATAAAACCATATACACACCCGTACAACATAACAGTAGATATGACCATAATGAGTTTGCAAATGACCCACAGAACATAACATTAAATCCTTACACAAAGGCATGGATTGACAATGATACAACTCATAATAGGCATTAAAAGAAGCATGCAACATCACGACTTAGTAATTGTATCTTGGGCGCTATGGTGCGCTGCTTGTGCTAGGTCTGTTTGGGCAGTGACTGATAGAGTGGCCAACCGTCTTGCATAGTCTACATCTGGGGCGGCGAACCCGTTGCCCGCGCTGGCTGTCGTCCATGTTGTTCCGGATGCATCATGACTGGCGTCTTCCATGGTGGGGATGCTTCAGTGTTTCATTGGGCACCCACTTCACCTACCCCGGCCAGAGGTCCCTGTAGTGCATGTCCATCCCGTACGAATGGAACTCGGCACTCCAAGTGCCATACAGGTGGTGGATGTCGTAGTACTCGGAGATGTAACGCTCCGAGGCCTGGCGCCACACCGCGCACGTTGTGTACACATGGGAGCATGGTTTGTGGAGAAGTCGCGGCTTGTTGCAGGTGCACGACGCTTCGTCACCAATCGTGCAGACCTGCTTCCGATCCCCTCTAGCGTGGCCCATGACGTACTTCTCTCTGAGCCGGATCTCGAACTTCTGCCTGACGCCATCCATGGTACGAGCAGTGTGCGAACGAGCCTTGCTGATCTTCTTCTCCATGTGGGCGTGCATTACTTCCAAGAATTGCTTGCCATCCTCCACATGCTTCTTGGCCATCATGGCTCTGTTAACGAAGTAGTCGACAGTACGGTTCCAACTCTCCTCCACGATCGCAATGATCGTGTGAGACCCCGGTTTATTAAGCTTGTAATGCTTAACCTTCCACTGGTTCTAGTATCACAAACAGAATAACCCGTGCCTCGATGGACATGTGCTTCCCAGAAATTGCAGCACACATACATCATACAAACGCATGCATCATTTCCATACAACATATGATAACAAGTCTACCAAAAGACATATATAATATAAGTTATTACAGAACAGCCGACCGGCCAAATGACAAGTATTAAGTAACAGCGGAAGCAAAAGTTGCCATAAGATGGCTTAAACCAAAAGACGACCGGTTAGCCACATAACACCACAGGGCAACCGACCGGGCCGCCAAGCTAATCGCCCCACACACCGCCACAAAGACAACTCACAAAAGTGAGGCCCTTCTGCTCACCTTCTTCCTCTGCACACAACAAGCAATGCAGTGAGTACAATAATGTACTCGCAAGACTTACGAGTAACAAGCCTATACATAGCTACATGAAAGCTGTATCAAAGGAAAGTTGGTTATTTGGTTATTTGGACGCATAAAGCAAGCTTCATTTGCAATAATGTAATAGATTGAAAGCAATTTAACAAATCAGTTTTTAAGCATTGAAATAACAGCGGGTAACAATAATTATCAAGTGACCACTTAGAAGTGACTAACCCAATAGTCACCACACATAGCATAAATCCCCTGATTCATACCACCCATCAAGTTTTAATTTGAAAGTGTTGTAGTCTAGTTCTCACAGGGCGTTTCCGAGCGTGTCCATAACCTAGGACGAGGCTATTCGAATAGTTCAAAACCTTGCAGGGGTGTACCAATGTACCCACACTTCAGACCACCTTTAAGTCACATGATTTAGCACACTTCCAAAGGTATGCCGGCACGGCTAAGTCCTACGAGACATTTCCAATATTGTGTATCAACTACGAGCCGCTCGTATGGATGGAAACCCATACGCTTACATTGTACAGCTAAAAAGACAACTACCCCTCGAGGTAAAGCTCTTTGGACAACTACAATGCTCCCACATATAAATCACCTCATTTTACTACAACACAACACGCACACGCCCACCTGCGACTCGTAGCCAACACACGCCAAAGTACTAAGTCAAGAGAGGTCCCATTCCCTCTAGTGTGGTCAGCACGCAAGAATGCTCAAAATGGTGGCGCAAGTAACTCGGTCCTTAAATGACTAGGGCACCAATCCAGTCACACCCAAAGATCACACCATCTTACCATTGTGCCCAAATCCAAATTGTTTTATTTTCAGTTTTAGTTTTGCAATTTGAACATAGCATAAAGCTGAAATATAGAGATCATAATAAGTTTGTGTGATCAAGGTTATCGACAAGTCGATAACCGCCCATTTCTACCGATAGCTAAGCATGGCTAAGCAATAAACTCGTAAATTACAAAGTGACAAGGGTTCATCCAACGAACCCAAAATCACAGCAAGATAAACCTAGGCTCAGTAGTAGAGGATAAACACTTGCCTACTGATAATGCATCTACTGGGTCAACTATCGACAATAGTTAAAACAACATAGCAATGCATACATAGAATTTGCAAACAATATATTAGAATTTGAAAATAGTAGGAACAACATGATCAAATGATGCTACATCGCTTGCCTTTGCCGAGTGCAGGATCCGATGGTCGTGGCTCGAATCGATATCAATATTATCTTCGGAACCTAACGCAAAAAGGCGATAAAATCGATAAGAACGAAGAACACCAAATAACTCCAACAGCAAAAGACATCCAAATCTAATGAAATTTATACAACAGCTAGGGGATGATTTTAGACAATTTTAGGAACAAGAATCATGCAATTTGGATTTAGTATGCAAAAGTTATAGCCAAAACACACTCTCTCAGCCAGATAAACCAACTAAATTAATTACTGGTACTGTTCATGGAGAAAATTTCTAGAATGATCTAAAGTCTGAAATTTTTATGACGGGTAGGTTATGACATCCTAAGAACAGCAAACTTGAGTTTACCAAATTTGAAGTTATAAAGATTTAATTATGACTTTTCTAAGTTGTAAACCTAGCACAAGTTACTTTACAGAAATAAAACCATGTTCAAAACCTATTTTGAATTAAAGTACACTAACAGAGGAATTTAACAAAATTGATTTTGCACAAATTGGAATTATACAGAAAAAGATATGTATTTTTCAAGGTCTAAATTCATTTTCTGGAATATTCTTAAAATGGCTGATATTAAGTTATTAATGTTTGAAAAACTCTCTGTTACCGAAACTTACCTATAGGCATTTTTAGACTAAACTTTAGTTAAATATGAACTTATCCCAACTGAAATCAACTAAAAAGGAATTATAACAATTTAGCTATATATTTTCTAAGCTTCCCTAGAATTACAAGAACTTTAAACAATGGCATAAATGAATTAATAAAGCTTATGACTTTTTCTGCTACAAAAACAAGTCTAAATGTATTTTTAAATTAAACTATAGTGAAACATGAATTTAATGCAGTTGGAAACATCTAAAAAGGATTTAAAATGAATTAGTTATGAGTTCTTAAAGTTTAACTACAATTTTTAGTTGATAAGAAAATGCTTACTGAAATATAACCAATCTTAATAGAAATAAACGACGTGGACGCTCGTGGGCCGTTGATGCGAAATCCAACGGGCCACACGCACGGAGAACAGCGCACGCGCGCGATTCCCAAAAGGAGCCCACCGATGGATCAAGATCCAACGGCTCACGTGGAGGGAAACATTCGGACCAAGCGAATGCCTCGACCACCCACAGCCGTAGATCTCAAGATGAACGACTCAGAGCCCACCTCCCTTCGGGGAGTCCGAATGCACTCGCGATCGCAGCCGCAGATCGAGCGATGGACGATCCAAAACGATTAGGAAACCGGACGGTCCGAACGTTTCTCTAGATCTGGGTCGTTGATCACTAGATCGACGGCCCCACGATCAACAAAGCGCAACGCACTCACGCACGTGGGTTTAAAGCGCTGGGAGGAGTTTAATGAGTGGACCCACATGACAGTGACACAATCTGACGGCTTAAGACATCTTAATTACTCCCAATGATTACCAATGATTAAGACCTTAAATGTGTCTTAACGACCACGCATGTAGGAGTCTCGTTCAAGCAAAAACCGAAGCAAGAAGATGAGCTCGCGCGGCCGGCCCGCCACGCTGGCGCAATCTTAAGACTAAAATGGGTTCACAATAGGCTTGCGATCCCGATGGTGGTGACCTCGCCGGCGGCGATGGCCCTAAACGTCGGTGAGCCGGAAAATGAAGATGGGGCTTTAACTGCCGAAAGCGAAAATAGCAAAAAGCTCCGCTGCAGTTCAAGGAATTGAGTGCCACAGCCTCTAGGGACTAATAAGAAGCTACCTTGACCGAGATGAGCTTCAAAGATGGTCGGAGAAGGTCTGACCACGGTGGAGCTTGTCGGACCCGAGGAAAAAGATATGAAATCAGAGACCTGAGCCAAAATGAACACCACTGGTGGTCAAAATAGCTACAAAATAGCCTATATAAGCTTCATGTGCAATTAATTGAGAAATGGAGCACTCACCGGAGCTGAGGAAGAAAAAGGGATGGTTTCGGACGAATTTGAACAAACCCCAAATTTGTCAAATCCTGAAAATGAAACCCAAAATTAAGTGAGGGGAAATGATTAGGGTATTAAGGAGTTGAAAAGGGTACAAGAATATTTGAAGAAGAACCACTGGAGCTTCATGATCCTTAGAGGAGCTCCACGGCCATCAATGGTGATTTGGTGTTTTTGGTGGGTTAAGCTCCAAAAATGAAACAGAAGCTAAGGGTGGTGTAAAGGAACAGCCGGAGGGGATTTTGGGACCTTTATATCGCATGGAAAACTAGGATTTGGCAAAAGGAGCCTCTCGGGTGAGCTAAGTCCATGACACAAACATGGACCGAAAAGCAAAATGATGGAGATGTAGGAGTAGGGCATTCCTCTCGGCTGAAAGCACCTGCAAGCACTTAATGCCGACCAAGGAGACGTTGCCAGAGGAACACGATTTGACAGCGCCATGCCTCTCTCTGTTCACGCACGGCGGGAGGTTGAAGATGACCAGAGAAAAAGGCTAGGACACTATGAGTCGTTGGATTTAGAAATGGACGGCTCAGATCTCTCGAAGCTCCTAAGGTTTAAACACACGGAGGAGGTTGTGAGCGTTGGATTTTAATCCAACGGCTCAGATCGAACAAAACAATCGGAAGTCTGAATGTTTCTGACTACGCAGACGGTCCGATTTTAATCCAACAGCTGGGGTTCGCCTAAAGCTCCGGAGGTTAGAATCAATAGAGAGGATCACGAACCCTTGGATCAGAAATGAACAGCCACGATGAGATATTGCATTCGGACGTCCGAATGTTCACGCGAACCTGGGCCGGTTGATAAGGATCCAACGACTGAGATTGAAAGCGCGCTTTTAAGCCAGACCAGGTGCAGTTAGTTGACTGGACCAAGTCAAGTGGCTTGAGCCCGAGTCTGACTCGAACCCAACGAACAATGAACTGGGACTTTGAGGATTTATTTGAGATAGCAAAACAACTCCAAAAATTATGAAATTTTTACTGGAGCTTGCTAACTCAGATATTAACCTTGTGTAAAATTTTCAGAGGTTTTTATACAGTGCATTATTCTCCAAAAATTCTGTAAGGCTCTGTTTTAAGGTTTGACTGAAAGTTAAACAGGTTTGACTGCCCTCTAAAAATATTCAAACAATTTCTAAAAATTGTGAAATTTTTCAGAGAGGTCACATACCATCCTAGGAGCTTAGGAAAAATATTTACAAAGGATGATAACAATATTTGAGATGAATGTTTTTGGAAGACAAGGTTTTGGATCAAAAGACTTGTGACTTTGTATTTCCATAATTCTTGTACAAGAATTGTTTAGAACTTACAGGAAATACATGATGTAAGAAAAAGTTTTAATTTTTACTCATTTTCTTACATTTGAAACACAAGTCCAAAATTGGGATGTTACAGATCGGCAGCGATCGGACACCCTTGAGGACACCGTTGTACACCTCCGACATGTTGGTCGTCATGATCCCGTACCTTGCACCATCGGTGTCGTGCAGCAGGGACCATTTCTCCAGGTCGGGTGCGTGCGAGTTAACCCACTGTGTGAAGTACCCAACTCTCGCAGACCCTCTTGCCGTTGCACCTACCTCGGTGTCCACCGAATTCCTTACAAGCTTCCCGGTCTCCTCGTCGAGCTGTCTCCACACCGCATTGAACTTCCGCCTTTGGTTCTGCATGCAGAGCTTCTTAAACATCTTCATCAGGTCCTTGCTCCGAAACCTTGTGTGGAAGTTCGCGGCGAGATGCCTCATGCTCCAGCGGCTCCTGACATCATTCCACTGGAACAACGGTTGTGTCCCATTTTGCATTGTGCTCAACGCAGAAAACAACCCAGCATTGCGGTCCGAGATGACACACACATCTAGCTGGTCTTGGATCACCGCCTGCTTCACGTTGGACAGGAACCATAGCCAACTTTCGGTGCTCTCACTCTCAACAATTGCAAAGGCCACTGGGAGTAACTGGTCGTTCGCATCGGCTGCAACCGAGGTATGGATGGTACCCTTGTACTTCCCGGATAGGAAGGTGCCGTCCATCGTCAGCACGGGACGGCAATGCTTGAACCCTTCGATTGCCTGACGGAAGGCCCAACAGACCTTGTCAAGAACAAAACAATTGGGCCCCTCCCTCGGATGCACCCGGTCAACCTTGTTTATGTATGTCTCGGGATTTGATTCTGCGATTTGATGCAGCATTCTTGGGACTAGGTTATAAGCCTCTTCGAATGTGCCAAACATTCTCTCCACGACCTTCCATTTCGCCCGCCATGCTGTCTTGTAGCTCACTTGGAACCCCACCATATTGGTAACCTCCGCCATTAGAAGCTTTGGGGAAATGCCAACATCTTCAGCCACGAGCTGGTTTATCAGGCTGGCAACATACGAGGATGTCATGTTGCGGTGCGTATGAAGCGGCTCAGTTAGCTCGCACATGTGGTCCTTCAGCACCGTGATCCGGAAGCCCGTGGCCGCGGCCGTGAACTGCTGCGCACGGACCTTGCCAGCACAGGATTCTTCGACACACCTAACGATGTAGGTGTCGGGGTTGGACCTCTGCACCCGATACGTCCGGCCAATGTTAATGGCGTATCTGCAATAGCATGCTGGGCGGCGCTCTTGTTAGGGAAGCGCTGCCCTAGGAGCATGGTGTCTTCATTGAACCCCAGTCGGCCCCCTCCGGCTGTGGCAGCACCAGCGATGTCGTCCAATCTAGAGGGGACGTAAGCAGTGTCGGTGGTCACAATACCACCAACAACACCTCCCGTAGCAGCTTCTTCGTCTTCCTCGTCTTCGGAACTGGTTGTTTCCATGTCCTCCTCTTCCTCGCTTTCCACTTCTTCCACCTGGTTGGCCAGGTACTCGTGGCAATCAATACGGGCTGCCCACCATCTCTCCACTCCTTCGTTGGGCTCGAAGTTGTCGGCACGCCTCCTCGTGTCTCCATCGCCCACTTCCTCGCCCGCGTCTCCTCCAACACCGGAGACCAACGTAGGCTCCTCCTCACCAGCAGCCTCACCAGAACCACCCACATCGGACGTCCCCGTCCTCTCCATGAACTGAACATAGACCATCGGCCGCGCAAAGATCGCAGCAGCAGGGTTGCAAACAACCCCCATGTAATTGCCCCATGAAGCGACACTTGTCACCTTCATAAGTTACCAAACGGTCTCCCCTCCATCACCCACCACCGAGACATACAACGCCTCGATGCACAGCTTCATCCTTGCAGTGGCGCGATCGAACGCGGACCGCATGCACCGCCTTAGCTCCGAGAGGCTCATGTCCTTCAGACCCGACCGCCGGATCACTGTCCGGTCGCAATTTGACAAGTCCACCCCGTACGGTCCGTCGCGTACGAGAGCGTTCCCCTGGAATACGAACAGATCTTGAATCTCCGCCATGAAGTACCTAACACAGGTGCATATGAAACCACTGACATGCATTGCTCGAAATATTTTCAAATTTTAGGTTCAAGTTCCTGACACTTCTGTAATTTGTTCATAATCTAATGTAGTACTGGACATGAAAATTACATGGTTGCAGGTTCAATTCTATTTCTATTTAAACATCTCGCAAAAAATTACATAATACTAGTGGAGATAAAAATTACATGGTTATATACGGATTAAAATTTCATGAAAAACAAAAATTGATTAATCTCAATTGCAGTTCATATGAATTTTCTATGAAATATTGAAGTTAATTTAATTTCTACTGTAAAAATAATTCCTAACCGAATTTAATTCCAATTCCAAAATTTTATGTGGTACTAACAAGTTTCAAACCTATTCTAAGCAAAAGTACAATAAAAAAGGAAACCAACAAAATTGGTTTCACTAAAATTGGGGTTAATTTCTAATAGTTATGAATTTTTTAACTTGATCTAATTACAGTGCAAAAATAAATCACTTCAAAATTTCCGAATGCATTTAAAACTTTTTATAACCAAGCTACCTAGTCTCTACCACTGACATGTGGGGTCTACTGCATAGTATTCTTTTTTCATTTAATTTCAAAACTAGTAGCCTACTGATAGGTGGTATCTGTTTGTCATTGACTCGGTCCATGGCATAGTGCATGGACCGAAGGTCAACATGCCTGGTCACACTATGACACTAACCTGACCGTCAAGTTCCTCATACTATTTCAATTCTATTTCTATTTCGTTAAACAACCTCCAAATATTTTCATTTTTTTACGGTCAAGTTCCTCACATTATGCAAATCACTGAGTTAAAAATTTAGAACACTAAAAACAATAAGTCTACTAAGTCAACTAATTACGGGCTAATCACATTGCTAACTACTAAGTCTTCTAATTACATGCTAATCACACTAAGTCTTCTAATTTTATATCCGAACACTAAGTCAAAATACACGGACTACACAATTATAACTACTCAGTTGCTACAATAAGAAACTAAAAATCATCTAATTATATCCTAATCACATTGCTAAAGCCATAGTCGGATGCGAATGACACTAACCTTTTTCTAGGTGCTCACAAGACGATCACAACTTAACTTCAACTTCTCTGATTGGCTTCTCCCTTCTCCTCCGCGAGCTCTCTTTCTCTCTGGCTCTCTTCCTCTCTGGCTCTCTTTCTCTCTGGCTCGCAACTGAAAATGGCACCGTTGCATTTGCGTCCCACTCGATTTATGCATTCTTCACTCAAACGCGCACGCACAGCCAGTCGGGGCCTGGCCGCTCCATCGCAGCGCGTGGCGCTCAAAACAGCAAGCAAGCAGAGGGCACCAGGGCAATGTGCGACGCGTAGAGGGAGCAGCGGGGGCCTGGGCCATGGCTGCGCGGCGCGTGGCGGGTGAGCCAACTTGTCGCCGCCCGAGGCGCAGCCGGCCGCTGAGCCCAACCGCAGCGACCGGTTTCGCCAAACCCCGACGGCGAAGAACTAGAAGCTGCGCAAAGACGCCGCAGAGGTGAGTTGCTGCCGTCCCCGATGGCAGCACGTGCTATGAGGGGGCTAAAAACGGAATTTTGATGGTAGTAGGGCTAGTTTAGGAATTATGCTGCTGTAGGGGCCAATTAAGTCCAAACCTCAATGAATGAATGGGGTTCATTGCATACACATGGTATCACAGCCCATGACTCTCTCTCTCACCAACCCTAACCCTAGCCACTGTTCACTGCCGCTGACCTCAGGCTACCAGGGGCGGACCCACCATTATGGCAAGCTCTGGCGGATGCCAGAGCTTGATATGGTTCGGAGTCCTCCATGCCCCCGGTATTTCCTCCCTTCTCGGCTCTGTGGTTCCACCGGCGTCGGAGAAGATTTCCTCCGCTGGACCGAGCACTTCGCTGATTTGCTCCACGGCTCCGCCCTTCAACCATCCCGGCTGGATCGACAGTGTGCTTTCTTCGTAAAATCACAGCCCACCCAGCCGGCCAGCCCAAATTCCCAACAGACTTGGCAATCTGCACTCCAATCCCCACTCTCCAGAGTTCAATCTCCACTCGTTATCTTACTCTCTCCCAACCCTAGACCCTTAGGCGGCGGCGGAGCACAGGCGGGCTGGCGGGGCGAGGCAGCGAGCGTGGGCGCAAGAACATGGCGGTTGACGGAGCGCACAGCGTGGGCTGGGCGAGTAGGCGGCGGATGGAGCTTGGGCGAGGCGAGCCCGCGAGGTGCAAGCGACGGAGCGCTGAGCACGGGCGCATGCGCCAGGCGGCCAAGCGGGCGTGGCGCATAACAACGGCGGGCGGTGCGGCGTGGGTGGGGCCGGAAGGGCGACGGTGGGCGACTCTATGCTCCTCTTCTTCTTCATCAATGTGGCATGTTAAATCCTATGTCAATGGAGACACCTTTCTTCTCCAATTTGGGATTTTTATTCCAATGGCAATGGTTACTTCTCTGTTTCTACTTATTTCTTATTTCAGAGGATAAAATGGTGCCCCAAGTTCCCCAATCAACGAGATCGGATGGCGACTAAAGATGCCGCTCTTGGTCGAATGCGATCAGTGATCATGAATGAAGGAGTGACAAACATGGATCCGTCATCCGAACCAATCTCCAACAGAGGTATAATCCGTTACAACCGCTTGTTGGAACAAGGTCTATAGTGCGAGATAGCATATGAATCTGGTCAGAACCATCCTCATAACTTGTGTTGTTGTTAAGAGAATTTCTCGCATGTTTCTTTTTAGCATTGTAAAGTAAACTTCATATGTATGTGATGTGATTGTAGAGAGACCCCGAGGTTGGAGATTGGCCTAGTGCTATGGAAGTTTGGAAGGCAACCTATCAGAAGCCTAATGGAACATGGTCTATTCCAAAGGGTGAAGAAATATTGGTATGCATTAATATTTATCATCTCTACTTTGTTATATGAATTTGCAAAATAGAAAAAAGAACATGTCTGTTGCAGTTGGTAAATCAACATTGTTAATCTACCAAATTATGATAATGGACTTGAGTTTATTTCTGATATGAGATGTAACAACCCAATTTTTCAAATTTCAGTAAAAATTAAAATTTATGTACTTTTGTGGAATTTTCTGAAATTTTAAAAGCTTTTTTATAAATATTTTAAAGTCAAAAAAAAATTATTTGCAAAATTAAAAACCAACATAAAGTTGGAAATAATTTTATTAAGTCCAAAATAAGTATGGGAATTTCTGTGAATTTTTTCATAATTTTTGGAATTATTTTACTATTTTGTAAAGCCAATTTGAATTATCAGAATTTAAACAAATAGAAAAGCAAAAGAAAAACCAAAAATAGCTTTGGGCCCAAACCCAAAGGCCTCGGCCCAAAACCTCCTCCCGCACCAGTCCAACCGCCCGCGCCCTCTCTCCTCTCGTTTCCCCCACTTGTCTCGACCGTCCGATTTGGATCTGAACTCCAAATTGGGTGTTTCAAGTTGCAAAATTTATATAAAATCATAGTCTAGCTAACTAAACCAAAATATTTCAATTTGGAGTCAACTTGAGCTATGATTTTGAATTTATTTGAATTTGAATTTGAATTTGTCGTATTTTCGCGTTTAGACTTCGACGACTCTGGAGAGTTCGACCAATCTGAAGACCTAGAATTCCAAGTCATCAACGAAGGTAAGTTACACCATTGACTATATTGCCCCCAGTATTTTAAGTTATTTTCAGCTTTTAAATTAGTTAATGCATGCATATGTTTGTATAAATATTTTAATGTCATGTTTTATATATAGTTACGCCCATGTTTAATTGTATGGTCAATTTGAATATTGTACTTGACTACCTTGACACCATAGACAAAATATTATCAAACTAGACATATGCTTAGCTAGGCTTAGTCACACTTAAGGAATTTGGGAGGGTTTAACCAAATTTTCTTACAAATTTGTTTCAAACTTGACATTGTGGTATTGTTTTTACCAAATGAATTTATAAAGAGAATTTTATTCAAAATAAAATCAAAAATGGGTTTGGACTTGGGCGAAATGGTTGGAATGGTGGGTGCAGGTTTATGCACAGGATTGATCTGGTTAAGATTAAGGCCCACGGTTAGTAGGAATGACGCCCAAGTCAATTGAGGACCGGTCTTTGAGCCGCTTAATGCTATGCCTTACCGTACCACCACACGTCCTGTTTGGGCAGGATTTGGCTAATTAATTTGTAATGCTTTAGTGTATTTATGTCATGTCGATATGTGGGTGTCGGTTAGACTTTTATTCCCACTTGGTGCAAGTGGAGGCTTCCGGAGGACGGTTAGTCCAAAGGGGCGAAACCTTAGCGGGCATGAGTACACTAGGACAGGACATTGTAAAGGCCTCATGGTAATTGCTCAGTCACACGCCTATGGAAGCGTGTATTGGCCGACATAACGAGCATGTCACCTCGTGTGGGTAAAGTTGTACCAACTCTGCAGAGTAGAAACTATTCGAATAGCCGCGTCCGCGGTCATGGACATGCTAGCAGGGCCACTTAAAGTTAGAATTGTTTTTGGTTTTTAAATGCTTTATTAAATGTTGAGGATGGTTAATCCTTATGAAAAGTTGGGCGGAAAGCCAAGTGTTAGGAGGGAATCCTTCGCTTAATCATTGGAGGTTATCCATATTACAACTTCATCATTTTAAATTTTGTCATAGTATAAAATTGCCTTAGAAATTATTATGGATATTTAAACTGAAAATGCTGCTTTACGCAAAACAACCCCTGCCTTACTCATTTGTTACCTTATGCATACATTTCCATTCAATATTGGGTGTAGCTTGCGAGCACTAGAGTTGTGCTCACTCTTCTTTGAATAAATCTTATTCAGAGAAGACTTCTTCCCGACGGTGAGGATCGGGACTAGTAGGCCTTCGACCAGCACGATTGCCAGTGGCGCATCGTGTGGCTCACCTCTATTATTATGTTTCCGCTGTGTTATTCATTTGGCATTTGATATTGTTGTTCAGACTCATTTGTATTAAACATTTAATTACTTAATGTTATTTACGTTTTTGTGAAATGAATGTGATATCCATTTTTGTAAGATCGTACACTGAAATCCTGGACCGGTGTATGAACACGGAGAATTCGGATCCTTCGCTCCCGTTCGACAAAAGTGGTATCGAGCTATATCGATCGTGAGGTCATGGCCCACTGTAGAACCGGTAAAACCATTAGGGACTATTTTCAAAACTTAAAATTATTTAATTGCCTTCCGTAGTCTTACTCTTCCTTTCTCTCAAGTAAAAGATTTCTAAACTCTTGTCTTTTCTAAAATTGTAGATGGCCGAGAGACCACCCGCATCTCCCACGGAATCTTTACTGGAGAATGGGCCGACATTCTGTGGAAGATGATGCAGCACTTGAGCTTCAAGAAGAGACCCACATACCAAGGATACAAGTATATCGTGGGACAGCAGGAGCGCTGGAGGGTGGAGGTTATCCTCTACTCTAACTTAGCGCATGACACGGCCTTCCACATCTTCGACGCCCCAATGCGTCGGGAAACCTTCATGGACGGCATTCAGGACGCAGTGTAACAGCCCTAACTTAGGGTTTGTATTTCAAATGTAAATTATGAGGAGAAATAAAAACTTTTGGTGCCTCATGAAATCATTTGAGAGTTTCTACAATTTTCCCTAGCAATTTCCAATTTTTAGAATGTAATTCTTGTGATTAGAAATTGTTGTCAGCAAATGTTAGCTTTCAAACTTGTGATCATCCTCTGAAATTATTTTTCCTATCATCTTGATCATCCTACCTACCTCCCTGAATTATTTCACAATTTTTAGATTTTATTTGCTATTTCAAATGGCCAAGTCAAACTAGTTTGAATTTCTGGTCAAACCCTAGGTCAGCAGCTTGTGAATTTTCTGTAGAACAATGCAGTGCATAAAAAGTTCTGGAAAATTTATGCAATGTTGTTCTATGTCCCTTGTAGCTACCTATAAAAATTTCGGAAATTTTGAGGCCTGGAGCTATCTCTAAAAATTTCCCAAACCTTTTCTCGTCTTTTAAATCGACTCAAAACACTGCTCTCTGCCCGAACCCAACTCAAAGCTCGAGTCCACCCGCACCACTTGACTCGGTCGCACCACCTAGTTGCACTGCGCGAGCCCGATATCGCCACCGTCCGATGAAGATCGACGGTCCATATTGCGGTCTCGTCGACTGTCCGAATGCATACACCAATCTCACTGGCCCATCTCGGATCTAGCGGTCAAGACAATCTTGATCGAAGTTAAACCAGCCCATCGCGCCGCATCGCACTCGCCTCGCACCGCCTTGTCACGCCGGGCCGACATGTGGTCCCCACCGCCAAGACGCCTCGCTTTCTCGCACTCACCGAGCTCGCGCCGCTCGCGCATGGGTGCCACGCACTCGCCGCCGCCACCTTTGCCATCGTGTCCGGTGGGAGGCATCGCCGCGACTTCATAAAGCCTTTGAGCTCACCCACTTTTTCGCTTGCTTCCTCGTGATTTCTCCGCCCGCCTTTGTCTCGCCGAGCCAAGTCGAAGGTAGCGCCGCCATATTAGTGCCGCCTTGAGCGCGATCGCACCATCGTGATCCACACTCGGCGCGCGGGCCCATTTTGCCCATTCCGGATCCTCGGGGTCCAAAGTGAATCACCAGGGGCGTATCGCTGCCTCGCCTCCGGCGATCTCGGTCCCGTGAGCTCGCTTGCGATCCGTGAGTTTCTAGCCGCCACCTAGTCCCTTAGGATCGCATCGATGCACCGAGTCTAACGGTGACTTCATTTTCATCTTTGGTGCATCGCTTGGGCGCGACCAATTCTTCTCCAAGATCGGTTTCCGCCAGGAAATTCCGCCACCTCGACCGCTTCGTCGGCGTTATCGCGGTGCATCTTGCTCCCCGTGTTGAGGCGGTTAGCACACCTTCCGAGTCTTCTAGAAGTCCGACGCTTTCTCCGCGGCGAGCCGTGTCTTCTTCTCCGCCTGCTTCGCCGCTACCGCCGCATCCCCGGGTCCGCTGGGTCACCGCCATCGTGTTCGCAAGATCTTCGCGAACCCGGCGTACCACTTCTCGCCGTAAACCCACCGTTAGCTAGATCACGCGCGCGCCGCCGCCGCCCTCGCGCGCGCGGTGAGCCGCGATGATTAGTTTAACTCTAATCATGTCTAGTTTGAGTCTCGACTTGTGGGCCCTATTGGCTAATCACGCTTAGAAAATCTTTAATCCAGCCCGTTATTTGTTCTCTCAGTCGCCATGTGGGTCCGTGGCCGCCGCTAGGGTTGTGTAGCTCGTACGCGCTTTCTCGCTCGGTAAGCGTATTTCTCTCGAGAGTATGTTAGGTTTGCACTTTCAGTAAGCCGAAGACGATTCTAATACGCCACGCCACCTCTGCAGGGCCTGCGCTCGCCAAGACCTTCGGGCCCGCTGTCGCTGTCTCGGGGCTGGTTGGTTGTCGGTAGGAAAGGTATAAATGCTTTAGTATTTCGAAATGCTTTTTGTAATCGTTAATTCAATTAAACTTAGAAAATGCATAACTAATTCAATTTTTATCCAAATTGCATGAAACCAGTGCTGTTAATTTTCATTTTAAATGTGGTATTTACTAAAATTAGTTTCAACCTTGTATCTGTAGCAAAAATCTGTTAATTAATTAAAGGATGTTTTATGTATCTTCTAAATTAGAAAATGTATATCTCTTTCTATAATTGTCCAAATCCCGTGAAACCAATTCTGTAAAATTTCATTTTTAGTATACTAATTATCAGGATAGGTTTTAGATACTGTTTCTGTTCATGAAAATTTGTTAAGCAATTAACTAGTGTTTTGATGTATTTTTAGCTTAGAAAATTCATAGAAAATTCTTAATAACTTAAAATGATTTGTTCTCTGTTTCTAAAATTTTGTTATATCATGCTTAGGTTGCTGTGTGAGTTTGGTATGTTTTGTTGTTATTGTGCAATTGAGTTTTGTCGGTGTTATTCGCTCTTATTCGCTGTTATTTGTTTTATCGTTAGGCTTCGATATTTGCGGCAACCCTGAGAACGACCCTCCGCAACAAATTGAGCAACAGTGTGAGGACCCGGAATATTTAACTAGTAACACTTAACCTCCAAATGGCTCTAGCGTTACTAATTAAACATTCTAAGCCTCGATGGTCATATGCTTCCTGCACTGCAAGATATGCACATCATCACAAAATTACACATCATTTCCATACACATACATCACTAAGTTCAACCACGACATACATGAAGTAAAGTTATTACAAAAGAGAGCCGACTGCCAAATAGAACAATATACAAGAATGACAATGAAGCAAAAGTGCCATAAGATGGCTAGAACAAAAGTCGACCGGTTAGCCACACACCCACAAGGCAACCGATCGGCCGCTGCTAGTCGCCCCGCAAGTCGCCACAACACACCGCAAAAGTGAGGCCCCTGTGCTCACCTTCTTCCTCTGCAATGTAACAATTAAGCATAGCATCCGAGTACAAAGATTATCTTTGTACCCGCAAGATCGACGTGTGGAATAGCACTCTATTCATAAACTACATGCAAGCTTATTTAGGTGGAGGTTGTATGTCTTATTTTGCATGAAGCCAACTTTATTTGCAATAATGTAATACATTTCAAAAGCAAGTTTGCAAACTGCTTTTGTTATCAAAGTAACAGTAAGTAAAGATACATACAAGTAACCACTGAAGTGACTATCCCAATAGCCACCACAACATAGCACGAATCCCCGATCTGCACTCACCCATCAAGTTTTAATTTAAAAGGTTGTAGTCTAACTCTTGAAAGACCTTGCAAGCGTGTCCATAACCTAGACGAGGCTATTCGAATAGTTTTAACCTGCAGGGTGTACCAATGTACCCACACTTCGCATCGCCTTCAAGCCATAAGCACACTATCAAGGTATGCCGCCCGGCTAAGTCCTACGAGACATTTCCAATCTTGTGTATTAACTACGAGCCGCTCATATGGATAGAAACCCATATGCTTACATTGCAAGTCGAAAGACAACAAATCCCATCACGGTGAAGTCTTTCTGACACTACAATGCTCCCAACACCATCCCTCCCGCGACTCCTCGCGACTGAG
Organism: Ampelocalamus luodianensis; assembly: GCA_036346255.1. Lineage (NCBI taxonomy): Eukaryota > Viridiplantae > Streptophyta > Magnoliopsida > Poales > Poaceae > Ampelocalamus > Ampelocalamus luodianensis. The sequence goes on from CM070628.1 coordinate 20,247,213, forward strand.
CCAATACACGCCAAAGTACTAAGTCAAGAGAGGTCCCATACCCTCTAATGTGGTTAGCACGCTCAAATGCTTGGTTCATGTAACAAGATGTTCGGTCCTTGTTGACCCGGCACCATTCCACCACACCCAAAAATCACACCATCATACCATTGTGCCCAAGTCTAAATCATTTTGTTTTCAGTTTTAGTTTTCATAAGTAGACATGGCACAAGGTGGAAATCATAACCATAATAAGTTTTAGTGATCAAGGTTATCGACAAGTCGATAACCGCCCATTTCTACCTAAACTAAGCATGGCTAAGCAATTAATTCATGAATCGCTAAGTGACAAGAGCCCATCCATGAACTCTAAATCACAAAGAAGTAACCTAGGCTCATGGTAGTAGAGGATAATCATTTGCTAAGGAAATGCATCTACTAGGCCAACTATTAACACAAAGTAGCAATGCATACATAGAATTTGTAATCAACATAAATACTTAAAATATCTGGGATTAACATGATCAAACCGCTTGCCTTCTTGCCGTTGCTCAAACCGTTGTGGAGGGTCGTTCTCGGATTACCGCAAATGTCGAATCCTAAGCTAAAAGGCAAAAAGAACCAAGAACAACCAATAAGACGAGCCACACTTAAACAAACGAGCAAGCAAAATTATCCAATTGCGACTAAATTTATACATAAGGTAGAATACGAATATACCTAGACATAGAAACTGGAAAAACCTAATTTGGATTTGTGGTAAAAGATATTACCTAAAAACCCATTTTCGGCCATAATAAGGTACTGAGCAAAAATATTTTCTAGAGGTTTTCGGACTTGAAAATTTTATGATAGGTTGCTACCGATATTTTAAGGCTAATACAAGTGGTTTCATCTTAATTGGAGTTAAAATGATTTAGTTATGATTTTTCTAAGTTCTAAAACTAGCATATATCATTTCTAAACATGAATAAAGACAAAGCCTAGTTCAAATTAAAGCATGTCTACAGCCAAATTTACTAGGTTGAGATTGCTCATTTGCAACTACAACAGGAAGTTATGAGTTTTACAAATTTTTCCATGAATTTCTAGACATCATCTTTCATTAAACAAGATCATGCTGTTTAAATCATTTTCTCTACAAAACAGGCCTAATTTCATTCTCCGATTAAAGTTCATACTATAACAAAGCTACAAAGAATCGGAATCATTCAAAAGGAGTTAAAATGACAAAGTTAAGCACTTGTGAAATTTGAACAAAGAAAAGACTTAGGAAACTATGAGCTCATGGAGGTCCAACCGAACTGAAGACAAAGGAGAGGTCGTGGTCGTCGATCTTGCATCGCAGGCCATGCACTGGCTACAGCCAAGACGGAAGACCTCCTCCTCCCGATCGGGAGGTCTGGACCGCTGAGATCTGATCCAACGATCACGCATCAAGCGGCACGCATGACGCAAGGAGGTCTACGCGCTTAATCGAGGTCGTGGACCGCCGACGAGATCCGCGTCCCGAGCACTAGGAAGGTCCTACTGCAAACCTTTGAGAGAGGTCTAGATGGCTAAAAGCTCACTGAGGAGGTCTTCAACGGTCTAGATTTCCAGAGGAGGTCTTTAACGACACGATCCCGAGAGGGAGGTCCGGGCGATCAAGATGAACGAGGAGGTCCTAAGGCTTTAAATTGAGGAAGGAGGTTCAGCCCGTTAGATCTAAATCTAACGGTTTAGACCGCAGGAGGAGGTCCTAAAGCTTCTGTTCTAAAGGATGAGGTCCTAGACGGTCAAGATCTACTCGGGAGGTCTTGATCGGTTGGGATTGACACGAGGAGGTCTTGGATGGCCAAGATCTTCTCGGGAGGTCCTAGCGATAGGGTTTTAATCGGAGGAGATCCGGACGGCTCAGACAGACCTAGGAGGTCTCGAACGGGGTTTTCCTTGTAAAGGCCGGGGTGGTTTTTACAAAGAGGACCCCGAGGGTGGTCTCGAGGTGGTCTTTGCAAATGGCCAAGGAGGTCTTTTGCAAAGAGGACCTCGTGGAGGTCCAGTGGGTGGTTTTTATAAAGGGCCACGAGGAGGTCTTTTTGCAAAGAGGACCCTGAGGAGGTCCGAGAGGTGGTTTTGCAAAAAGGACCGAGGGAGGTCTTGCGCCTATAAGGGGTGGCCCGACGGCCAGGATTAATTCTAAGGAGGTCCTAAGCGGTAGACAACAAGTCCAGAGGTCGTGGGGTGGTCCGAGAGGTGACCTGCAACACGCACTACGTGACGGCCCACAAAACTAATGCGCTTGATGATTGGTAATAAAAAGGATCAAAAGGACATTAATAACTTCGATTTCAGTCAGTTTAGGGCCCACGTGTCGACACTACAAGCACAGATCAAGACAAGATTAATGCGCCAATGATAAGCAATAATTGGGCATTAATGGTGTCCTAACAAAATGACGAAACGGAGTTTTGAACCCAAATCCCGAGTGGGCTCAACGGTTTGCCGCCGCGATGGGGACTCTCGCGGCGCCACCAAGGGCACCGATATACTCGCAATAGTGTCGCGGACCTAGCGAGGCACTCTCGACGCGGCGACGGCTCAAACGCCGCGAGCCAGAATGGCGAGGACAAGCTTTTCGCAAAAATCCAAAACAGCGAATTCGAAAGGCTATGTAGCTATCCTAGCTAGACCTTAAGCTCTAAGGGACTAAAATGAACTCACCAGTGGGCAGGGGTGGTCCAGAGGAGGTCGGAGGAGGTCCGGCGCGAGTAGATCACCGAGTCGAGGAAGAAGGAGGTGCTCTCACCAATCAGATCTCTCAAAGCCGGGTCGACTCGTGAGAGGCAAACCAGAGAGATTAGGAGGGTCCTAGGCGACCAGAGAGGACCAGAGGAAGAGAAAGGAACCAATGGAACCACCGAGCTCGAAGGTGTTCTGGGAGCTCCAAAACCGACAATGGAGGTTTCGGGTGGTGCTCTGGGCGCTTGAGCTTGGGGCTCACGCCACAATCGAGGGAGTCTAAGCACACTAAGAGCAGAGAAAGAAGAGGAGAAAGAAGGTCTCGTGCTATTCATAGCCCGGGAGCTTGGCAATGGTGTGGGCAAAGCTCATCGGAGCATGAACCATGCCTCGCCATGGACCGACTGGATTTGACAAGGGTAGGTAGGGGCAGAGGTGGTGGAGACTTTGAGGTTAAAGCCGATCGGCATAAATGCATGTCACCAAAGAGCCGCTGACAAGAGGCAAAGGTGACATCTCACCGCCCTAACCGCTCGATCTCGACACACGCACGCAAAGGGAAAACCATGATGACCAGACTTCCGTGAGGTCGTGGAGGAAGAGAAACAAAGCCGAGGGGAGGTCCCGACGCCCCTGATGTGCTCGGGAGGTCCCGACGCCCCGATCACCCGAGGTGGGGAGGTCTTGCGCGGTGAGGAGGTCCTCGGGAGGTCGTGGAGCCACACGATGGGGATCCAGTGGCTTGACCACCCCAGCGCCGAGGGCGCCAAGAGCTCCTCGGATCGTGGAGGTCGCGAGCATTGGATTGAGATCTAATGGCTCAAGCTTGCGCGCAAAGCTTGAGTCCGAGCGCGCACCGCAATGTGGTCCAACCAAGTCTGCTGAGTTGGGCTCGGTCCGAGCCCAGTCCGACTCAACCGGATTTGAATTTCTTGGTATTAGAGAAAGGCGACATTTGGAGAGTTGTTTGGGGTAGCAAACGAACTCCAAAATTTAAGAAATTTTTACAGAGCTTGCTAGCTCAAACGAGGACCTAGCATAAAATTTTCAGAGGCTTTGGTGCTGTGGATTTTCCTCCAAAATTTGCAAGGCATCTGGTCCAAGGTTTGACCAGATTTTGAATTATTTGACTGACCTCCAAATATTCAAACAATTTCTAAAATTGTGAAACTTTTCAGAGGGGTCACATACCATCCCAAGGACTTAGGAAAATATTTCCAGGAGATGATCCAGAGGTTTGACAAGATTGTTTTTGAAAGCTCAAGATTTGGATCAAAAGACTTGTGACTTCAGATTTCCATAACTTCTTGTACAATACTTGCTTGGTACAAAAGGAAATACAGATGTAAGAAAAAGTTTTAATTTCTACTCATTTTCTTACATTTGAAACACAAGCTCAAAATTGGGATGTTACAAACAGCAAAAGCAAAAAGCTTGATCATGATAATCCCAAAGATTTTAGAGTCTAATATTTTGTTTCAAATTGTATGTATGCATTGCTAAATTTGTGTTAAATTGATTAGTTAAATCTGTAGTTGCATATCCTGTAGACAAAATATTGATCTCTACTACCCGAGCTTCAGGTTATTTGTCGTGATTAGAGGTCACTGGATGATCTCTTGTCACTTAGTAGATCCGGTCAATTTGCTTAGACATGCTTAGCTATTTGTGAGAATCAAGCGGTTATCGACTTTAGTCGGTAACCTTGATCACACACAAAATCTTCTATAACTTTATGTTTCAAAGATTTTTGCTATGTTTAATTGCAAAACTAAAACTGAAAACAAAAATGATTTAGACTTGGGCACAATGGTATGATTGGTGTGATCTGCTGGGTGTGATCGAATGGTGCCCGAGTCAACAAGGACCTAACATCTTGTTACACTAAACTAAGCATTTCGCAAGCAACCACACTAGAGTATATGGGACCTCTCTTGACCTAGTACTTTGGCGTGTATTGGCTCCGGTCGCAGGGGTCGCAGAGGGATGGAGGTGGGAGCATGGTAGTTGTCCAAAAGCTTTATCCCGAGTGGGTAGTTGTCTTTTCGGCTTTACCATGTAAGCGTATGGATTTCTATCCATACGAGCTCTGTAGTTAATACACAATATTGGAAAAAGTCTCAGAGGACTTAGTCTGGCTGCATACCCTCTAAGTGTGCTTGGCTTAAAGGCGATGTCAAGTGTGGGTACATTGGTACACCCTGCTGTGGTTTAAAACTATTCGAATAGCCTCGCCCTAGGTTATGGACACGCTTGGCAAGGTCTTCCAAGAGTTAGACTACAACATTTAAATTAAAACTTGATGGGTGGTACGAACTGGGGATTCGTGTATATTGTTGTGGTGACTATTGGGGTAGTCACCTCTAGGTTGTTTATCTTTCTCTTTGTTAGTATTACCTTATCAGTATTTCAACATTAAAAACGAATTGCAAACTTGCCTTCAAACTGTATTATATTATTGCAAATGAAAATTGGCTTTATGCAAATGAAACATATGGTTTCCACTAAACAAGCTCGCATGTAGCATATGAACAGTCCGCTAGTTCACACGCTGCCTTTGCGGGTACAAAGACAATCTTTGTACTCAGTGCTTTGCTTAATGTTTTGTTGCAGAGGAAGAAGGTGAGCTACAAGGGCCTCACTTCGTGAGTCGTGTTGCCGCTTTCGTGGACGACTAGACTTGGCGGTCCGGGCCGATGCCTTGTGGGTTGGAGGCACGATTGGCTTTGTTTATAGCCATCTTATGGCACTTTTGCTTCACTGCCGTCTTGTTATTTGTGTATCTCGTGGCCGCCGCCTTTGTCCTGTAATAACTCTACTATTTGTTTATCTTCCGCTGGTAGTGTAGTGTTTGGACTCTATGTTTGGAATGGAGTTGATGTCTAATTTGTACCGAGGTGTATATCGTCTGAAGTATACATATTCGAGGATCGCTTATTTGATTTGTGATGCTAGACTGTGGTTGGTTGCATTACATGCCAAATAAATTGAGGTCCTCACAAAGTTGGTATCGTGAGCCATTCGACCGTAGCAACTCAAGCATAGTCGCCTTAGGATATTTTGGAAAGGCTTATTTGCAAAATATAAAAGGGTTTATGAAAACCCAGCAGATTCTCGATTTTACTCCTTACCTATCTTAGCCTTCTACTCATCTTACTCTAAATTGAGTTTAAAACTTGGTTTCTCTTCCTTTCAAAAGATAGTTACTACCTGTGAGAATCACTTTGGGAGAACCATAGAGAATTAGTCTAATTAAAATTTGTGGGGCATAAGGGTAAGATAATGTATGAGTTTGCTAAGTGTATGATTTTGTCAATTAGTTTTGTAACTTAAGAGTCTTGTGTTTGTTTGTGCCGTTAGTAAGTTATTTGCGTGGGTTGTCGACTTCGTGTTTTCCGCTATTGTTAACTTGTCTTAGTGAAACAGATGGCCGGAGAACGCGTGGCGCCACAGCTGGTCATGATGAGGAGCTTCTCCTCCGACCATGGTCGAGGTTCTCGCCGATCGAGCTAAACCGCATGGACCGTGACGCGCATCTTGGAGGTTATTGCTAGGAATACCTCCACTCGCGCGGTGGTGGCGCCACCAAACTCGCGGGGACTTGCAGTAGTTCCTCCGCACGCAGCCGCCGACTTCTCCCGCCTGAGGACCTCTCGATGCGTGATGATTGGTCGCGCATGGTTGAGCGAAGCTCAACATAGCTCGCTGCCGTGCACGTGATAAGGCACTCTTCGCCCCACCACTGAGGGCGCAGACTCTCATGGTGGGAGAACTATTCGCCATGCACCGCGCCATGTGGTCGTGGGAGGAGTTCGATCGCTGGTCGCCCACATCCCCGATGGCCTCGATGAAATCAAGAAGAAGGAGTTCTCGCGCCAATCAAGGGCGCAAGTTCAGGACTGAGTAATTGCACGAGTTCAATCATTTGGCTCGTTATGCTCAGGAGGTGGCCTCGATGAGGCTAAGCAGAGAAGTTTATGGATGGCTTGTCCGAGGAGCCGCAGACAAGCTATCTATTGTGGACTTCTTCGACTTTCGTGCCTTGTAGATAAGGCCATTGTTGCCGAAAGCATAAGGCAAAGGCGCCGGGCGAGTCCTCGCAAGCGCAAATGGGAGGCGACGCCCACTCACACCACCTCACTGCCCTCGGCCGGGCACACAGCGGGCCTGCTTTTGCTCCACCGGCCGAGGCCATCTCGCACCAGCTCCTCGCCCACCGCAGTCGTGAGCCAGCCATGTGCGCCGCGATCCAAGAGCAGGTGGCTCCGCAATCCGGCCGCCGAGGTTACTTGTTTCGCCGCCACAACAAGGGCCACTACGCCAACGCTGCCCTCGAGTGTTGCAGAGCCCTCGCCCTAATGGAGGACGCGCGTGGAGTGGTCACCCACCGACTGTAAGATTATCCGTAAGCCCTGTGGTGCGAGCAGCAGCTGGTCGAGTCAACCACCTTTCACCGAGGAGGCTCAAGAGGCGCCGATGTCGGATTGGTACACTTCTTGTTAATTTCGCCCCGCAGCAGATTATTTGATTCTCGAGCATCGCATTCTTTTATTTCAAGATCATTTGCTGCTGCTAGTGGTCTTCACTGTGTTCCTTTGGGAGTTCTTTGCTCATCCGCCTCCGGTCGGAAATGAGAGCCGATCCACGTTGCCTGGATGTTCCTATCATAGTCAAAGGAGTGGGGTTTTGGCGCACCTTATTCCCGCCTTCATCATGTAGTCCGATGTGATTCTTGGCATGGATTGGTTGTGCTAACACTTGGGGCAAATCGACAGCTAGAAGATTGTCTATCTCACCATTTCTTCAGCGAGCAGTCGGATTTTCGCCGCAGCTTCAGGCCACATCTATGTGCATTAGAGGCTAAGCCACTTTGCAAATTCGTGATGTACCCATAGTATCCGACTTTGTGGACGCTCTCTTCCAAGATTTACCCGATGCCTCCGGCTCGAGATCCGAGTTTGTCATCGAAGTTGTCGCCTGCACGCCCTCTATCTCAAAGGCGCCAGACGATGTGTAACAGCCCTAACTTAGGGTTTGTATTTCAAATGTAAAATTTTGAGGAGAAATAAAACTTTTGTTGTCTCTTCAAATCATTTGAAAGTTCCTACATTTTCCTAGCAAGTTCCATTTTCTAGAATTAAATTCTTGTGAATGGAGATTGTTGTCAGAAATTCTTAGCCTTCAAACTTGTGATCATCCTCTGAAATTATTTTTCCTATCATCTTGATCATCCTATCTACCTCCCTGAATTATTTCACAATTTTTAGATTTTGTTTGCTATTTCAAATGGCCAAGTCAACTCTGTTTGAAATCTGGTCAAACTCCTCAGACAGCAGCTTGCGAATTTTTCTAGAACAATGCAGTGCATAAAAGTTCTGGAAAATTATGCAAGGTTGTCCTCTGTCCCTTGTAGCTACCATAAAATTTCTGAAATTTTTGAGCTCAGGAGCTACCTCTAAAATACCCCAAACCTTTCTCGTTTTAAAATCAAAATCTGAAAATACCGTCTCTGCCCAACCCAACTCGTGCTCGAGTCCGACTCGCACCACTTGGCTCGGTCCGCACAACTAGCCGCACCGCGAAGTCCAATCGATCGTGACCGTCCGATGCAAATCGAACGATCCACGGCGCGCATGCAACCGACCGTCCAATGCATACATCAATCCCGACCGCCCATCTCGTGATCCAACGGCCGCCGCGATATTGATCGAAGTCTAACTCGCTCGCGCTGCTTTGTCATTGCCGACAAGGCGGACCCACCGCAGTCATCCTCGCCACGCCGCCGCCACCCCAATAAGACCGCCGCCACAAGGCTCGCGCCGCCGCGCCACATGCGTGCCGCCACCTCACCACCGGCCTTTTCACCGCCCACCGCCTCACCGCCGCCCCGCCGCTCCTACAAAACCTCCAAGGCTTTCCTACCTCGCTGCCTCCATTGCCGCTTTTCTCCACCGAGCCCAGAGCCGTGAGCGCCACGCGACGCCCGAGCGCCTCGCCGCCCCGGTGATCTCCGAGCACGGCATCGCGCCACGGCGTGTTCCACATCCTCGAAGTAAACCCTCAAGGAATTTCGGTTTCATCGCTGTGGAGCTCGCGTGGCCTTTCTTCTCCAAGTCCGCCGAAACCGCTTTTCCACCGCCCGTTTCTCCGGTGAGCTCCACCAATTCTTCGCCGGTGAGCACCACCGACTCCACCTTTCTTCTTCACTCACTCACATGTCCTCTCGCTCACCCCGCCTCGCCGCCGTTAACCGCCTTGCGCCGCTGCTCGCCGCCGCCACCGGCGCTTCTCCGCTGCCGCCGAGCACACCGGTGAGTTCTCGTAACCCATCGATGCTCATGCGCGCGCTAATTCTCACCTTCTTCTTCTCTCGTGCGCCGCACCTGTCACCCTCACCGCCGCCGCCGTGGTTCGCCGCCGCCACCTCGCAGCATCTCCGCCGCCGTGACCACCTTCACCAAAGGGTCCTCGCGACCCATTTTGCCCGCCGCATACCGCGCCGCCACTTTTCGCCAAGGCCGAACCTGTGTCCAGAGCCTCCTCGTTTTTCCGTTATTCCTCTGTCCTGCTCTGACAAAGCTGGGGTCCACTCTTCAAAACCAGCTTCATTAGTTTCTAATCGTGATTAGGAATGTTCTTTAGTTCACTCTCATGCATGATCAAAATGGGTATTGAAGTTTGAAAGTATTTTAGTGTGACTCTCAAATTTTGTCTCCTCGTTGTCTGCCTGGCTGTCGCACAAATCCTAGTTCGTGTTTATGCTTTGATTCTCGCTTAGTGCTAGTTGGCTCCCTTTGTTGTGATGGTTAGCATGAAATCGCTTAGTTAGTATCTTTAAGTTTCAAAGCTCTTGTTGTCATGTATAATCATAAGGGATAGTTAGCTATTCATTTTATGGTCTCAGATTTGTGATATGTAGTTTAGTGAGGAAAGGTCTTGTAGTGATAGCATGTCAGAATTGTTAACCTTCCTATATGTTGGTGTAATGCTTAGGTGTGTTAGTACTCAAATTTTATTAAGGCCAACCATAGTTAGAATTTTGTTTAACACCTCATAGTTGGATAATTGACTAGTTAATATTGTCAATAGTGTTGTTGATTTATTAACTTGATGATTAAATAATAGATGTGCACACAATCACCATCAAAGCTCGCCCAAAGTGTAAAGCATGTTAGAAGTTTGATTTTGTGGTTAACCTAGCAAATGTGTGGATGGGTCCTCGAGTAATTATTTTGTCGCTTTTGTGATAGTCTAGCCTTGGTGTATATGTTGGTGTTTGTATTGATATTTGAGTTTTGGCTTGTTATTCGCTCTTATTCTGCTTTGTTAATCGTTAGGATTCGATATTTGCATGCAACCCCGAGGACGATCCTCCGAAGATATTGAGCAAAAAGAGCCGTGCAAGCAGCTTGATCATGATTAATCCCAAGATTTTAAAGTTTAATATTTTGTTTCACCAGATGTATGCATCGCTTAATTTGTGTTAAAATGGTTAGTTAAACCGTGAGTCGCATATCCCGTAGACAAAATATGGATCTCTACTACCCGAGCCTAAGTTATTTGTCGTGATTAGAGATCGCCGGATGATCTCTTGTCACTTAGTAGTTTCGGTCAACTTGCTTAGACATGCTTAGCTATCGTAGAATCAAGTGTTATCGACTTTAGTCCAGAACCTTGATCACACAAAATTTACTATAACTTTATGTTTTAGCATTTCGCTATATTATTTGCAAAATTAAAAATGAAAACAAAAATGATTTAGACTTGGGCACAATGGTAAGATCGTGTGATCTGCTGGGTGTGATCGAAAGGTGCCCGAGCCGCTTAAGGACCGAGCACGGCGCCACCAGATCGAGCTTTTTGCGTATAACCACACTAGAGTATATGGGACCTCTTGACCTAGTACTTTGGCGGTATTGGCCCGGTCGCAGGAGGTCGCAGGAGGGACGGAGGTGGGAGCATGGTAGTTGTCCAAAAGCTTTATCCCGAGTGGGTAGTTGTCTTTTCGGCTTTACCATGTAAGCGTATGGTGTTTCTACCCATACGAGCTGCTCGTAGTTGATACACAATATTGGAAAAAGTCTCAGAGGACTTAGCCGTGCCAGCATACCTACGGAAGTGTTTTGGCTTAAAGGCGGTCCAAGTGTGGGTACATTGGTACACCCCGCAGGTTAAAACTATTCGAATAGCCTCGCCCTAGGTTATGGACACGCCTGACACGCCCAAGAACTAGACTACAACATTTAAATTAAAACTTGATGGGTGGTACGAACTGGGATTCGTATATTGTTGGGGTGACTATTGGGATAGTCACTTCTAGGTTGTTTATCTTTCGCTTGTTATTAATATCCTTATCGTTATTTCAACATTAAAATGAATTGCAAACTTGCCTTCAATCAGATATATTATTGCAAATGAAAATTTGGCTTTATGCAAATGAAACATATGACTTCCACCAAATAAGCTCGCATGTAGCATATGAACAGTCCGCTAGTTCACACGTCAGCCTTATGGTACAAAGACAATCTTTGTACTGTGTGCTTTGCTTAATGTTTTGTTGCAGAGGAAGGAGGTGAGCCTCGTGACCTCACTTTTGTGAGTCAGGCACGCCGCTCAGGTGACGACTAGGCTTGGCGGTCCTGCCGATGCCTTGTGGGTTGAAGGCACACCGATTGGCTTTGTTTATAGCCATCTTATGGCACTTTTGCTTCCGCCGCTTTTCTCGTTGTTGTTTGTGTATCTTGTGGCACGCCATTGTCCTGTAATATCTTTACTATTTGTTTATCTTCCGCTTGAAGTGTGGTGTTTGGACTCTATGTGTGGAATGGAGTTGATGTCTAATTTTGTACCGGTGTGTATACCGTCTCGAAGTATACATATCTCGAGGATCAGCTTTATTTGATTTGTGATGCTAGGCTGTGTGGTTGGTTAAGCATTACAAACCAAATAAATCGGGTCTCTCAAGGTTGGTATCGAGCCATTCGACCGTAGTAACCCAAGCATAGTCGCCCTTAGGATATTTTGAAAGTCTTATTTTCAAATCATAAAAGGTTTATGAAAACCTAGGCAGATTCTCGATTTTATTCCTTACCTATCTTAGCTTTCTACTCATCTTACTCTAATTTAAGTTTTGAAACTTGGTTTCTCTCTTCACCTTTCAAAAGATAGTTACTACCGTGGAATTAGTTTGGGAGAACCATGAAGTTTAATTCAACTAAAACTTGTGGGGATAATAGGTAAGATGTAAAGGAGTAGTTATGTGTCCGATTTTTGCCGGTCGAACTTTATCCCGCTTTGTGTTTGTTTCTCGATTGCTTTGCGTGAATTTTGGGCTTTCTTGCTCTTAAATTTGTTGCTAACTTGTCTTAGTGAAACAGATGGTCGGAGAACGCGCGCAACAAGAGCCGGGTCATGATGAGGAGCTTCTCCTCCGACCATGGTCGAGGTGCTCGCCGATCGAGCGAAACCGCATGGACCAGACGCGCATCTTGGAGGTTATTGCTAGGAATACCTCCACTCCGCCGTGGTGGCGCCACCGCACTGCTGGGACTTGCGGAGTTCCTCCGCACGCAGCCGCCGACTTTCTCCCGCCTCGAGGACCCTCTCGATGCGATGATTGGTCGCGCATGGTTGAGCGAAGCTCAACATAGCTCGCAAAGCGCAGACAAGGCACTCTTCGCCCCACCACCTTGAGGGCGCAAAGACTCTCATGGTGGGAGAACTATCTCGCCATGCAGCCCGCGGGCCATGTGGTCGCGGGAGGAGTTCAGATCGCCTTTTCCGGGCCCACATCCCCGATGGCCTGATGAAGCCGAAAAAGAAAGAATTCTCGCGCCAAGCAAGGGCGCAAGTCCGTGACGGAGTACTGCACGAGTTTAATCATCCGCTCGCTATGCTCCGGGAGGTGGCCTCGCATGAGGCTAAGCAGAGAAATTTATGGATGGCTTGTCCGAGGAGCCGCAGGACAAGCTATCCATTGTGGACTTCTGACTTTCGTGCCTTAGTAGATAAGGCCATTGTTGCAGAGCATAAGGCAAAGGCGTCATGCAGTCCCGCAAGCGCAAATGGGAGGCACATCACCTACTCACACCACCTCATTCGTCCTCGGCCGGGCCAGCACCAAGGTCTGCTCTTTTGCTCCACCGCGCCGAGACCATCTCGCACCAGCCTCGCCACCGCAGCCGTGAGCCAGCCACGCGCGCCGCGATTCAAGACAGAGCGGCCTCCGCAATCCGGCGCCGAGGTGATTTTTTTCGCACGCCACAACAAGGGCCATTATGCGTAATGCTCGCCTCGAGTGTTGCAGAGCCCTCGCCCCAATGGAGGACGCGGGCGTGGGAGTGGTCATCCACCGACTGTAAGATGATCCAAGCCCTGTGGTGCGAAAGCAGCGTCGAAGCCAACCACCTTTCACCGAGGAGGCTCAGAGGCGCCAGATGTCGTGATGGGTACACTTTTGTTAATTTCGCCCCGCCGCAGATATTTGATTCAGAGCATCGCATTCTTTTATTTCAAGATCATTTGTCGCTGCTAGTGGTCTTCACCGTGTTCCTTTGGGGATTCTTTACTCATTCGCTTCTCCGGTTCGGAAATGAGAGCCGATATGGAATGCCGCGTGTTCCTATTGAAGTCAAAGGGGTAGGATTTTTGGCAAATCTTATTCGCTTAGTTCAATGAGTCCGATGTGATTCTTGGCATGGATTGGTTGTCCCAACACTTGGGACAGATCGACAGCCAGAAGATTGTCTATCTCACCACTTCTTCAGTGAGCAGTTGGATTTTCGCCCAACATAGGGCCACATCTGTGCATTAGAAGCAAAGTCACTTTGCAAATTCAAGAGGTTCCCATAGTATCCGACTTTGTGGATGTCTTTCCGAAGATTTGCCCGGGATGCCTCCGATTCGAGACCTTGAGTTTGTCATTGAGTTGCTTCCCTGACGCTTCTATCTCGGCGCGCCAGACGGATGCCTCCCAATGAGCTAGAAGAATTGAAGAAGCAGCTTGGCGAGCTCCAAGCAAAGGGTTTCATCCGTCCCAGCCATCTCCTTGGGGTTGTCCGTGATCTTTGTGAAGAAGAAGGACAAGACTTTGCGTATGTGTGTTGACTACCGCCCTCTCAATGAAGTGACGGTGAAGAACAAATATCCTCTCGCCCGCATTGATGATCTTTTGACCAGCTTGTCCGAGCTCGTGTGTTCTCCAAGATTGATCCGAGATCGGGCTATCATCAAGTCCGGATCGTACGAGGATATTCAAGACGGCCACTACTCGTTATGGCCTGCACGAGTACACCGTCATGTCTTTCGGTTTGACCAATGCTCCAGCGTTGTTCATGAACCTTATGAATTCGTATTCATGGAGTATTTGGACAAATTTGTGGTGGTTTTTATTGATGACATTCTTATCTATTCCAAGATCAAGCAGAGCATGCCGAGCATCCAAGATTGTTTTGGGCAAGTTATGGAGCATCACCGATGCGAAGTTCAAGAAATGTGAGTTCCGTTGAAGGAAGTGGCATTCTTGGGCCATGTTCTTTCACCGAGGCATAGTCGTGGATCCCAAAGAAAGTCACGATGTTCTATCTTGGGCCACCAAGTCAGCCATCGATGTGCGGAGTTTTCTTGGGTTAGCCGCTACTATCGCCGCTTTATCGAGAACTTCTCCAAAATCGCAGCCGATGACCGAATTGCTTAAGAAGGACAAGAAGTTTGTATGGTCCTCTCGCTTGTGAGAGCTTTCAAGAGCTCAAACAGCGATTGACTTCACCCAGCCTTACTTTTCCGATATCCACAAGAGCTTCGATATTTATTGCGATGCCTCTCGTCTGGGCTCTGTGTGTTCTTATGCAGAAGGCAAGGCGCTTGCCTATGCATCTAGGCAAATGAGACCTCATGAGCTCAACTATCCCACCCATGATTTAGAATTGGTCTGTGGTGCATGCACTCAAGATTTGGCGGCATTATCCGATCAGAATCACTGTGAGGTGTATTCGATCACAAGAGCTTGAAATACTGCTCACCCACCAGATCCGAACCTCGTGCAGAGGAGATGGCTAGAATTGATCAAAGATTATGACATGGGTATTCAAGATCATCCCGCAAAGCCAATGTGGTTGCCGATGCACTTAGCCGAAAAGTGTATTGCAATACTGATGATCCAAGAGCAAGAACTCGCATCGCTATGCACTTCAGCTGCCTCAACTTGGGTCCGATTGAACATGGTTCCTTGTCGCTTGGTTGTGCAACCAACTTTGGTGGATCAAATCAAGGCAAAGACAAAGAATCGATGATGGTGTGGGTAAAATCAAGCTGTAATATCAAGGGTGGATCACCAAGTGTTTCACGTAAGATGAGCACGGTGTTGTATGGTTCGGCAGCGCCTTGTGGTCCCAAAGGTTCCGGAGTTGCGGATTTGATTCTTCAGAGGCCCATGATTCGCCTTTGTCCATCCATCCCGGGCCACTAAAATGTACCAAGATCCGCGCGAGATTCTCGTGGACTCGCATGAAGCGCGAGATTGCTGTGTTCGCTGCCGATGCGACGATGTTGTCGCGTGAAGGCCGAGCATCGGCCCAAACAGTCTTCTTCAGCCCTTGTCCATACCGGAGTGGAAGTGGATTCCGCTGGTATGGACTTCATCACCGGTCTACCCTGCACTTCTTCGTGGAAGGATGCATTGTGGGTTATCGCCGATCGATTAACGAAGGTGGCTCATTTCCTTCCAAAGGCGATCAAGATTGATGTGAATCGCTTAGCTGGATCTTACATATCCCGCATTGTGAGTCTCGCATGGTGTACCACGAACAATCGTGTCGATCGTGGTTCTCTGCTCACTTCTCGGCTATGGCACACGCTTATGTGAAGCCATGGGGACCCGCTCTTTCTTTCATTTCACCTTATCATCCTCGATCGATGGTCGACGGAGCGCCCAACCAAGTTCTTGAAGATATGTCCGTGCTTGTATTCTTTCCTATGGGAAGAATTGGGAGAAGTGCTCACCGCTGCCGAGTTCTCCTACAACAACAGCTTCCAAAGCTAGTCTCAGATGGCACCGCTTGAGGCTTTGTATGGACGTACCGCAGTAACCCCATTGAACCGGTCGAGGTCGGGAGAGATGGTTCTTGGCCCGGATTCCATCAATGAGGCCGAAGTCAAGTGCAACGATTGCGGAGCACTGCGCGCCGAGCTCACCGTGCGTAAGAGCTATGCGATCGGCGCCGCCGTGAGTTGAGTTTCCACCAATGACTTTGTGTATCTCAAAGTCTCACTCAAGGGACATCGCCGCTTCGTGTCAAGGGCAACCGCGCTCGATATGTCGGGCCGTGACGCATCATCAAGAAAGTGGAGAGTTGCATACAAGTTGGAGTTGCCGCTACACTCAAGGGGTGCATGATGTTTTTCATGTGTCACGCTTAAAGAAGTGCCTCCGCTCCCAATGAGCGCATTTTGGAAAATATCGATGCGTGAAGATCTCGCCTTATCGCGAGCGCCTGCTCAGATCCTCAAGAAGTCGAACGCAGGACAAGGAACCCGTGATCAAGTTCCTAAAGTTCAGTGGTCGAACCACTCCGAGGATGAAGCCACTTGGGAGCGGGAAGATCGCCTCCGAGCAGATTACCCATCCTTCTTCTCCCATGATCGAATCTCGGCGAGATTCTGTAAGGGGGAGATTTGTAACAGCCCTAACTTAGGGTTTGTATTTCAAATGTAAAATTTTGAGGAGAAATAAAACTTTTGTTGTCTCTTCAAATCATTTGAAAGTTCCTACATTTTCCTAGCAAGTTCCATTTTCTAGAATTAAATTCTTGTGAATGGAGATTGTTGTCGCAAATTCTTAGCCTTCAAACTTGTGATCATCCTCTGAAATTATTTTTCCTATCATCTTGATCATCCTATCTACCTCCCTGAATTATTTCACAATTTTTAGATTTTGTTTGCTATTTCAAATGGCCAAGTCAACTCTGTTTGAAATCTGGTCAAACTCCTGTACAGCAGCTTATGAATTTTCTAGAACAATGCAGTGCATAAAAAGTTCTGGAAAATTATGCAAGGTTGTCCTCTGTCCCTTGTAGCTACCATAAAATTTCTGAAATTTTTGGAGCTCAGGAGCTACTCTAAAAATTCCCAAACCTTCTGTCTTTTAAAATCAAAATCTGAAAATATCGTCCTCGGGCCCGAACTCAACTCAAAGCTCGAGTCCGACTCGCACCACTTGGCTCGGCGCACAACTAGCTGCACTGCGCGAAGTCCAATCGATCGTGACCGTCCGATGCAAATCGAACGATCCACGCGCGCGCATGCAACCGACCGTCCGAATGCATACATCAATCCCGACCGCCCATCTCGATCCAACGGCGGCGCGATATTGATCGAGTCTAACTCGGCTCGCGCCGCTTTGTTGCCGCCGCCGACAAGGCGGACCCACCGCAGGTCATCCTCGCCACGCCGCCGCCAGCCTCCAGCAGCACCGCCGCTCACAAGGCTCGCCCGGCCGCCGCCTACATGCGTGCCGCCACCTCACCACCGGTCTTTTCACCGCCCACCGCCTCACCTCGCCGCCTCCGCCGCTCCTACAAAACCTCCAAGGCTTTCCTACCTCGCTGCTCCATTGCCGCTTTTTCTCCATCGAGCCCAGAGCCGTGAGCGCCGCCGCGACGCTCCGAGCTGCCTCGCCGCCCGGTGATCTCCGAGCACGCAGCATCGCGCCACGGCGTGTTCCACATCCTCGGGAAGTAAAACCTCAAGGAATTTCGGTTTCATCGCTGTGGAGTCCGCGCGTGACCTTTCTTCTCCAAGTCCGCCGAAACCGCTTTTTCCACCGCCGTCTTCTCCGGTGAGCTCCAGCCATTCTTCGCCGGTGAGCACCACCGACTCCACCTTTCTTCTTCACTCACTCACATGTCCTCTCGCTCACCCCGCCTCTCGCCGTTAACCGCCTTTGCGCCGCGGGCTCGCTCGCCGGGCCACTCCGGTGCTCTCCGCCGTCGCCGAGCACACCGTGAGTTCTCGGTAACCCATCGATGCTCATGCGCGCGCTTAATTCTCACCTTCTTCTCTCTCGTGCAGCCGCACTTGTCACCCTCACCGCCGCCGCGTTCGCCGCCGCGCCACCTCAGCATCTCCGGCCGCCGTGACCACCTTCGCCTTCAGTGGTCCTCGCGACCCATTTTGCCCGTCGCACAGCCGCGCCGCCACTTTTCACGGCGCCAACCCAGTCCAGAGCCTCCTGTTTCTTCTCGTTATTCCCCTCTCTCTGCTCGACGATGCTGGGGTCCACTCCTTCAAAACCAGCCATTAGTTTCTAATCGTGATTAGGAATGTTCTTTAGTTCACTCATGCATGATCTAAATGGGTATTGGAAGTTTGAAAGTATTTTAGTGTGACTCTCAAATTTTGTCTCCGTTGTCTGCCTCTGTTGTCGGCTAAATCCTAGTTCGTGTTTATGCTTTGGATTCTCGCTTAGTGCTAGTTGGCTCCCTTTTGTTGTGATGGTTAGCATGAAATCGCTTAGTTAGTATCTTTAAGTTTCAAAGCTCTTGTTGTCATGTATAATCATAAGGGATAGTTAGCTATTCATTTTATGGTCTCAGATTTGTGATATGTAGTTTAGTGAGGAAAGGTCTTGTAGTGATAGCATGTCAGAATTGTTAACCTTCCTATATGTTGGTGTAATGCTTAGGTGTGTTAGTACTGAAATTTTATTAAGGCCAACCATAGTTAGAATTTTGTTTAACACCTCATAGTTGGATAATTGACTAGTTAATATTGTCAATAGTCTGTTGTTGATTTATTAACTTGATGATTAAATAATAGATGTGCACACAATCACCATCAAAGCCCGCCCAAAGTGTAAAGCATGTTAGAAGTTTGATTTTGTGGTTAACCTAGCAAATGTGTGGATGGGTCCTCGTAGTAATTATTTTGTCGTTCTTTGTGATAGTCTAGCCTTGGTGTATATGTTGGTGTTTGTATTGATATTTGAGTTTTGCGGTGTTATTCGCTCTTATTCTGCTTTGTTAATCGTTAGGATTCGATATTTGCGGCAACCCCGAGGACGATCCTCGCAAAGATATTGAGCAACAAAGAATGTGCAAGCGCTTGATCATGATTAATCCCAAGTATTTTAAAGTTTAATATTTTGTTTCAATTGTATGTATGCATCGCTAATTTGTGTTAAAATGGTTAGTTAAACCAGAGTTGCATATCCTGTAGACAAAATATGGATCTCTACTACCGAGCCTAAGTTATTTGTTGTGATTAGAGATCTGGATGATCTCTTGTCACTTAGTAGTTTCCGGTCAACTTGCTTAGACATGCTTAGCTATCTAGAATCAAGCGGTTATCGACTTTAGTCGGTAACCTTGATCACACAAAATTTACTATAACTTTATGTTTTAGCATTTCGCTATATTATTTGCAAAATTAAAAATGAAAACAAAATGATTTAGACTTGGGCACAATGGTAAGATGGTGTGATCTGTTGGGTGTGACCGAAAGGTGCCCAGCCAATTAAGGACCGAGTTACTTGCGCCACCAGATCGAGCTTTTTGCGTGCTAACCACACTAGAGTATATGGGACCTCTCTTGACCTAGTACTTTGGCGTGTATTGGCTCCGGTCGCAGGAGGTCGCAGGAGGGACGGAGGTGGGAGCATGGTAGTTGTCCGAAAAGCTTTATCCCGAGTGGGTAGTTGTCTTTTCGGCTTTACCATGTAAGCGTATGGTGTTTCTACCCATACGAGCGCTCGTAGTTAATACACAATATTGGAAAAAGTCTCAGAGGACTTAGTCCGTGCGACATACCTACTAAGTGTGTTTTGGCTTAAAGGCGGTCCGAGTGTGGGTACATTGGTACACCCGCAGGTTAAAACTATTCGAATAGCCTCGCCCTAGGTTATGGACACGCTGATACGCCCCAAGAACTAGACTACAACATTTAAATTAAAACTTGATGGGTGGTACGTAATCGGGATTCGTGTTATTGTTGGGGTGACTATTGGGATAGTCACTTCTAGGTTGTTTATCTTTCGCTTTTGTTATTAATATCCTCATCGTTATTTCAACATTAAAAATGAATTGCAAACTTGCCTTCAATCAGTATTATATTATTGCAAATGAAAATTTGGCTTTATGCAAATGAAACATATGACTTCCACCAAATAAGCTCGCATGTAGCATATGAACAGTCCGCTAGTTCACACGCTGGCCTTGCGGGTACAAAGACAACCTTTGTACTCAGTGCTTTGCTTAATGTTTTGTTGCAGAGGAAGGAGGTGAGCCTCGTGGACCTCACTTTTGTGAGTCAGGCTGCCGCTTCGTGGGTGACGACTAGGCTTGGCGGTCCTGGCCGATGCCTTGTGGGTTGAAGGCACACCGATTGGCTTTGTTTATAGCCATCTTATGGCACTTTTGCTTCGCTGCCTTTTCGTTGTTGTTTGTGTATCTTGTGGCCATCGGCCATTGTCCTGTAATATCTTTACTATTTGTTTATCTTCCGCTTGGAAGTGTGGTGTTTGGACTCTATGTGTGGAATGGAGTTGATGTCTAATTTTGTACCGGGTGTGTATATGCCTCGGGAAGTATACATATCTCGAGGATCATTTATTTGATTTGTGATGCTAGGCTGTGTGGTTGGTTAAGCATTACAAACCAAATAAACTGGGTCTCACAGATGCCTCCCAATGAATTGGAGGAATTGAAGAAGCAATTAGGTGAGCTTCAAGCAAAGGGTTTCATCCGCCCCGCCATCTCCTTGGGGTTGTCCGGTGATCTTTGTGAAGAAGAAGGACAAGACTTTGCGCATGTGCGTTGATTACCGAATCCTCTCAATGAGGTGACGGTGAAGAACAAGTATCCTCTCGCCCGCATTGATGATCTGCTTGATCGCTTGACTGAGCCTGTGTGTTCTCAAAGATTGATTTGAGAATGGGTTATCATCGTCGTCGATCGATCGAGGATATTCAAGACGGCCACTACTCGTTATGGTCGTACGAGTACACCGTCATGTCTTTCGGTTTAACCAATGCTCCGATTTTGTTCATGAACTTAATGAATTCGTGATTCATGGAGTTTTTGGATAAATTTGTGGTGGTCTTTATTGATGATATTCTTATCTATTCCAAGATCAAGCCGAGCATGCCGAGTATCCGAGGATTGTTTTGGGCAAATTACGGAACACCAAACTATATGCAAAGTTCAACAAATGCGAGTTTTGGTTGAAGGAAGTGGCATTCTTGGGCCATGTTCTTTCACCGAGGCGAGTTGTGGATCCCAAAGAAGGTCGGCCGATGTTCTATCTTGGGGCAGCCCAAGTCGATCATCGACGTGCAGAGTTTTCTCGGTTTAGCGGGCTACTACCGCCGCTTTATGAGAACTTCTCCAAAATCGCTAAGCCGATGATCGAATTGCTCAAGAAGGACAAGAAGTTTGTGTGGTCCTCTTCTTGCGATGAGAGCTTTCAAGATCTCAAAGCGATTGACTTCACCCCGTCCTTACTCTTCCGATATCCACAAGAGCTTGATATTTATGCGATGCCTCTCGCCGGGGACTTGATGTGTTCTTATGCAGAAGGCAAGGCGCTTGCCTATGCATCCGAGCGCTTGAGACCTCATGAGCTCAACTATCCCACCCATGATCTAGAGCTTCTTCTTGTGGTTCATGCACTCAAGATTTGGCGCATTATCTCGATCGCAGAATCGTGGAGGTGTATTCACCACAAGAGTTTGAAATACTTGTTCACCCAACAGATCTCAACCTCGGCAGAGGAGATGGTTGGAATTGATCAAAGATTATGACATGGGTATTCGTGATCATCTCGGGCAAGGCCAATGTGGTTGTTGATACACTTAGCCGAAAGGTGTATTGTAATACCGATGATCCAAGAGCAAGAACCTGCACTTCTTGCGAACTTCAGCGCCTCAACTTGGGTTTGGCTGAGCATGGTTCCTTCGCCTTGGTTGTGCAACCAACCTTGGTGGATCAAATCAAGTCATGACAAAGAGATCGGATGTTGGTGTAGGTAAAATCAAGCGTAACATCGAGTGAATGGATCACCAAATGTTTGCTAAGATGAGCACGGTGTTGTATGGTTTGGGCAGCGTCTTGTGGTCCCAAAGGTCCCCGAAAGGCGGGATTTGATTCTCCAGAGGCCCATGATTCCCTTGTCTATTCATCCCGGCCACCAAAATGTATCAAGATCCGCGTCGAGATTCTCGTGGACTCGCATGAAGCGCGAGATTGCCGTGTTCATTGCCGATGTGACATATGTTGTCGGTCAAGGCCGAGCATCGGCGCCCGCAGAGTCTTCTTCACCCTTGCCTATACAGAGTGGGAAGTGGGATTCGTCGAGGCATGGACTTTATCACCGGATTGCCCTGTTCATCCAAGGGAAATGACGCCATTTGGGTTGTCATTGACAGGCTAACTAAAGTGGCGCATTTTCTTCCGGTCAAGAGTCAGCTCCGTGTGGAACCTCTAGCCGAGCTCTATGTATCAAGGATTGTGAGCTTGCATGGTGTACCCAAGACGATTGTGTCTGACCGTGGAGCGCTGTTTACCTCTCGGTTTTGGCATAGTCTGCAGGAGGCCATGGGAACTCGTCTTACTTTCAGCACGGCCTATCATCCTCAGACCGATGGTCAGACGGAGCGCGTCAATCAGGTGCTTGAAGATATGCTCCGTGCTTGTGTTCTTTCCTATGGGAAGAAGCGGGAGAAGAGTTTGCCGCTTGCCAAGTTCTCTTACAACAACGACTTCCGTGCTAGTCTCTGTGATGGCACCATTTGAGGCTTTGTATGGGAGGTGATGCGAACACCGTTGAACCGGTCGAAACCGTGAAAGGCGCTTCTTGGTCCGATTCCATCAATGAGGCTGAAAGTCAAGTGCGCTTGATTCGTGAGCACTTCGCGCGTAGCTCAGCGAGTAAGAGCTATGCAGACGGCACGCCGTCGCCGAGCTGAGTTTCCACCAATGACTTTGTGTATCTCAAAGTTTCACCTTTGAAGGGACACCGTCGTTTGGTGTCAAGGGCAAATTGGCTCCTCGGTATGTCGAGCCTTATCGCGTCATCAAGAAAGGGAGCCGTTGCATACCGCTTGGAGTTGCCATCTACACTTGAAGGGTGCATGATGTTTTCCATGTGTCACAATTGAAGAAGTGCCTCAGTGTTCCGGTTGAAGAAACGCCATTGGAAAATATCGATGTGCGTGAAGATCTGTCTTATCGTGGCGTCCCATTCGTATCCTCGAAGAAGCTGAACGCAACGAGGAACCGTGTGATCAAGTTCTCAAAGTTCAGTGGTCAAACCACTCCGAGGATGAAGCCACTTGGGAGCGGGAAGATCGTCTCGGCAGACACGTCCTTCTTCCCCAGTTGATCGAATCTGGGCGAGATTCCTGTAAGGGGGGAGAGATTTGTAACAGCCCTAACTTAGGATTTGTATTTCAAATGTAAATTATGAGGAGAAATAAAAACTTTTGGTGCCTCATGAAATCATTTGAGAGTTTCTACAATTTTCCTAGCAATTTCAATTTTAGAATGTAATTCTTGTGATTGGAAATTGTTGTCAGCAAATGTTAGCTTTCAAACTTGCGATCATCCTCTGAAATTATTTTTCCTATCATCTTGATTATCCTACCTACCTCCCTGAATTATTTCACAATTTTTAGATTTTATTTGCTATTTCAAATGGCCAAGTCAAACTAGTTTGAATTTCTGGTCAAACCCTAGGTCAGCAGCTTGTGAATTTTCTGTAGAACAATGCAGTGCATAAAAAGTTCTGGAAAATTTATGCAATGTTGTTCTATGTCCCTTGTAGCTACCATAAAAATTTCGGAAATTTTGGAGCCTTGGAGCTATCTCTAAAATTTCCCAAACCTTCTCTGTCTTTTAAATCGAATTCAAAAACACTTCCTCGGGCCCGAACCCAACTCGGGCTCGAGTTCGACCCGCACCACTTGACTCGGCCGCACCACCTAGTTGCACCGCGCGAGCCCGATGGTCGTCACCGTCCGATGAAGATCGCACGGTCCATATTGCGGTCTCGTCGACCGTCCGAATGCATACACCAATCTCACGGCCGTCCATCTCGGATCTAGCGGTCGGGACAATCTTGATCGAAGTTAAACCAGCCCATCGCGCCGCATCGCACCTCGCCCGCGCCTTGTCATGCGATCGGCCCGACATGTGGTCCCCACTCGCCGATGACGCTCGCCTTCTCCGCACCTCACCGGAGCTCGCGGCCGTTCGCGCATGGGTGCCACGCACTCGCGTCGCTGCCACCTTTTTGCCATCGTGTCCGGGAGGCATCGCGCGACTTCATAAAGCCTTTGAGCTCACCCACTTTTTCTCGCTTTCTCGTGATTTCTCCGCCGCTCCTTTGTCTCTACGGAGTGAAGTCGGTAGCGCCGCCGATTAGTGCCGCCTTGAGCGGCGATCGCACCATCGCGGATCCACACTCGGTGCCGCGCCCATTTTGCCCATTCCGATCCTTGGGGTCCAGTGAATCACCTGTGGCGGTATCGTGCGTCTCGCCTCCGCGATCTCGGTCCCGGAGCTCGCTTGCGATCCGTGAGTTTCTAGCTTCGTCACCTAGTCCCTTAGGATCGCACCGATGCAATCGAGTCTAACGGTGACTTCATTTCATCTTTGGTGCATCGTTGCGGCGTGCGACCAATTCTTCTCAAGATCGGTTTCATGCGCGTGAAATTCCGCCACCTCGACCGCTTCGCCGTGGCGTTATCGTGCATCTTGCTCCCGGTGTTGAGGCGAAACTTAAGCACACCTTCCGAGTCTTCTAGAAGTCCGTATCGCCTTCTCCGTGCGAGCCGTGTCTTCTTCTCCGCCTCTCGTTCGCCGCCACCTTGTGGCGATCCCCGTGGGTCCGCGTCACCGCCATCGTGTTCGCAAGATCTTCGCGAACCAAGGTACCACTCTCGCCCGAAACCCATCGTTAGCTAGATCACCGCGCGGCGGCGCGCGTCCCCGCGGCGCGGTGTGAGCCGGTGATGATTAGTTTAACTCTAATCATGTCTAGTTTGAGTCTCTCGACTTGTAGGCCCTATTGGCTAATCACGTTTAGAAAATCTTTAATCCACCGTTATTTGTTCTCTCGAGTGCCGCCATGTGGGTCCGCTGTCGATTAGGTTGTGTAGCTCGTAATGCGCTTTCTCGCCGGTAAGCGTATTTCTACGAGAGTATGTTAGGTTTGCACTTTGGTAAGTCAAGACGTATTCTCGCACGCTTCACGCCACCTTCTGGCAATGCGCTCGTCAAGACCTTTCACGGGCCCGCCGATGTAATCGGGGCTGGTTGGTTGTCGGTAGGAAAAGGTATAAATGCTTTAGTATTTCAAATGCTTTTTCTGTAATCGTTAATTCAATTAAACTTAGAAAATGCATAACTAATTCAATTTTTATCCAAATTGCATGAAACCATGCTTGTTAATTTTCATTTTAAATGTGGTATTTACTAAAATTAGTTTCAACCTTGTATCTGTAGCAAAAATCTGTTAATTAATTAAAGGATGTTTTATGTATCTTCTAAATTAGAAAATGTATATCTCTTTCTATAATTGTCCAAATCCCGTGAAACCAATTCTGTAAAATTTCATTTTTAGTATACTAATTATCAGGATAGGTTTTAGATACTGTTTCTGTTCATGAAAATTTGTTAAGCAATTAACTAGTGTTTTGATGTATTTTTAGCTTAGAAAATTCATAGAAAATTCTTAATAACTTAAAATGATTTGTTCTCTGTTTCTAAAATTTTGTTATATCATGCTTAGGTTGCTGTGTGAGTTTGGTATGTTTTGTTGTTATTGTGCGATTGAGTTTTGTCGGTGTTATTCGCTCTTATTCGCTGTTATTTGTTTTATCGTTAGGCTTCGATATTTGCGGCAACCCTGAGAACGACCCTCCGCAACAAATTGAGCAACAGCAGCCAGGAAAGCAGTTTGATCATGATAATCCCAGTATTTTAGAGTCTAATATTTTGTTTCAGCTGTATGTATGCATTGCTAAATTTGTGTTAAATTGATTAGTTAAATCCGTAGCTGCATATCCTGTAGACAAAATATTGATCTCTACTACCCGAGCCTAGGTTATTTGCTGTGATTAGAGGTCATTGGATGATCTCTTGTCACTTAGTAGATCCGGTCAATTTGCTTAGACATGCTTAGCTATCGGAGAATCAAGCTGTTATCGACTTTAGTCGGTAACCTTGATCACACAAAATCTTCTATAACTTTATGTTTCAACATTTTGCTATGTTTAATTGCAAAACTAAAACGAAAACAAAATGATTTAGACTTGGGCACAATGGTATGATTGGTGTGATCTGCTGGGTGTGATCGAATGGTGCCCGGAGTCAACAAGGACCGAACATCTTGTTACACTAAACTAAGCATTTCGCGTGCTAACCACACTAGAGTATATGGGACCTCTCTTGACCTAGTACTTTGGCGTGTATTGGCTCCGGGTCGCAGGGGGTCGCAGGAGGGATGGAGGTGGGAGCATGGTAGTTGTCCGAAAAGCTTTATCCTGAGTGGGTAGTTGTCTTTTCGGCTTTACCATGTAAGCGTATGGATTTCTATCCATACGAGCGGCTGTAGTTAATACACAATATTGGAAAAGTCTCGTAGAGACTTAGTCTGTTGGCATACCTTGAAGTGTGCTTGGCTTAAAGGATGCAAGTGTGGGTACATTGGTACACCCCTACGGGGTTTAAAACTATTCGAATAGCCTCGCCCCAGGTTATGGACACGCAGCAAGGTCTTCCAAGAGTTAGACTACAACATTTAAATTAAAACTTGATGGGTGGCACGAATCAGGATTCGTATATTGTTGTGGTGACTATTGGGTAGTCACCTCTAGGTTGTTTATCTTTTCTTTGTTAGTATTACCTTATCAGTATTTCAACATTAAAAATGAATTGCAAACTTGCCTTCAAACCGTATTATATTATTGCAAATGAAAATTGGCTTTATGCAAATGAAACATATGGCCTCCACTAAACAAGCCTGCATGTAGCATATGAACAGTCCGCTAGTTCACACGTCGGTCTTGCGGGTACAAAGACAATCTTTGTACTGTGTGCTTTGCTTAATGTTTTATTGCAGAGGAAGAAGGTGAGCCACAAGGGCCTCACTTACGTGAGTTGTGTTGCCGCTTTCGTGACGACTAGACTTGGCGGTCCCACGATGCCTTCAGGTTGGAGGCACGATTGGCTTTGTTTATAGCCATCTTATGGCACTTTGCTTCCATTGTCGCTCTTGTTATTTGTGTACCTCGTGGCTCGTCGGCCTTTGTCCTGTAATAACTCTACTATTTGTTTATCTTCCGTTGGTAGTGTAGTGTTTGGACTCTATGTTTGGAATGGAGTTGATGTCTAATTTTGTACCGAGGTGTGTATACCGCTCGAAGTATACATATCTCGAGGATCGCTTTATTTGATTTGTGATGCTAGGACCAGGTGGTTGGTTAAGCATTACAAGCCAAATAAATTGAGGTCCTCACACGCAGCAAGGGAAGCCGTTCGCAGGCTTCACTACACCTATGATGCCCACCTTCGGGATACCGGATTCCATTACTACCCCATGCATATCCTCACCCTGGGCGGTGCTTTCAGTCCAGCCGACCATGAAGATTCCCTGGAGATCACCCATCAGGTGGATTTAGCCAAGGTGATGGATTACGCCTATGGCAATACCCTGGACGAGCTGTATCTAGTTCAGGGGAGATTAGAAGCCGCGGAGGAGAAGCTAAAGGCAACCAAAGCGGAATTGGCCCTCTACAAGGCGGGCCAAGGCAGTACCTACAACTCCCCCGACTACACCCCATCCACCCCATAGAAACTTGCTTTTATCAAGGGACATGTGAACCACGTCACAGCTGAGGAAGCTCAGGTAGCACCGGATGTCGTTCTTGGTATATTTCTTGTCAATTCAATACCAGCTTCAGTTCTATTTGATCCCGGAGCTTCGCATTCATTTGTATCAAATAAGTTTGTGGGCAAAAATGGGTTACCTATATCTTCCTTGACCAATCCTATGATAATCCATTCCCTGCTCTAAATGAGAACTAGTTCTCTATGCCCGAACCTCACTCTTGAAATATCCGAGTATCATTCTGGCGCACTTGATAGTCTTGCATTCACAAGGTTTGGATGTCATTCTTGAATGGATCAAGCTAGCCAAGAATCATGGGATGATAGATCGTGCCAATAGGTCTATCACTCTCACCAATGGAGAAGGAATTTCAATCGAGTTCAAGCCCAAGACCTGCACCAAAGGAAGTTCCATTCTCACCAGCATGAAGGAAGTGAAACTTGAAGATATACCTGTAGTACAAGAATACTCTGATGTTTTTCCCGACGATCTACCTGGCATGCCACCAGATAGGGACGTAATGTTCTTAATTGACTTAGTCCTAGGGACAGCTCTAATATCAAAGCGACCCTATAGAATGCCAGCAAATGAGTTAGCAGAATTGAAGAAACAGATTGAAGAATTGCGAAGCAAAGGGTACATCCGACCCAGCTCATCACCTCGGGGAGCACCAGTGATGTTCGTCAAGAAAAAGGACAATAGCATGAGGATGTGTGTTGATTACGGATCACTCAACAAGGTGACGATCAAGAACAAGTATCCATTACCCAGGATAGATGATCCGCTCGATCACCGAAAGGAGCAAGTGTCTTCTCAAGATTGATTTGAGATCCGTTATCACCAATCAAGATCGCACTAAGATATCCCAAGACAGCTTTTACCACCGGATATGGATCGCATTTAGTTTAAAGTGATGTCTTTCGGCTTGACTAACGCCCGCATTTATGAATATGATGAACAAAGTGTTCATGGAATTCTTGGATAAGTTCGTGGTTATTTTCATCGATGACATTCTCATCTACTCGAAGGATGAGGAAGAACACGAAGCATCTCGAATGATTCAACAAGCTCAGAGAACACGACTTTATGCCAAATTCAAGAAAAGTGAATTTTGGCTAAGTCAAGTGGCATTCCTTGGACATATTGTGTCGTGGGAGGAATTGCGAGATCCTACCAAGGTTGAAGCAAAGATCGGATTGAAGCAACCCAGATAGTCACCGAGGTGAGAAGTTTTCTTAGACTAGCGGGTTATTACCGTAGGTTCATTGAAAATTTCTCTAAGATTGCAAGACCTATGACGCAACTTCTGAAGAAGGAAAAGAAGTTTGAATGGACAGATGCTTGTGAAGAAAGTTTCCAAGACCTGAAGAAGAGATTAGTCTCAGCACCTGTGTTAGTCTTACCCGATATCCGTAAAGATTTTGAGATCTTCTGTGACGCATCCTGTCAAGGTCTCGGATGTGTATTGATGCAGGAAGGCAAAGTTGTGGCTTATGCATCCAGGCAGTTGAGGCCACATGAAGGAAATTATCCGACACATGATCTTGAGTTAGTAGCGATTGTGCATGCATTGAAGATCTGGCGGCATTATCTCATTGGTAATCGCTGTGAGATTTTCACGGACCATAAGAGTCTGAAATACATCTTCACGCAGTGTAATTAAACCTTCGCAGAGAAGATGGGTGGACCGATAAAAGATTATGATCTCGGAAATCACTACCATCCAGGCAAAGCAAATGTAGTTGCGGATGCCTTGAGCAGAAAGGCCTATTGTAATACCGTGATGGTGTAGAAGGATCAGCCAGAACTACATGAAGAATTGAAGCGTCTAAACTTGGAGATTGTCAGTCAAGGTTGTGTGAATGCCTTGGAAGTACAGCCAACTCTTCAAAGTCGATCGAGAGAAAACAACTAGAGGATGAAGACATCAAGGAGATCAAGAAGAATATGCGAAGAGGCAAGGCTCCAGGATTCGCTCAAGATGAACAAGGAACTGTGTGGTTTGGGAACCGATTTGTGTACCGACAGCAGGAATTAAAACATCAATTCAAGGAGGCTCATGAATCGCCTACCCATTCACCCTAAGCACCAAAATGTACTAGGATCTGAAGGAAAAATAGTGGTGGGTCAGCATGAAGCGAGAGATTGCTGAGTTCGTCCCCCGCTGTGATGTGTGTTAGCGAGTTAAGGCAGAACATCAGAGACCAGCTGGATTGTTGCAGCCACTACCAATTCCAGAATGGAAGTGGGAAGAAATCGGCATGGACTTCATTACCGGACTTCCTAGGACCCAATCAGGATATGATTCTATCTGGGTGATAATTGATCGGTTGACTAAGGTGGCTCACTTCATCCCCGTCAAGACTACATATAGGAGCAGTCAGTTAGCAGAATTGTATTTGGCCAGGATTGTTTGTCTACATGGAGTACCCAAGAAGATCGTGTCTGATAGAGGTTCTCAATTTACATCAAGATTCTGGCAGAGTCTGCATGAAGTCTTAGGGACCAAACTCAATTTCAGTACAGCTTATCATCCTCGGACAGATGGCCAGACGGAACGCACCAACCAAGTTCTTGAAGATATGCTCCGAGCCTGTGCCCTGGACTTTGGACAAAGTTGGGACAAGAATTTGCCTGATGCACTCTCGTATAACAATAGCTATCAAGCCAGTTTGCAAATGGCTCCATTTGAAGCTTTGTATGGCCGAAAGTGCAGAAGTCCACTCCTATGGGATGAAGTAGGAGAACATCAGCTCTTTGGACCTGAGAGTGGCACAATCCCGACAAAAGAGTTATGCTGACAACCGTCGGAGGGAATTAAATTTTGAGGTAGGAGACTTTGTCTATCTCAGAGTTACTCCACTCAGAGGAGTAAGAAGATTTCGGACAAAAGGAAAACTTGCACCCAGATTTGTGGGACCATACAAAATTCTAGCCAAAAGAGGTGAAGTAGCATATCAGCTTGAGCTGCCAGAAGCCTTGTCAGCAGTCCAAAATGTCTTCCATGTGTCCCAGTTGAAGAAATGTCTCCGAGTGCCAGAAGAACACACCCTCCTGGAGAGCTGTGATCTCCAAGAAGACCTCACTTATGTGGAACGACCAATCAAGATTCTGGATGTTGCAGAACGTGTTACCAGGAGCAGGATCATTCGATCATAAAAGGTGCAGTGGAGCCATCACCCGGAAAGTGAAGCCACATGGGAGAAAGAAGAAGACCTCAAGAGCAACTACCCCGATCTGTTTGCTGACCAAGCCTGAATCTCGGGGTCGAGATTCCCTTAAGGGGGTAGGTTTGTAACAGCCCAATTTTTTAAATTTTAGTAAAAATTAAAATTTATGTACATTTGTGGAATTTTCTAAAATTTTAAAAGCTTTTTATAAATATTTTAAACTCAAAACAAATTTATTTGCAAAATTAAAAACCAACCTAAAGTTGGAAATAATTTTATTAAGTCCAAAATAAGTATGGGAATTTCTGTGAATTGTTCCATAATTTTTGGAATTATTTTACTATTTTCTAAAGCCAATTTAAATTATCAGAATTTAAACAAATAGAAAAGCAAAAGAAAAACCAAAAATAGCTTTGGGCCGAAACCCAAAGGCCTCGGCCCAAAACCTCCTCCCGCGCCGACCCAACCGCCCGCACCCTCTCTCCTCTCGTTTCCCCCACTTGTCTCGACCGTCCGATTTGGATCGGACGGGCGACAAGCCCCCACGCCACACCTCCCCCACCGCACTGTCAGATCGCGATCAAACCGCCGGCCGCTTTCTCCTTCCTCCCCTTCTTCTTCGCGCAGCGCCTACCGCCTCCGCCATTGTCGCTTCGTCTGAGCTCCGTCAAACAACCGCCTCCAACCTCCCGCGTCACCCACGTGACGTGCGTACAACTCGGCGCCTCCAACCGCCCCACTCCCCACTTTCTTCCCCCTTCTCTGCGTCGGTTTTACCCACGAACGCCGAAACCGCCGCCGCACGCCCCCACCTCCTCCACGCCGCCCTGGACCCTCCCGGTGCCTATAAAAGGCAGCCCCAGGAGCCTCTCGTCACACCAATCCCACCGCCACAATCCACATACTCTCTCTCGCTGTGAGAACGCCGGAATTGGAGTTTTTGTTGCCGCTAAGCTGCAAGCCCTCGCCGCCGTTTACGCCGTCACTGTCGACGCCGCGTCCTCGCCATCGTCACCTACAGCATCGCCGCATCATCGCCGACGTGGTGCGCACCTTCTTGTCACCGGGGGATCATCGGAGTCGCCACTTCACCGACGACCAAAGTTCCTCGCCGCCAAAGCTCTCCGCCGACGACCAAAACGCCTCGCTCCGCCGCCCCAAGGTAGCACATCAAGATCCTCGTGTTCTACTCTCGCTTTTGGTACCACTCACGCACCTCGCCGTGGTGTAGAACGCCGGCGACCCTCGGTCCCAACGCCGCCGCCGCCCATGCTTACGTGGCTCGCCCACGTAGACGCCGCGTCGGTGCACCTCGCCCCGAGCCGGGCCATCGCACACGTGGCCGCCACGTGAGCTACCGAGCCAACGCACCTG
Source organism: Ampelocalamus luodianensis (assembly GCA_036346255.1). Lineage (NCBI taxonomy): Eukaryota > Viridiplantae > Streptophyta > Magnoliopsida > Poales > Poaceae > Ampelocalamus > Ampelocalamus luodianensis. The sequence continues at coordinate 20,279,339 of CM070628.1, forward strand.
CACTGTTGCCGTGAGCCGAGTTCACTATGGTCCGTTGACCGCCCGTGGACCTGGTCTTTGACCAAGGGGCCCACATGTCAGTGACCCTAGGATTTTCCTTTAGAAAAATAAATCGGCGGGAAATCATTTTCCACTCGCTGACGTCATCAATGCGCAATAACTATAATTTCCTCTGGAAAAATAAATCAGGAAAATCTAATAAACTCTGAAATTAGGTTTTAAATAGATTTAAACTTCAAAAATTCATAACTTTTGCATCTGAACTCCAAATTGGGTGTTTAAAGTTGCAAAGTTTATATAAAATCATAATCTAGCTAACTAAACCAAAATATTTCATTTTGGAGTCAATTTGAGCAATGATTTTGAATTTATTTGAATTTGAATTTAAATTTATCGTATTTTCACGTTTAGACTTCGACGACTCCGGAGAGTTCGACCAATCTGAAGACCTAGAATTCCAAGTCATCAATGAAGGCAATTTACACCATTGACCATATTGCCCCCAGTATTTTAAGTTATTTTCAGCTTTTAAATTAGTTAATGCATCCATATGTTTGTATAAATATTTTAATGTCCTGTTTTATATATAGTTACTCCCATGTTTAATTGTATGGCCAATTTGAATATTGTACTTGACTACCTTGACACCATAGAAAAAATATTATCAAACTAGACATATGCTTAGCTAGGCTAAGTCACACTTAAAGAATTTGGGAGGGTTTAACCAAATTTTCTTACAAATTTGTTTCAAACTTGACATTGTGGTATTGTTTTTACCACATGAATTTATAAAGAGAATTTTATTCAAAATAAAATCAAAAATGGGTTTGTACTTGGGCGAAATGGTCGAATGGTGGGTGCAGTGTTTATGCACGGGATTGATCCGTTAAGATTAAGGCCCACTGCTAGTAGGAATGACGCCAAGTCAATTGAGGACCGGCCTTGAGCCGCTTAATGCTATGCTCATCGTACTCACCACACGTCCCGTGTAGGGTGGATTTGGCTAATTAATTTGTAATGCTTTAGTGTATTTATGTCATGTTGATATGTGGGTGTCGGTTAGACTTTTATTCCCACTTGGCGCAAGAGAGGGCTTAGGAGGACTGCTAGTCCAAAGGGGCGAAACCTTAGCGCATGAGTACACTAGACAGACATTGTAAAGGCCTAATGGTAATTGCTCAATCACACGCCTACGAAGCGTGTATTGGCGACATAACGAGCATGTCACCGTGTGGGTAAAGTTGTACCAACTCGCAGAGTAGAAACTATTCGAATTCTGCGTCCGCATGGTCATGGACATGCTAGCAGGCCACTTAAAGTTAGAATTGTTTTTGGTTTTTAAATGCTTTATTAAATGTTGAGGATGGTTAATCCTTATGAAAAGTTGGGCGGAAAGCCAAGTATTAGGAGGGAATCCTTCGCTTAATAATTGGAGGTTATCCATATTACAACATCATCATTTTAAATTTTGTCATAGTATAAAATTGCCTTAGAAATTATTATGGATATTTAAAGTGAAAATGTTGCTTTACGCAAAACAACCCCTGCCTTACTCATTGTTACCTTATGCATACATTTCCATTCAATATTGGGTGTAGCTTGCGAGCACGGTAGTTGTGCTCACTCTTGCTGAATAAATCTTATTCAGGAGAAGACTTCTTCCCCGACGGTGAGGATCAGGACGAGTAGGCCTTCGACCCACACGATTGCCTATGGCGCATCGTGTGGCTCACCTCTATTATTATATTTCCGCTGTGTTATTCATTTGGCATTTGAAATTGTTGTTCAGACTCATTTGTATTAAACATTTAATTACTTAATGTTATTTACGTTTTGGTGATATGAATGTGATATCCATTTTTGTAAGACTGTGTACACTGGAAATCTTGGTCCGGTGTATGAACACAGAGAATTCGGGATCCTTCGCTCCCGGGTTCGACATGAGATGTGTACTTGAGTTTCATCTAGATGGATAGATGATGCAACTAGTGGGAACAGGGATAAGTGTCCACTCATGGACAAATCAATAGGTGCCTGATGCAGCTAATGGGAGTGCATTTACATCTTCTAGTTTTAACTAAAATATCTTTTTAAGTTTAGTAATCATTTTGTGCTCATGGAAATCTTCTAGATATTGTGCTCATTTGAGTTATTTGTGCTTATTGATACCATTTAGTGTCATATGCTCATATTGGTGCGATTGCAATATAATTTGCATTGCATATGGGTTATTTTGCTTTCGGGTAATACATTTTGGTTCGCACTCGTCATACCTAAAAATTAATCCTGGGTCCGCCACTGCAGGCTACCGTCGTCGCCTTCCTCTTCTCCTCCCTCCCTGCTTGAGCTGCCGACTTCGTCCTCTCTCTAGACTATCGCTGCAGCTCGCCTGGGGGATCCCGCTGCCCCTGCTCTGCTCTGCTATGCTGCTCGCCCGTGCTCTGCTATGCTTTTCAACAATGAGTTGAGCCAAGCCCTGCACCGAGCTCTCGCTGCCTCCGCCCGACGCTACTCCTGTAGAGCAGCCGTCGGTGCTTTCCTACACCACAGCTGTTACCGGGTTTGATGATTGAGTTGAAGCATATTGAACACTTTTATGTTTCAAAATGAATCAAAGCAACTAGTGATGGATGTAATATGAGTGGCCTTGCTATAGAGGTATTAGGCATCCATCTGTATGTGAAAATGATTCGGTTGGGTGCTGTTGTCTAGTCATAAAGAATGGGATTCATGACCTGCTAATGTTTTCAATGACGTGTGATTGAAGAACTGAAAGAACGCCACCAAATAGTTTGATATTGCAAATTGTGAAAATTGAACCTTTCTGGTGCAATAAGGATTGCTGTGAAGAAAGCCAAAAATATTGATGAGGCAATTAATGATGTTTATGATATGATAGGAAATTCTACAGGGTCTGCAAGTGAAGTGATAATGCAGATTGGAGGTGTTGTCTTGTCAGAGAGAATGGAATTCATGAGCAGCAAATGTTGCTGTTAAGAATGTACAAGTGAAGAACTGCAAATGAGCAGTACAAGTTCGTTTGATCTTTCAGCACAATAAGCATTGTCCCTTTTTTGTGGAATGTGTTTTGTATAGATGGGGAATTTGATGAGCATGGAGCAAGGTGCAATTCCTTTTTCTTAAGCCTTTGCCCGGTGGTTTTTTTTATGTTTCTTAGGATAATGTTTTGTTATAGTTGAACTATCTCTTGTAGTCTTGTGTGCTTTTTGGGCATTTTGAACTATTCGAATATTCTCTGTGTATTCTGAACTAGTCCTAGATTAGTAGTTAGCTCACATAGTGAAACATCGATGAAATATCATCCATTAATAGATTTAACTAAAAGGATCTCAAAATAACAAACAATAATAATCACTATACTTTATGGTCAATATTTACTTAACTTGTCATGCAGAGCTAAAGAAACAAATAAACTCTTACAGTAGAACAGAAACTTGGAGAGATCATTTAACATGCCCATAGGCAATTGAGTGGCGAATGCATTCTAATTCGCAATGTCTTTCAAAAACTGCTCTTCGTAGGACTCTTGAGCAACTTAACTTTCTTCAACTGAGCAGCAAATTTTAAGCCGTGAGTACATAAAGTACTCAACAAGTCGTAGGAAATGTTATCAATTAATATTCTTGCAATGCTTGATCAAAGGAATAGCTATATGGTTCTTGTGAAGTGTCGGGACCTAGAATTACGGTTCTGAACCCTCTGTGTATAATGCACTAGTCTAAGATCACACTAGTGCACACAGTTACAACACAGATGAATATCGATCCACACAAGCGATTAATAAAGTAAACTAATAATTTGAATAACAAATAAGGGTTTTGACCTTACGGTCGAGTTTACAACTTAATGAACCACGCAGGGCTAATAGAGAAAATAAACAACAACGGAACAAAAATAAACTCCGGCGGGAATCCCATCAATCACCACAGGCAACCAACTGGGATCCAGACCTCAACGATCAGCAACCTTCGACGAACTCCTCCTCGAAAGCAGGCGAAGACTCCTCTTCTGTAGGTTTGGGCGCAAGTTTTAGAACAAGCGTGAGTACACAACCGTACTCGCAAGTCATACCACATAATGCATTTTCTAGATGCAGACTTGTTCCAAAAAGATGGTTTCTGTAGTTCTTTTGCAGAAATGCGATATTTGCGATGGAATACAATAATACATTGAAATGTGATTCAAAACAAATAGACGATTAATAATTTAACAGTTATTTTCACAAAGACACAAAGCTAATCAGATTAATTCACATAGCCATATGACTAAGGTCACACAGCTCCCATCCCAAATGTTTTATAAAAATCTACCCCTCGTGTGAAATCCCCGAGCATGTCCATGACCGCAAACGCGGCTATTCGAATAGATTAATTTAACACTCTACAGAGTTTGTACACTTTACCCACATAATACAACTAGTGTAGCTAGCACTAATCGTAACAAAATAGTTCAGAAACTTCGTCTCAAACATTGACATTCGTAGTGTGCTTTACCGCCAGACCAACCCACAAATAAAGCTAGTCCGACACACACCGTTGGACCTGAAGACGACGAACCGCTCATAAATGTGTACTACCTGGTAGTACTGTAACACCCTGGCTTTTTGGATAGCCAAGATGCCACCTAAATACTCTAACATACAACACAAAGCAGAAGAACATGAATAATGCATCTCATCTAATGGCAATATCAAATCAAACATGACATGGTGAGGGTATCCTTCCTTCACCACCTAAATTGTTTATTTCTGTTCATCAATATTGAAGGTTCACAAGCAATAATAAATCAACTGTAACATGGAGAAGATATCCTTCCTTCACCATTTTGAATTATTTAATACAGTTCATCAATAATGAATGAGAGATAAAACTAAATTTTAAATCTTGAACTTGAATAGGTTGATGTGTTTGAATAGTGCATGTCTACTCCGTCCCGAGTGAGCCAACATCATGGAATACCTAAAATAAACAAACAACGCAAGAATGAGTCCAAGACTCAGCAAGTACAATGAATAAACGACAGTGCAATCAACAAGTCAACCTCCTCAAGGGTTTTGAACATTCAAAGAAATGAATAAATATGAATGTATGGAATGAACGGAAATACTCAATGGATCGCACACATGCATATACGCAGATAGCTAGTGACACACCCGTCGGTGTGCACTTAAGCCCGCATTTAACCAAAATACGGGATCCCAACCCGTATGAAGAACGTTTCATACGGTGTCCGTAATCGCCCACATTGGATGGTGGGTCTTACGTGCCCATACCGGAATTGATGGATCTTAAAATCCACTCCCCGAAGGCACATGAAACAGATGCATGAATCAAGTATGAATTACGAAAGACATCATATATGTACTCATGGAAATAACACATAAGAAAGGGACACAAATCTTGAATATTCTTGTGGATAATAGAAAAACACAATAAAATCATCAAGTATGTATCATACACCAACCATATGAACAACAGAGTACTTGCCTTCCGCGGTTTACACGCTCGCAGGAAAAGGTGGCGCCCTAAACCCGAGACTTCTCCTCCTAAACAAATAAAAACTGAAATAAGACCGCAAGAACTCAACACTACTTAACAACGCTCTACCACGCGCCGAGACTCACGAATTAACTAGAAACCCTAAACTCGAAACCAACGCATGCAGTCAAATAACGCCATCGACAGCAGCATGGTAAACAGCATAACTCTTTATCTGAACTCCGAATGCGTTGAATCCAGTTTCTGTGATTTCTTAACTGACAAACCTACAAAACTCTTGTTGGCAAGATGATCTAATTCGGCCAAATTGACACTCTCCCAGACGGTCGAACTTCCATGACAGAAACTGTCTAAATGCAGAAACAGTAGTAATAAAACGATCATAACTTTTAATTGGTAACTCCACATTAATCGTTCTTTATCAATCTGAAAAGTTTATCTAATTGCCCACAATAACCTAGTTGTGTGAAAACCCAGATTCTGCCATTTACGAAAACATAATTTACGAATTAACACAACAGCTTAATCGCGTTAGAAAACTGGACAGCGGATACTAAAACTATCATATCTTTTGACTCGTACATCGGAATCAAGTGTTCTTGGCGGCCACCGAAAGCTAAGAACATCCTCTAAGTATATATAGGAGATCAAAACCTCTGAATCAGCCTCTAAGAAACCGAAACGGGCCACACAAAACTCTGGACAGAATTGATTCTAGAACTGACAGAACTTAATTCAATCACTCCTACCCAAAATCACATTCTATGATCCACCCAAACAACAAAAACAACAACCGTTACCCTTGGAACACTAGGAAGATGATGAGGGTTCCTTGGAGAGGTCTCCTTTCCTTCTTGAACAGAAACCCCCGCAAAGTTCCTCTCCTTTCTTCGCAAATCGCAAAGCAGGAACTGACGGCACCAAAAGGACAAATGCTCGAGGAGGGGAGGCACAGCACTGTGGTGGGCGTCCCTAGGGAGGAGGAGAAAGGGCGCAAGGGGGAGGAGGAGGTAGGGGTGGCGGCCACAAGGGGAGGAGGTGGGAAAGGTGGGAAGGTGGGAGAAACTAGGGTTAACCATCCTCCCAAAGGCCACTTGGCCAGCCCCAATGGGCCTCACTACAGCCCCCTTGGCCCACATTTCCCCATCTTGGGTCTTCGCCCAAAGACCTAGGCCCAACATCGAAAGAATCGACGCACGCTCAAAATTTCTCTCTAGAACTCGACCAACAAATTTCTTCCAAAACAAGGACGGATATCACATTCTACCCTTAACAGATTCACCCCAATCTAAATGTCAACCAAATGAGAGAAAACCAAGATCGGAAAATCAAAACAAAGAATACACACCGATGTGAACAACTCGATATTGCTCACAAGACGCGAGTCTCTAGCTCCCATGTGGCCTCTCTCGCACTCTATGGGACCACGCCACCTTGATGGGTTACATCGTCTTACACCTCAACACTTCTCTCGACCTTTCTGTGTTCGCTCCAACGCACAGGACTCGAATGGAAGGTTTTACTCGTTGTTCATCGCCCTAACGAAACCTCACACCTGCACTCTCAAATACTCTCTCAACCACAGTCATACAAAACGTTGTGCACCCTCACCATGACTCGAGATGGTCCTAGCAAACGTCATCTTCCAAAATTACCCGCAATTTCTAGAAGCAAACAATGTACCTCAGACAACCTTCCTATGTCGGGACCTGATACGATTACGAACCCTCGTATACCGCACTAGTCCAGATCACGCTAGTGCACACACAGGGTTAACATAGGTAAATATCGATCCGCATGCGATAAATAAAGTAAACGATTAGTTTGAATAACAAATAAGGGTTTTGACCTTATGGTCGAAGTTTACACTTATTAAGCCACGCAGGCTACCAGAAAATAAACAAGAGCGAACGGAAATAACTCCAACGTAGATCCCACCAATTTACCACAGCAACCGATCGATCCGACCTTAACGAACGATCACCTTCAAATAACTCCTCCTCAAAGCGGCGAGACTCCTCTTCAGAGGTTTGGGCGCAAGTTATACAACAAGCGTGAGTACACAACCGCACTGCAAATCATACCACGAATGCAATGTATAGATGCAGCTTATTCCAAAGGAAATGGCTTCGTGGTTCTTTTGCATAAAAGCAACATTTGCAATTGAATACGAATAATAGATTGAAAGCATAATTCAAACAGATAAACAATATTAATTTAATGCTTGTTTCACAAAGACACATAGCCTAATCAAATTCTTTCACACACCATATGACTTAAATCACACAGCTCCCATTCCCACGCTTTATGAAAACTACCCTCGTGTGAAATCCCGAGCATGTCCATGATCGCGGACACGGCTATTCGAATAGATTGTTTAACACTCGCAGAGGTTGTACACTTTACCCACAAGATACAACTAGTGTTGCAAGCACCAATCGAATAAAACAGTTCGAAACTTCATCTCAAACATTGACATTCCCAGGTGTTTACAAACCGCTATACCACTTACATAGAATTGGTATAACACACACACCGGGATAGGAAGACTTAATCGTCCCGCGATGCAACCACCAAGTAGTCACACCTCCACCTGTCACACTGCTCTAACCTATCCACCGAACATCAATGCCGAGAATCCATAACTTACTAAGTTAGGCCCGTCCCATACCGGGCATGTGGTCGCATGATGAAGGCTCAGTTCAATGGCGCACAAAGTTAAGTCCTTAATTGACCAAGGCAAGACTTCCATTTTCTAACTAAGTCACAAAGACCATCATTCCCTCACATAGACCACCATGTCACACAGTCTCCACCACTTGCCTCAGTCTAAATCCTTACCACCCAGTTGGTTTTAGTGCAACACATGCCATCACAAAGTAATAACACATAGCACACGCTTTTACACAAAGTTCCATAGTGTGAGGACTCCCATTTATTTGGCTTGTAATGCTTAACCATCCACCGGTCCTAGCATCACAAATCAAATAAATCGATCTCGAGATACGTATACTTCTGAGCGAGATACACACCTCGTTACAAAATTAGACATCAACTCCATTCAAAACATAGAGTCCAAACATTACACTACAAACGGAAGATAAACAAATAGTAAAGATATTATGCATAATGGCCGATCGCCACAAGATACACAAATAACAATGTAAAGACAATGAAGCAAAAGTGCCATAAGATGGCTATAAACAAAGCCAATCGCGTGCCTTCAACCCACAAGGCATCCGACCGACCGCCAAGCCTAGTCGTCACCCACGGCGACAAAGACACCACGTAAGTGAGGCCCCGAGGCTCACCATCTTCCTCTCGCAACAAAAACATCAAGCAAAGCACCGAGTACAAAGATTGTCTTTGTACCGCAAGACCGACGTGTGAACTAGCGCACTGCTCATATGCTACATGCAGCTTGTTTGGTGGAGGTCATATGGTTCATTTGCATAAAGCCAATTTTCATTTGCAATAATGTAATACAGCTTTAAAGGCAAGTTTGCAATTCATTTTTAATGTTGAAATACAAGAAAGGATAATAATAGCAAAAGAGTAAGTAAAACATCCTAGAAGTGACTATCCCAATAGTCACCACAACAATAGCACGAATCCCCAAATTCGCATACCACCCATCAAATTTTAATTTAAATGTTGTAGTCTAGTTCTTGGGGCGATCCGAGCGTGTCCATAACCTAGACGAGGCTATTCGAATAGTTTTAACCTCGCAGGTGTACCAATGTACCCACACTTGCATCGCTTTAAGCCAAAGCACACTCCGAAGGTATGCTGGCATGACTAAGTCCTACGAGACTGCTTTCCAATATTGTGTATTAACTACGAGCCGCTCGTATGGATAGAAACCCATACGCTACATGGTAAAGCCGAAAGACAACTACCCACTCGTGATAAAGCTTTCTGACAACTACCATGCTCCCACCTCCATCCTCCCGCGACCTCCTGCGACCCGAGCCAATACACGCCAAAGTACTAGGTCAAGAGAGGTCCCATATACTCTAGTGTGGTTAGCACGCAAAATGCTCAAGACGGTGGCGCAAGTAACTCGGTCCTTAACCGGCTCGGGCACCTTTCCAATACACCCAACAGATCACACCAGTCTTACCATTGTGCCCAAGTCTAAATCATTTTTGTTTTCATTTTTAGTTTTGCAATTAAACATAGCAAAAATGCTGAAACATAAAGTTATAGTAAATTTTAGGTGATCAAGGTTACCGACTAAAGTCGATAACCGCCAGCTTCTACCGATACTAAGCATGTCTAAGCAATTTGACCCGGATCTACTAAGTGACAAGGATCATCCAACGACCTCTAATCACAAAGAAATAACTTAGGCTCATGTAGTAGAGATCCATATTTTGTCTACAGGATATGCAACACGGATTTAACTAATCAATTTAACACAAATTAGCGATGCATACATACAAATTAAACAAAATATTAGACTTTAAAATACTGGGATAAACATGATCAAACCGCTTGCCTTGTCATTGTTGCTCAATATGGTGCGGAGGATCGTCCTCGTGGTTGCCGCAAATATCGAATCCTAACGATTAACAAAACAAATAATAAGAACGAATAACACCGCAAAACTCAAACATCAATACAAACACCAACATATACACCAAGGCTAGACTATCACAAAGAATGACAAATAATTGCTCGCAGAGACCCATCCACTCATTTGCTAGGTTAACCTCAAAATCAAACTTCTAACACGCTTTAAACTTTGGACAAAGCTTTGATGGTGATTGTGTGCACATCTATTATTTAATCATCAAGTTAATAAATCAACAATGCCTAGCTTCTCTTAACTCAACTATTATAAGTCGATATTACGTAACCTACAAAAGCTAATGACAATACTAACCACCAAATATCCCACTATGAGATGCTAAACAAAATTCCAATTGAGTTTGGGTATTTAATAAGATTCAGCTACTCATACTCCTAAGCAACATGCTCACATTATGCAAGGTTATCACAATACAGCAGGTTATGGCATCAAATCTAACTGCATTGATAAATCCAAAGTATAGAGACAGTAACATGATCAGCTAACTATCCCATGATCAAACATGACAACAAGAGCTTAGAAGCATGAAGATACTAACTACTGATTTCATGCTAACCATCACGACAAAAAAAAGGAGGCGACAAACCTAACAAAACCTATTAGCAAGCATGATACAATTTTTTAGTTTACTGGCAACAGAGAAAATGACAACAGAGAAAAACTCCAAGGAAAACTTGCACTAATATACTTTCAAACCTCAATGACTAACTTTGATCACGCATGAGAGCGAACTAAAGAACCATCATAAGCATGATTAGCAGCTAACTAATTGGTTTTGAAGGAGTGGGCCCCACCGCCGTATGCATGCAGAGGAGCACAACCGAAAAGAACAGAGGATCTCGCGGCTCGACTCGGATTCGCCACGGTGATGGAGTGGCGGCGCGCTCGCGACGGGCAAAATGGGTCGCTTGAGGACCACCAAGCCGATAGTGGTCGCGTTCGCCGAGAAGCACGGTGGCGGCGCGCGACGAACTTGGCGCGGCAGTGGGGGTGACAAGCGCGATCGCACTAGAGAGGAAGACAATGAAATTTAGCGCGCATGGGCATCGATGAGTTACCAGAACTCACCGGTGTGCTTGGCGACGACAGAGGTACCGGAGTGGCCCGGCGAGAGCCCACGCCGGCGCAAGGCGATTAACGGCGATGGAGCCCGGGTGAACGAGGACGAGTGAGAGAGTGGAGAAGAAAGGTGGAGTCTGTGGTGCTCACCGAGCTAAGAATTGAGCCGAGCTCACCGGAGAAGACGCGGCGGTGGAAAAGGCGGTTTCGCCGGACTTGAGAAGAAAGGCCACGCAGCAGCTCCACAAGCGATGAAACCCGAAATTCCTTGAGGGGTTTACTTCCCAGGATGTGGAACACGCCGTGACGCGTCCGCCGTGCTCGAGATCACCGGAGCGGCAGAACGCCGAGGCGCCGGCGCGCGCCACGGCTCCGGAGCTCAGTGGAGAAGAACGGCAATGGAGACGAAACGAGGTAGGAAAGCTTTGAGGGTTTTGTAGGAGCAAAGTGAGGCGCGAGGTGAGACGGCAAGGTGAAAAGACCGTGAGGTGAGGTGGCAAGACGCATGTAGGCGGCGGCCGGCGAGAGCGGCGGCGAAGCGTGCGCTGGAGCATGGCGGCGACGGGCGGAAACAACTGCAGGTGGGACCGCCGTCGCCATCGACGAAACGGTGCGAACCGTGGTTTGACTCGATCGAATCGCCCGACCGCTGGATCCGAGATGGACGGCCGAGATTGATGTATGCATTCGACAGTCGGTTGCGACGCAACGTGGATCGCTCGATTTGCATCGGACGGTCACGATCGATTGACTCACGCGCGGTGCAGCTAGTTGACGCGACCGAGTCAAGTGGCGCGGTCGGACTCGAGCCGAGGTTGGGTTCGGGCCCGAGGAACAAGATTTTTAGAATTTGATTTAAAAGACAGAGAAGGTTTGGGGAATTTTTAGAGGTAGCTCCTGAGCTCCAAAAATTTCGAAATTTTTATGGTAGCTACTAGAGACAGAGAACAACCTTGTATAATTTTTCCAGAACTTTTATGCACTGCATTGTTCTAGAGAAAATTCACAAGCTGCTGTACAGGAGTTTGACCAGATTTCAAACAGAGTTGACTTGGCCATTTGAAATAGCAAACAAAATCTAAAAATTGTGAAATAATTCAGGAGGTAGATAGGATGATCAAGATGACAGGAAAATATTCCTAGGGATGATTACAAGTTTGAAGGCTAAGAATTTGCTACAACAATTTCCATTCACAAGAATTTAATTCTAGAAAATGGAAATTGCTAGGAAAAATGTAGAAACTTTCAAATGATTTGAAGAGACAGCAAAAGTTTTTATTTCCTCAAAATTTACATTTGAAATACAAACCCTAAGTTAGGGTGTTACAAATCTCCCTCTTACAAGAATCTCGTCCCGAGATTCTCGATCACCGGAGAAGAAGGACTGTAATCGCTCGGAGACGATCTTCCCGCTCCCAAGTGGCTTCATCCTCTGAGTGGTTTGACCATGAACTTTAAGGAACTTGATCACACGGTTCCTTGTTCTCGCGCTCGCCTTTTTCGAGGATACGAACGGACGCCACGATAAGACAGATCTTCTTGCACGCCAATATTTTCCAAGGGTGTTTCTCAACCGAACACGAAGGCACTTCTTCAATTGCGACACATGGAAAACATCATGCACCCTTCGAGTGTAGCCGCAACTCCAACTTGTATGCAACAGCTCCCACTTTCTTGGTGATGCGACACGGCCGACATATCGAGGAGCCGCTTTGTCTTGACACCAAACGACGATGTCCCTTCAGAGGTGAGACTTTGAGATACACAAAGTCATTGGGCCGAAACTCAGCTCGCGACGACGCCGACCGCATAGCTCTTCCGCTCGGATCGAGCTACGCGCAAGTGCTCACGAATCAATCGCACTTGACTTTCGGCTTCATTGATGGAATCGGGCCAAAGAACCGCTTTTCACCGCCACTCGGCCAACTGTTCTCGACGCCTCCCATACAAGGCCTCAAACGGTGCCATGCCGAGACTAGCTCGAAGCGTTGTTGTAGGAGAACTCGCAAGTGGTAGGCACTTCTCCCAATTCTTTCCATAGGAAAGAACACAAGCACGAGCATGTCTTCAAGCACTGATTGACGCGCGCTCCTCGACCATCACCGAGGATGATAGGTCGAAATAACGAAAGACGGTCCCCATAGCTTCTTGCAAATCGTACAAAACCGAGAAGTGAACAAAGAACCACGATCTGACACAATTGTTCGTGGCACACCATGCAGACTCACAATGCGGGATATGTAAAGATCCGCTAGTTGGTTCACATCAATCTTCGATCGCACTCGAAGGAAATGAGCCACCTTCGTCAATCGATCAATAATAACCCATAATGCATCCTTCCCTGCAGGGGTGCGGGGTAGACCAGTGATGAAGTCCATGCCTACGGAATCCCACTTCCATTCTGGCACTCGCAAAGGCTGAAGGAGGCCTGCTGGACGCTGATGCTCGGCCTTAACGCGACAACATATGTCACATCCGCCACGAACTCGCAATCTCGCGCCATGCGAGTCCACCGTAATCTCGACGCAGATCTTGGTACATTTTAGTGGCCCCGGATGGATGGACAAAGGTGAATCATGGGCCTCTCAAGAATCAAATCCCGCACTCCGAACCTTTGGAACCACGAGACGCGCCAAACCATACAACACCGTGCTCATCTTCTCGGAAACACTTGGCTATCCCATCCTTGATATTCTCGCTTGATTTTACCCACGCCATCATCCGATTGCTTTGTCGCTTGATTCGATCCACCAAGGTTGGTTGCACAACCAAGGCGCAAGGGAACCATGCTCAACCAAACCCAAGTTGAGACGAAATTCTCGCAAGAAGTGCAGTTGTCGCTTGGATCATCAAAGTATTGCAATACACCTTTCGCTAAGTGCATCAAGAACCACATTGGCTTTGCCCGATGATACCAATACCCATGTCATAATCTTTGATCAATTCCAGCCATCTCCTCGCCTCGAGGTTCAGATCCGCCGAGTGAACAAGTATTTCAAGCTCTTGTGATCGAATACACCTCACAAGTTACCGATCGATAATGCCGCCAAATCTTGAGTGCATGAACCACAAGAAGAAGCTCTAAATCATGGGTGGGATAGTTGAGCTCATGAGGTCTCAATGCCTAGATGCATAGGCAATCGCCTTGCCTTCCTGCATAAGAACACACCCGAGTCCCCGACGAGAGGCATCACAATAAATATCGAAGCTCTTGTGGATATCAGGAAGAGTAAGGACTGGGGCTGAAGTCAATCGCTGTTTGAGCTCCTGAAAGCTCTCATCACAAGCAGAGGACCAAACAAACTTCTTGTCCTTCTTGAGCAATTCAGTCATCGGCTTTGCGATCTTGGAGAAGTTCTCGATAAAGCGGCGATAGTAGCCCGCTAAACCAAGAAAACTCCGCACATCGTTGGATCGACTTGGCTGGCCCCAAGATAGAACATCGCGACTTTGGGATCCACAACTATGCCTCCAAACTGAAAGAACATGGCCCAAGAATGCCACTTCCTCAACGTAACTCACATTTGTCGAACTTTGCATACACTGATGCTCCATAACTTGCCCAAAACAATCTTCGATGTTCAAAGATGTTCTCGCTTGGCCTTGGAATAAATAAGAATGTCATCAATAAAACCACCACAAATTTGTCCAAATACTCCATGAATACGGAATTCATAAGGTTCATGAACAACGCCGAGCATTGGTCAAACCGAAGACATGACGGTGTACTGCATGTGCCATAACGAGTAGTGAAAGCCGCCTTCGAATATCTCACCGATCCGACTTGATGATAGCCCGATCTCGGATCAATCTTGAGAACACCCGAGCTCCGCATAACCGGTCAAAAGATCATCAATGCGGGCGAGGATATTTGTTCTTCACCGCCACCTCATTGAGAGGACGGTAATCAACACACATGCGCAAAGTCTTGTCCTTCTTCTTCACAAAGATCACCTGACAACCCCAAGGAGATGAATCGACGGATGAAACCCTTTGCTTGGAGCTCACCAAGCCGCTTCTTCAATTCTTCTAGCTCATTGGGAGGCATCCGACACGGCGCCTTCAAATCGGAGCTGATGCAAGGGCAAGCAACTCGATGGCAAACTCCAGATCTCGAACCGGAGGCATCCCAGGCAAATCTTCAGGAAAGACATCCACAAAGTCAGACACTATGGGAACATCTTGAATTTGCAAGGCTGGCTTCGCTTCTAATGCACAAAAATGCGGGCCCTGAAGCTGTGGCGAAAACCCGACCTGCTCGCCTGAAGGGCTGGTAAGATAGACAATCTTCCTGGCACAATCGATTTGCCCCAAGTGTTGGGACAACCAATCCATGCCAAGAATCACATCCAGACTCGCTGAACTGAGCAGAATAAGATTTGCCAAAAATCCCACTCCTTCAACTATGATAGGAACATCCCGACACTGTAAATTAGCTCTCATTTCCGACCCCGGAGAGCGGATGAGCAAAGGAACTTCCAAAGGAACACAGTGAAGACCACTAGCAGCAGCAAATGATCTTGAAATAAAAGAATGCGATGCTCCAGAATCAAATAATACCGCAAAGCAGACGAATTAACAAGAAGTGTACCCATCACGACATCCGCGCCTCCGAGCCTCCTCAATCGAAAGATGGTTGACTCGGCACGCCGCACCTTGGGTCTTCAATAATCTTCTCGTCGTGGGTGACCACTCTCGCCGCGCCCTCCATTAGGACGAGGGTCGCCGCAACACTCGAGGGTGCATTCGCATAATGGCCCTTGTTGTGGCATAAAACAAATCACCTCGCCGCGGATTATGGAGACCGCGTTGCTGCCGGATCGCAGCGCACGTGGTGAAACACGCGCTGCGGTGGGCGAGGAGCTGGTGCGATGGTCTCGCGCCGTGGAGCAAAAGAACGGGCCATCGGTGCCGCCCACCGAGGACGAACGAGGCCGGTGTGAGTAGACCGATGCGCCCCATTTGCGCTATGGACTCGCCAGCTTTCGCCTTATGCTCGCAACGATGGCCTTATCCACTAAGGCCCGAAAGTCGAGAAGTCCACAATAGATAGCTTGTCCTCGCAGCCTCCTGACAAGCCATCCATAAATTTCTCCCGCTTAGCCTCATCTCGAGGCCACCTCTCCCGAGCATAACGAGCCGATGATTGAACTCATACGGTACTCGTCACGATTTGCGCCTTGCTTGAGCGCGAGGAATTCTTTCTTCTTCACTTCATCAAAGCCATCCGGGATGTGGGCCCGACAAAGTCGACTCGAACTCCTCCCACGCGACCACATGGCTCGCGGTCGCATGGCGAGATAGTTCTCCACCATGAGAGTGCCGCGCCTCAAGCGGTGGGACGCGAAGAGTGCCTTATCCTCGCGTCGCATCGAGCCATGTTGAGCTTTCGCCAACCATGCGCAGCCAATCATCCGCATCGATAGGGTCCTCGAGCGGAGAAAGTCGGCGGCCGCGCACGGAGGAACTCGCAAGTCCCCGCGAGTCCGTGGCCGCCACCACCGGGCAGGAGTGGAGGTATTCCTAGCAATAACCTCTAAGATGCGCGTCGTCCATGCGGTTTCGCCGATTCGAGCGAGAACCTCACCATGGTCGGAGGAGGGGAAGCTCTCATCATGACCACACGATCACGCTTCTCCCGCCATCCTGCTTCACTAAGACAAGTTAACAATAGCCGGAAAACATGAAGTCAATACCCACTGCAATTAACTTACTAACAAAGACAAAACAAGCACAAGACTTTTAAATTACAAAAACCAACTGACAAAGATTAGACACTTAGCAAACTCATACATATCTTACCCTTATGTCCCCACAAAATTTTTAATTAGATTAATTCTCTATGGTTCTCCCAAAGACCGATTCTACTGGTAGTAACTATCTTTTGAAAGGAAAGAGAGAAACCAAGTTCTCAAAACTCAAATTAGAGTAAGGTGAGTAGAAAGCTAAGATAGGTAAGGAATAAAATCTGAGAATTTGCCTAAGTTTTCATAAACCTTTTATAATTTGAAAATAAGACTTTCAAAATATCCTAAGGACGACTATGCTTGTTATTACGGTCGAATGGCTCGATACCAACTTTGTGAGGACCCAGTTTATTTGGCTTGTAATGCTTAACCATCCACCGGTCCTAGCATCACAAATCAAATAACCGATCTCGAGATACGTATACTTCCTGTAAAGCAAGATACACACCTCGTTACAAAATTAGACATCAACTCCATTCAAAACATAGAGTCCAAACATTACACTACAAACGGAAGATAAACAAATAGTAAAGATATTATGCATAATGGCCGATCGCCACAAGATACACAAATAACAATGAGAAAGACAATGAAGCAAAAAGTGCCATAAGATGGCTATAAACAAAGCCAATCGCGTGCCTTCAACCCACAAGGCATCCGACCGACCGCCAAGCCTAGTCGTCACCCACGGCGACAAAGACACCACGTAAGTGAGGCCCCGAGGCTCACCATCTTCCTCTCGCAACAAAACATCAAGCAAAGCACCGAGTACAAAGATTGTCTTTGTACCCGCAAGATCGACGTGTGAACTAGCGCACTGCTCATATGCTACATGCAGCTTGTTTGGTGGAGGTCATATGGTTCATTTGCATAAAGCCAATTTTCATTTGCAATAATGTAATACAGCTTTAAAGGCAAGTTTGCAATTCATTTTAATGTTGAAATACAAGAAAGGATAATAATAGCAAAAGAGTAAGTAAAACATCCTAGAAGTGACTATCCCAATAGTCACCACAACAATAGCACGAATCCCCAAATTGCACTCACCCATCAAATTTTAATTTAAATGTTGTAGTCTAGTTCTTGGGGCGATCCGAGCGTGTCCATAACCTAGACGAGGCTATTCGAATAGTTTTAACCTCGCAGGTGTACCAATGTACCCACACTTCGCATCGCCTTTAAGCCAAAGCACACTTCCAAGGTATGCAAGCCTGACTAAGTCCTACGAGACTGTTTCCAATATTGTGTATTAACTACGAGCCGCTCGTATGGATAGAAACCCATACGCTACATGGTAAAGCCGAAAAGACAACTACCCACTCGTGATAAAGCTTTCTGGACAACTACCATGCTCCCACCTCCATCCCTCCCGCGACCTCCCGCGACCGGAGCCAATACACGCCAAAGTACTAGGTCAAGAGAGGTCCCATATACTCTAGTGTGGTTAGCACGCAAAATGCTCAAGACGGTGGCGCAAGTAACTCGGTCCTTAATCGACTGCACCTTTCCGTCACACCCAATGATCACACCCGCCTTACCATTGTGCCCAAGTCTAAATCATTTTGTTTTCATTTTTAGTTTTGCAATTAAACATAGCAAAAATGCTGAAACATAAAGTTATAGTAAATTTTGTGTGATCAAGGTTACCGACTAAAGTCGATAACCGCCTTGATTCTACCGATACTAAGCATGTCTAAGCAATTTGACCGGATCTACTAAGTGACAAGAGATCATCCAATGACCTCTAATCACAAAGAAATAACTTAGGCTCATGTAGTAGAGATCCATATTTTGTCTACAGGATATGCAACTACGGATTTAACTAATCAATTTAACACAAATTAAGCGATGCATACATACAATTAAACAAAATATTAGACTTTAAAATCTTGGGATAAACATGATCAAACCGCTTGCCTTGTTGCCGTTGCTCAATATGGTGCGGAGGATCGCCTCGTGGTTGCCGCAAATATCGAATCCTAACGATTAACAAAACAAATAATAAGAACGAATAACACCGCAAAACTCAAACATCAATACAAACACCAACATATACACCAAGGCTAGACTATCACAAAGAATGACAAATAATTGCCGCAGAGACCCATCCACTCATTTGCTAGGTTAACCTCAAAATCAAACTTCTAACACGCTTTAAACTTTGGACAAAGCTTTGATGGTGATTGTGTGCACATCTATTATTTAATCATCAAGTTAATAAATCAACAATGCCTAGCTTCTCTTAACTCAACTATTATAAGTCGATATTACGTAACCTACAAAAGCTACCGACAATACTAACTACAAATATCCCACTATGAGATGCTAAACAAAATTCCAATTGAGTTTGGGTATTTAATAAGATTCAATACTCATACTCCTAAGCAACATGCTCACATTATGCAAGGTTATCACAATACAGAAAGTTATGGCATCAAATCTAATCGCATTGATAAATCCAAAGTATAGAGACAAGAACATGATCACTAACTATCCCATGATCAAACATGACAACAAGAGCTTAGAAGCATGAAGATACTAACTACTGATTTCATGCTAACCATCACGACAAAAAAAAGGAGGCGACAAACCTAACAAAACCTATTAGCAAGCATGATACAAATTTTTAGTTTACTGGCAACAGAGAAAATGACAACAGAGAAAAACTCCAAGGAAAACTTGCACTAATATACTTTCAAACCTCAATGACTAACTTTGATCACGCATGAGAGCGAACTAAAGAACCATCATAAGCATGATTAGCAGCTAACTAATTGGTTTTGAAGGAGGGCCCCACCGCCGATGCATGCAGAGGAGCACAACGAAAAAAGAACAGAGGATCTCGGGCGCTCGACTGGATTCGCCGCCGGTGATGGAGTGGCGGCGCGGCTCGTGCGACGGGCAAATGGGTCGCTGAGGACCACCAAGCCGACAGTGGTCGCGGTTCGCCGGAGAAGCACGGTGGCGCCGCGACGAACTTGGCGGCCGGCAGTGGGGTGACAAGCGCGATCGCACTAGAGAGGAAGACAATGAAATTTAGTGCGCGCATGGGCATCGATGAGTTACCAGAACTCACCGGTGTGCTTGGCGCACGCACAGAGGTACCGGAGTGGCCCGGCGAGAGCCTACTGGCGCGCGAAGGCGATTAACGGCGTGGAGCACGGGTGAACGAGAGGACGAGTGAGAGAGTGGAGAAGAAAGGTGGAGTCGTGTGGTGCTCACCGAGCGAAGAATTGAGCCGAGCTCACCGAGAAGACGCGCGTGGAAAAGGCGGTTTCGCCGGACTTGAGAAGAAAGGCCACGCGCAGCTCCACAAGCGATGAAACCCAAATTCCTTGAGGGGTTTACTTCCGAGGATGTGGAACACGCCGTGACGCGGTCCGCCGTGTTTCGAGATCACCGGAGCAGCAGAACGCCGAGGCGTGCGCGCCGGCGCCACGGCTCCGGAGCTCAGTGGAGAAGAACGGCAATGGAGACGAAACGAGGTAGGGAAAGCCTTCTGAGGGTTTTGTAGGAGCAAGCGGAGGCGGCGAGGTGAGACGGTGGGCGGTGAAAAGACCGTGAGGTGAGGTGGCAAGACGCATGTAGCGGCGCGGCCGAGAGCGTGGCGGCGAAGCAGGCGCCGAGCATGGCGGCGACGTGGCGGAAACAACCGCAGTGGGACCGCCTCGCCGATCGACGAACGGTGCGAACCGTGGTTTGACTCGATCTGAATCGCTCCGACCGTTGGATCCGAGATGGACGGTCGAGATTGATGTATGCATTCGACAGTCGGTTGCGACGCAACGTGGATCGCTCGATTTGCATCGGACGGTCACGATCGATTGGACTCACGCGGTGCAGCTAGTTGACGCGACCGAGTCAAGTGGCGCGGTCGGACTCGAGCCGAGGTTGGGTCGGGCCCGAGGAAACGATTTTTAGAATTTGATTTAAAAGACAGAGAAGGTTTGGGGAATTTTTAGAGGTAGCTCCTGAGCTCCAAAAATTTCGAAATTTTTATGGTAGCTACTAGAGACAGAGAACAACCTTGTATAATTTTTCCAGAACTTTTATGCACTGCATTGTTCTAGAGAAAATTCACAAGCTGCTGTACAGGAGTTTGACCAGATTTCAAACAGAGTTGACTTGGCCATTTGAAATAGCAAACAAAATCTAAAAATTGTGAAATAATTCAGGAGGTAGATAGGATGATCAAGATGACAGGAAAAATATTCCTAGGGATGATTACAAGTTTGAAGGCTAAGAATTTGTTGCCAACAATTTCCATTCACAAGAATTTAATTCTAGAAAATGGAAATTGCTAGGGAAAAATGTAGAAACTTTCAAATGATTTGAAGAGACAGCAAAAGTTTTTATTTCCCCTCAAAATTTACATTTGAAATACAAACCCTAAGTTAGGGCTGTTACACATAGTCACTTAGTCATAATTAATATTTGCAACTTACATGAGATGTGAGACTCGTAGCATGGCTAAGCAATTGTACTCGCATCTAACCAACCCACGTTGGTGCTATAATATTACCAACTAAAAACCAATCTAGGGTGACAAGGAATTATGACATACAAGGCCAAGGTGTGATAACAATTTGGATAATAACTATGCCCAAAGCATTTAAATAAATAATTAAAGTAGAATGCAATAATTTAACACAAAGTAATTTGAAAACTGGGTTCAAGATGATCAAAGGTATGACTTGCCTTGGAAAAGGTCTATGTACTGGTCTTGATCTTGGGGTGCTCCTTCTTCCACAAAATTCCCCGACGAATCGACGTCTACTCGCAAACGAGACACAAACAACCAAAACAAATAAATAAAAGAGGCAAAACAAACTCCAAAAATTAAATAAAAATCTCAGATAAATAGAGCTTGAATTTAGACAAATTTAGGAATTTGAATGGGCTCAATCGGAGTTAGGATGCAAAAGTTATGAGCTTTGGAAGATTGGAAATCTAAAAGAAACCCTAATTTGGATTTTCTGGATTTTCCCGAATTATTTCTCTGAAGCAAAATCGGATTATTGCGCAATGCTGACATCAGCGAAGGAAATTTCCGAATTAAAAGAAATCAGAAAACAATTCGACATGTGGGACCCATGTCGCTGGCACGGCCACGGTGGACTAGGTCTACCGAGCTCGGACTTGGAGTCCGGTGGACTAAGCCACGCGCCGACGAGGCAGCCACGCGGGATGACACGCGCGCACTTGGGCGAGGTGGATGCCGACGCGATCGCCACGTCGGACCGACGGCGACAACGGCTCGGGAACCAACGGCAACGGCGAGCGGCTCCTCGCCGGCGGTGAGTGGTACCGACGTGTAGAGGATGCTATTGTGAACCTCAGGTGCAACTCGGGTGGTTAGGATGACGGAGGTGGCTGGCGCGAGGTTGAAGCGCGAAGAAGCCGGCTTCACGGATCGGGCCTCCGATGATGCTCCGGCGGAACCAAGGCGACCACAAGGTAGCCCTTGTTCTTGCGATCGTCGACAAGCAAACCCCGAGGTCTCGCGACACCGGTTGCGCGAAAAGCTCGTCGGAGTTGGCGGCGCAGATTGACTTCGAGCCCTGCGCGCTAGGGTTTGGCGCGAGGCGAAGGCGGCTAGGGTTGAGATGCGGAGGCGAGGGCTACCCTCCTTATATAGGCGGCGCTCGGGAGAGTCCAGGCACGAACGCCCAAAACGGGATAGCGCGGCGGCCGCGAATCCCTAACAGATTCGGACACGACGATGACGTGGCGGGGTGGGACTGATGAACCCGAAGGTCCGATTGTTGGCCCGATCTTTCGATGAGAACGATAAGTTCGGTAGGCGTCGCCAACTCTCACGATCTCGGCTACGAACACGCAAGGCTCGAAACCACGCAATCGCTGAATCGCCGACAAGTCGTTATCAACCGTGCACGAATACCCGGTTGACCTGACCACGAAGGTCGATTCCTGCATACACCGAAGAAGCACGCAAGAACAAGATAAAGCAATCTGAAATTGCAAATAAGAATTGAAATATTTGAATTGAGTTGGGATTCTGAATAAGGATCTTAATTGGGTGGTCTAGTCGACACACGCAAAAGATACAAGTTGCAACGAAGGCAAACTAAACATAAACAAAATCCAAGTAAACTAGAGGGGGTGCGTCCTCCTTAAATAGGAGATGAGGAGCCACAAATCTAAAAGAAATAGAGGGGTGGGACTAAAACTCATGGGTACTGTTCACGTGAACAGTAACCACACCCCCAGGTGGGCCGCCGGCAGATGGGCCAAGTTCAGTACGATTACAAAGCCCAAATTGGCCCAAACAAGTGATATGACGTCTTCTTTTGATGATTGCGATCAGCCCAGAAGGAATTTGGAGGTGAGGCTGGATCCGTTTTAAAGAGGACGAAATAAGCTTTCAATCAAGTACTCGTGGACCTCTAACGGACTCCGTATGTGAAAGTTATGTCTGTTTTAAGTTGGTGCTGTCAGGCTGATTCTGGAGGCCGAACTGGATTCCAAAACAGTCCACTGAATCGCTTGCTTGTCTTGGACCAAAAGTGATATGGCGCTGCACATATATATATTTTATCATTAGGTAGCATCATATAGTTCATATAATATAAAGACACTCCTAAAAACAAGCTCACCTGATAATTTAAGTGAAGCGTACGAGCTCTTATACTTGGAACAAGAAACATAGCAAATATGGTTGTATCCATAGGGGTCATGTCCTCATCATCCTCCCTTTCTTGAAAACAAAGACGTCCTCGGCTTTTGATAATCTGAAAATAGGGTAACAAAGAAGCCAAAGTGTATGCATGGTATATGTATATGTCATCTGCTTTAACGGTTCTTCGTTGTTGCACAATTAATGTTAGACGACAAAGAATGATCATAAAAGATCATTGTATTATTACCCCAATAATAGTCATATATGTTAATGAGCAAAACAAAATTTCTCATATAGCAATTATTGCAACTAGTTTTGCAAATATAAGTGAAGTATTTATGCAATTCAACTCTCTCAAGTTGTAAACTTGCAGCAGTAGCACATATGGGCAAATCTACAACTTTTGGAATCAAACAAAGTTCATCCATATTATCATATTTCAATCGAGCAATAGCAAATTCATCTAGCAAGGGTGAAAGGATGTGTAAATTCTTCCATACTTCAACATCTTGATGCAGATTGTCCATACTAG
Organism: Ampelocalamus luodianensis; assembly: GCA_036346255.1. NCBI lineage: Eukaryota > Viridiplantae > Streptophyta > Magnoliopsida > Poales > Poaceae > Ampelocalamus > Ampelocalamus luodianensis. Next base: position 20,303,430 of record CM070628.1, read on the forward strand.
ATGGTGCAATAAGAGATAAACACATGGGCATTGAATGATCACTAAATTTTAATTTTCTCTCATAATGAACAAGATTCGGCATATAAGAATTGTTGCTTAAAACAGTAAGCTTCAATTCATCCATGTAATCACAAGTTATGCATATTCGATAAACAAGAAATTGATTGTCTACACCATAATCTTCAATCAAATTAAACTTATACCCAGGGGTGTAGGCACTAGACAAGCATTTTGAGCATGCGATTTTAGAAACTTTCTCCATAGCATGTGACAATTTCACAGGTGGATCCAACATAATGTAACATAAAGAGTTAGTAGGAGAAATTCTAGTCAAAATATCTTTATGTCTAACCAATTCCACATGATCATTGTATGTGATTAAATCATCACATGACTCATTCAAAACAGCATGCAATTCAATTATTTCAGCACATGGTGCACTCAAGTCAACCGGTACATAAACAAGTTTATCACATGGTGCACTCAACTCAGTTGGCAAATCAATCAAATTATCATAGGATTCATGCAAATTCTCAATAGTTTCAGATTATGTAGCTAGAAAATTAATTTCTACCTTCTCAGCACTAGATTCATCCACCTCATGTGATGCAGTGGTTTCTACTACAATCTGATTTTCCCTTTGCTCAATGATACTAGGCATGAAATCATGGTTATTGTTCTTAGGTTGAGTGTTCGAATCAGTACCTTTGGTATTACCTTGTAGGATCGCCTCAGAAGATGTTGATACTGAAGTTGGTGAGTAGTTAAAAGCTTTTCCTTCCTCTTCTTTCTCCAGCTCAATTAACAATGAGCGAGCCAAGGGTGCAAGACAACGAGACAGAGTAACGCCCACAGCAGTAGGGGCGGCAATCATGGTAGATGCAGCAGCAAGAGAAGCAACCGAAGATGATCTTGATGCGGAGGTTTGTACCGTGCGCTTATTTGTTTCATGTACACATGAAGGTGTAGTGGAAGTAGACGAAAAAGTACAAACGGTCTTGGATTGTCGTCCCTGTACTTCTTTTTCAACTTGGCAAGCAAGACGAAACAAACGAGCGACAGTGGGAGGTTTATAAACAAGTTTATTCCGAATTTGATGGTTTAATCCTCCTAGAAATCTAATTATCTTCGCATCTTCAGTTTCTTCTAAACCACAACGAGACAAAGTAGTTTGCAAATCTTGATAATAATCCTCGACATAACTACTACCTTGTCTTAAGCGTTGCAATTTATTAAGTAATTCACGAGAATAATATGAAGGTACAAATCTATGTCTCATTGCTCTCTTCAAATCATTCCATGTTCTAGGTATGTTCTGATTAGTACGACAATATTCACTCCACCAAATAGATGCAAAATCATAAAACTCACGGGTAACAGCCCTAACTTTTAAATGATCAGGAAATTCATGGCATACAAATAATTGTTGTACATCTAATTCCCATGTGAGATAAGCATCAGGATCATAATTCCCAGCAAACGAGGGTACCGTGAAGTTAATTTTATGAGACATACTATCACTATCATATACCTCCGTGGTGAAAAACTTGCCTCAAGTGTGTATCTTCCTCGCTCACTATCTTGCACTCCGTCCAACAGTTCGAAGAAGAGGTGGATATATCTTGCAATCTTTCCATGAATCGCCATAGTTAGTAGAAAACAAGGAAACAAATCACAAGTATATGTCCCTATCAACTACTAGGTTCGGAGGCTTAACCAAGTCACTCACACTCAAGCTTATACCCGTTCTTACAAGTTCTTACCAATACACAAGGAAGTGGTACAACCGGTGGCTGGTTCGTGATACTCTCACTTGCGATCAGCCCAACGATTGCGAGGAACGACACCTGCTGAGTTAGTAGGAAGTGGAGCTTGGAAGGCTTCAATATGGTAGCAAGGATCAGCAATAATCAAAACAGTTAATGCAAGTTGAAAGATTATTCAAAGTACTAGCCAATGTTGCTGATCCTAGCCTAATCAAAGCTAGCTAATCAAAGCCCTATGAAGATAAGTGTATGTACGCACACACAACGATCAATATGACTTGATGCAAGCAAGGGAAAGCCTCACAACAAGTGCTAGGAGAGACGCTAGCCAACTACTCAAACTTCTTTCTTAGGGCACAAGATTGTCCGCGCGATGTAGAGCACAAAAACAGCGATATGGGTGCACACGAACAACCCTCTAGATTGAGTAGAAACAACAACTAGTCTCAAACGATAAACACAGAAAAGTTTTATATAGCTTATATATGCTTGTTTGAAAGGTTTCGACGAGATCTACAACTTTGCAGTTGAGGTGAACTCCAAATTCCGAAAGGAAGATCGAAATAAACGGCAAAAACAGAAACCGAAAACTTGCGACGCGAATTCGGGGCCGAAGATGGCTGATTTTGGGGCACCTGGAGGGAGACTAGTGGCTTAGGTAGAAAAGATGCGTCTCCTCATTAGCTTCAAAACGAGCATAAGAACGTCAAAAACGGACACGGTATGCAAAAGTTATGCCCGTTTTACTGAAGGTGTCTCGGATACGGAATTCTACTCGGACTCGAATCCGTCTCGGGTTTAAATTTGAAACTGCTATATCTTTCAAACCCGTGGGTCAAACTTGCTGAAATTTTTTGTGGAAGCTTTTGGTTATATGTAGAAGGTCTCCACCAATTTTCATGCACTTTTCTTTTCTCTTTTTTTTCTCTTTTTTTTTTACCGCGGCTTTTGTTCTATACGGCTGCCTCTTTTTTCCTTCTAATATTTGGTCGTCCCTAAGGTTTATCGCAAGTCTCAAATAATATCAATTCTCCCAAAAGATTACAGCAACCCTCTCTCTTTTTTTTCAGATGAACAACAGTAAGGATTTTCTAGTTTTTGGTGCGGATTAGAGGAGTTCTAACCCACGAATTTTCTGTTTTAGATGCAAAAACTAAGACCCTAAACGAACGATCAAGCAACGCAAAGGAAAACACAAGAAGCAATCTATACCATGACCAACTAGACAATAACTAGAGCTAAAGATCAGTAACTAGACACGACGATGCAACCAATGATTCAACAAGCAAAATACCGAAAAGAAAAATTGCTATGGCTCAAAGGGTTGGACGGGGATGATAGATGCAATAATTTTTGGGCAATTTTCGGACTCTAGGTATGAAAACGAATCTACTACTAGAAAATGGAAATTCTCACCGATCAACTGAAGCTCTGATACCACCTGATGAACCCGAAGGTCCGATTGTTGGCCCGATCTTTCGATGAGAACGATAAGTTCGGTAGGCGTCGCTCAACTCTCACGATCCTGGCTACGAACACGCAAGGCTCGAAACCACGCAATCGCTGAATCGCCGACAAGTCGTTATCAACCGCGTACGAATACCGGTTGACTCCGACCACGAAGGTCGATTCTCGCATACACCAAGAAGCACGCAAGAACAAGATAAAGCAATCTGAAATTGCAAATAAGAATTGAAATATTTGAATTGAGTTGGGATTCTGAATAAGGATCTTAATTGGGTGGTCTAGTCGACACACTAAAAGATACAAGTTGCAACGAAGGCAAACTAAACATAAACAAAATCCAAGTAAACTAGAGGGGGTGCGTCCTCCTTAAATAGGAGATGAGGAGCCACAAATCTAAAAGAAATAGAAGGGTGGGACTAAAACTCATGGGTACTGTTCACATGAACAGTAACCACGCCCCCAGGTGGGCCGTCGGCAGATGGGCCAAGTTCAGTACGATTACAAAGCCCAAATTGGCCCAAACAAGTGATATAACGTCTTCTTTTGATGATTGCGATCAGCCCAGAAGGAATTTGGAGGTGAGGCTGGATCCGTTTTAAAGAGGACGAAATAAGCTTTCAATCAAGTACTCGTGGACCTCTAACGGACTCCGTATGTGAAAGTTATGTCTGTTTTAAGTTGGTGCTGTCAGGCTGATTCCGGAGGCCGAACTGGATTCCAAAACAGGTCCAGCTCGAACTGCTTGCTTGTCTTGGATCAAAAGTGATATGGCGCTGCACACATATATATATTTTATCATTAGGTAGCATCATATAGTTCATATAATATAAAGACACTCCTAAAAACAAGCTCACCTGATAATTTAAGTGAAGCGTACGAGCTCTTATACTTGGAACAGTAAACATAGCAAATATGGTTGTATCCATAGGGGTCATGTCCTCAACAGGGACCCACACGTCAGTGGCTAGAGTAAGGACGCGGCGCGTGTGAAACAACACGTCTACGAAACAGACTCAAGGATCTGTTCGTTGAATCTTGATCGAACGGCTCACAATCAGTGGGACGTTCGGGCAGCCCGAATCGATCGTGCACATCCAACCGTCCATCCCTGATCGAACGGTGGAGGATGATCGGGGTGCTCCGAAGGAAAGAGAGAGGGAAACAGAGAGGCTGACAGGTGGGGTCCCCTTGTCAGCGGAGGCGGGCGCGCGCGGGATTGGGCCGGAAAGAAAGAAAACGGGTCGGAGGCTTGGGAATTCGGCCCTAGAGGATTTTTGAGGTTTTAAATAGGTTTTCTATTTTATAAATTACCAGAAATTCAAAAGGGCAATAGAAAATAGCAAATGAACTCGGAAAAATTCTAGAAAAATCTAGAAAATATATCTGAGCACATAGAACCCAAATAAAATAGTTTTGGCTAATGTTCACGTTGGGATTATTCACATTAAATGTTTTTGATTGTAAAGTCCAAAATTAAGCTTTTGAAATTAAAATCAAATAAAATTCAAATGGTGAATTTTCTCCTACTAACTATTTAAAAGATTTTTAAGCTCAGAAAATTGGAGTGTTACACCCTATTAGTACCAAACCACGCAATCTGCATAACACACACGGAACTATTGTTCCATCTCTCAGTCGAGCTCTTCCTCTTAACAAGGAGCACCTCCTTTAACCCAGAATGCACAAAAGAGAAAAAAAAACTTGCTTTAATCAAACTCTTTTACAAACAGAACCCAACTGAAAATAAAAGATTACATCGCAACCACACAATGCCAATGCCCCACCAAGAGAGTCAAATCCAAAATCAAAAAATTCATCACGAAAAACATTTCCACTTTCCAAGTGGGCAATTTGCGAATAAACGTCATGAAATCTAAAGGAGAAGTCACTTAAATGCCCAAATCAAGAACATTCCTTTATTCTTCCTGAACCGATAGGAACCACATATGCCAAAATCAAGTCAACCTCAACTTGCAAAAGACATTGGTCAACAGCACAAAACTCAAACGAGAATCAGGAAGACGATCTACTTCTTGAGGAAGTATCAATTTATCGGTTTCTCTTTTAGAGCCTAAAATTTCTCTCAAACTATGGAATCTCAATCATCGCACAACACACCAACTTGTTACTCTTACCTTGGTGATCTAAACGCCAAACCCTAGATCGAAACACATCATCTACACCTTTGAAGAGAGGCTCTAATGACCTCACCAAAACATTCTCTAAACGATTTCCTTTACTGACAGAATTAATTTGACAGATGGCACTCAGAAAGTATCCCCAAATTAGATCTCTCACAATATCATATCACCGCAGCCCTTTGAGAACAAACAACTCAGATTTCACATCACACACTCTCATGTACTACATCAGAAGGGTGTTATAAATGATCATCCCACTGTTCGCAATCCGCCCTTATCCTACTTCCTCTACACATAATCATTAAGCGACCCAAAGCCCTAGCAAAACAAAATGCGATGTCCAAAAATTAAACTCCAAGACTCCTACCACGAACTTCTCATATAGAAGATAGGGAAATCCTCAAATTAAATCCCTAGAATTCTCACAATCCAAACATACTCGCGCATTGACATCAACATAAAAACATTTCTTCGACCCAATTATCTTTATCAAGATTTGTAACTCTTAAAGAGTTACTTACTAAGTCCAAGTCATTCTTCGCAATAATCCAATAATCTTGACTATCTCATTAATCGCTTTAACGATCAGATTACTTCGCTAATACTACTCTCATTACAACACCATCATAATTCATCTCGCACAACCGCAGAGTACCCAATCGCGACACTCTAATACATCGAGTAAGATTCCCCATCATTTGAAAGTTCTAATGTTCCACCGAATTGAACAAAGGATCTTGGATCACAAATTCCCATAGATTCTAATAGTTGCAACAATGCAATTAGTTTAGCCTCAAAGGCAAACATTCTGTATAAAAAAAATTATCTCTAAGAATTATACACGAAATTAGTTCATCCTTCAATGCTCCTCGATTAACTTACAATCCAAGGTTCCACAACCACATTGAATAAACACTTCGAAAAACCACTGTGAAATGAATCGGTGGATCCCTCCTCAAAAGAAGAAAACAAATGAAGACATTTACTGCTCGAAGTAAACACAGGACCAAGGGAAATAGTCACTTAGGCAAAAATTCGGAAAACATAGAGGAAGTCAACAGTTGAGGGCTCAAGTCCTGCTATAAGCGAATACCAAACCACAAATGAGAAGAAGATATTGTCCTTTGAAAATTGGTAAACTCTTGTGGAACAAATGCATAAGGTTTAAGCACACTCAAACAAACTGCAAGTTGCGAAACGCGACTTAAATCACAAATACTTTTACTTCACTCCTTCCTTTAACCAGAAAAGTTATTTTCTGTGATTACCACATCACTTTGCCAGCTTAAACAAGATAAACTCTTAAGATCAAATTATAGGAACCACTTAAGAACCAATAAAACCTTTCAACCCGTCTTTTTGCTCGAAACAGACTCAATTACCACATAACTCATGAGATCCAAAGATAACAAACGCAAAACTCGAAACACTTTCACTAAAACAATATCATGCAAATGATCAATTTTTTTTCTTATAATTCGTTCAACATTATCATCACAACCACAGTCTGACAATCACACTATTCAACGAAATAATAAGCTATTACTAAGAATCATCATAATCTCTTATCACTTCATGAACTTTTGAAAAGAAACACAATGAACTACTTCATTATGTTTCTTAAATCTAAATAAGATTGCATATACTTGATCTAGGGAAAGCCTAGTACAAAAACCTCATAATTGAAACAAACTCTTTCACAAAATGATAAAAGAACATGACAATCTCACCAATGTACACCAACATAAATCTCTTATCAGCTTTCATCCATTTAACTCTTACTAACACTCGATGCCAAGATAGTACACACTAAAGGCTCTCTAGCCACACATGGCACAATCATGATCCTACCTATGTTTGCAAACTCAACAACAGTTAAGAGGATATAATCAACATTCTAACGTATGTTCAGCAATTAGAATGAAAGGCCCTTAACTACCATAATATAGGAGACATAAGACAAGGTTTCACAAGGCGATACATCATCGTTCATCTAGTCATTTAAACATGTTTCAATAATTTCTAGCATGGCAAGAATCAAGTAAAGCTATCATTCAAATAAGATCATCAAGATCCAAATAGAAAACAGATTCAAGATTAATATCTATCAAGGAAACATTCGAACATATCCTTAACTTAACCATCAATAGTGGTTAGAATAACCGAAAGAGGACCTAGATTCCAACTCATCTAACATACCTATCAGATTACTCGATCGTAAAGATCAACCCAATACATCAACATTTTCCACACTTCTTAACAACAATAGGTTCTTGAATAAATATGGACAAACTCTTATCTAAAACTCATCATGTACTAAATACAACGACATCTCACAATAAGCAATTCACTTCCATGGATACTAGTTAAGAATAGACTATTTGCGCAAAGCTAATAACCCAAAACTGATAACTCATTCCATAATAATTAATTCATTTAATTAACACCTCTTACTTAAGCATGTCAAGACATCACTTAAAAATTTTAACCCAATCTTTCAGAAAAAGAGGTATTAAATTTCAACACTGGAAATAATCCCTAAGGAATACGTAAAGCCAAAGCCTTCACATGATAAAGAACTTGCAACAGAAAACTTTCAATATCCAGAATACTCAGCGAATAAATAATTCACATTCTCCAATAAGAAGGGCAGGACTCCCAAGAAAGGATATATTTTTTGCCGATATCCAACAATCCCAAGAAACAACTTGAGACCAGCAGTCTGGAGAACAAGTAGTCGATTTATGGATCCAAGAAAGTCCAATGAAAACTCATCAGAAGAAATGTAAAACACCAACTCAATAAAACTTCATCAAACGCAACTATTACCAGAACTGGCCACATTCAGAATCAAGGAAGAGAATAATATTTTCTAAAGAAACTCACCCTCAACACTCAACTATGGTATTAGGGGTAGATACTACTCTATTCTCATTACCACTAACGGTGGTGTAACCCGACAAAACCTGGGCCACCACCATGACCTCAACCTCTCAATGTCACCCATAGCCAATAATCAACTATGAATAGAGAATATCATCTCAACGGTCACAAAATAAATTCATAGGTATAAGGTATCACACAATATCATAGATTAACAACAAGAAAGATAGTACAAAAACAATTCCACAATTGCTCAACAAATGGAACATAACAATAGAAATGCGGAAACAATGGATTTCCCAACTCCACCTACTGTGCACAGTGTGTCAATTTAATAATTTTCTAGTAACCACGGAGCTAAAGCCCGCTCTGATACCAACTGTAACACCCTGGCTATTTGGATAGCCAAGATGCTACCTAAATACTCTAACATACAACACAAAGCGGAAGAACATGAATAATGCATCTCATCTAACGGCAATACCAAATCAAACAGGACATGGTGAGGGTATCCTTCCTTCACCATCTAAATTGTTTATTTCTGCTCATCAATATTGAAGGTTCACAAGCAATAATAAATCAATCAGAACATGGAGAAGATATCCTTCCTTCACCATTTTGAATTATTTAATACAGCTTCATCAATAATGAATGAGAGATAAAACTAAATTTTAAATCTTGAACTTGAATAGGTTGATGTGTTTGAATAGTGCATGTCTACTCCGTCCCGAGTGAGCCAACATCATGGAATACCTAAAATAAACAAACAACGCAAAAATGAGTCCAAGACTCAGCAAGTACAATGAATAAACGAACAGGCAATCAACAAGTCAACCTCCTCAAGGGTTTTGAACATTCAGCAAATGAATAAATATGAATGTATGGAATGAACGGAAATACTCAATGGACTGCACACATGCATATACCAGTATAGCTAGTGACACACCCGTCGGTGTGCACTTAAGCCCGCATTTAACCAAAAATACGGGGATCCCAATCCCGTATGAAGAACGTTTCATACGGGTGTCCAGAACTGCCCACATTGGACTGGTGGGTCTTACGTGCCCATACTGGAATTGATGGGTCTTAAAATCCACTCTCGTGGAAGGCACATGAAACAGGATGCATGAACTGAAGTATGAATTACGAAAGACATCATATATGTACTCATGGAAATAACACATAAGAAAGGGACACAAATCTTGAATATTCTTGTGGATAATAGAAAAACACAATAAAATCATCAAGTATACATCATACACCAACCATATGAACAACAGAGTACTTGCCTTCCGCGAAGCGACACGTCGGCAGGAAAAGGTGGCGCTCCTAAACCCGAGACTTCTCCTCCTAAACAAATAAACAACTGAAATAAGACCGCGAAGAACTCGACACTACTTAACAACGTTCTACCACGCGCCCCCGGAGACTCACGAATTAACTAGAAACCCTAAACTGAAACCAACGCATGCAGTCAAATAACGCCATTGGACAGCAGCATGGTAAACAGCATAACTCTTTATCTGGAACTCCGAATGCATTGAATCCAGTTTCTGTGATTTCTTAACTGACAAACCTACAAAACTCTAGTTGGCAAGATGATCTAATTCGGCCAAATTGACACTCTCCCAGACAGTCGAACTTCCATGACAGAAACTGTCTAAACGCAGAAACAGTAGTAATAAAACGATCATAACTTTTAATTGGTAACTCCAAATTAATCGTTCTTTATCAATATGAAAAGTTTATCTAATTGCCCACAATAACCTAGTTGGGTGAAAACCCAGATTCTGCCATTTACGAAAACATAATTTACGAATTAACACAACAGCTTAATCGCGTCAGAAAACTGGACAGCGGATACTAAAACATCATATCTTTTGACTCGAACATCGGAATCAAGTGTTCTTAGCGGCCACTGAAAGCTAAGAACATCCTATAAGTATCTCTAGGAGGTCAAAACCTCTGAATCAGCTCTAAGAAACCGAAACGGGCCACACAAAACTCGGATGAATTGATTCTAGAACCGATGAACTTAATTCAATCACTCCTACCCAAAATCACATTCTATGATCCACCCAAACAACAAAAATAACAACCGTTACCCTTGGAACACCAGGAAGATGATGAGGGTTCCTTGGAGAGGTCTCCTTTCCTTCTTGAACAGCAACCCCCGCAAAGTTCCCTCTCCTTTCTTCGCGAAACTGGCAGCAGGAACGGTCGGCACCAAAAGGACAACGGCTCGAGGAGGGGGAGGCGCAGCACAGGGTGGGGGTCCCTAGGGGAGGAGGAGAAAGGGCGCAAGGGGAGGAGGAGGTAGGGGTGGCGCCACAAGGGGAGGAGGTGGGAAAAGGTGGGAAGGTGGGGAGAAACTAGGGTTAACCATCCCCCAAAGGCCACTTGGCCAGCCCCAATGGGCCTCACGGCTGCCCTTGGGCCTCACTACAGCCCCCTGGCCCACATTGCCCCCTCTGGGTCTTCGGCCCAAAGACCTAGGCCCAACATCAAAGAACCGACGCAACGCCGAAAATTTCTCTCTAGAACTCGAATTCGAACAGATTTCTTCCAAAACAAGGACGGGATATCACAAGTACACACCTCCATCCTGTCACGAAGCCTAACCTATCAACCTGAACATCAATGTCGAGACTCTATAACGTACTAAGTTAGGCCCGTCCCATTAGGCATGTGGTCGTACATTAAGGCTCAGTTCAATGGTGCACAAAGTTAAGTCCTTAACTGACCAAGGCAAAACTTATATTTTCTAACTATGCCACAAAGATTATCATTCCCATTCACGAAGTCCACCAAATCACTTAGTATCTACCACTTGCTTTAGTCTAAATCTTTTACCACCTAGTTGGTTTAATACAACATATGCTATCACAAAGTAATAACACATAGCCCACAGTTTTACATAAAGTTCCATAGTCACTTAGTCAAATTTAATAATTACAACTCAAATGATATGTGTGACTCGTGTGAGGACCCGGAATATTTAACTAGTAACACTTAACCTCCAAATGGTTCTGGCATTACTAATTAAACATTCTAAGCCTCGATGGACACATGCTTCCTGCACTGCGAGATATGTACATCATCACAAAATTACACATCATTTCCATACACATACATCACTAAGTTCAACAACGACATACAAAAAGTAAAGTTATTACAAAAGGGAGCCGACCGGCCAAATAGAACAATAAACAAGAATGACAGCGGAAGCAAAAGTGCCATAAGATGGCTAGAACAAAAGTCGACCGGTTAGCCAAACAACCCACAAGGCAACCGACCGGGCCGCCAAGCTAGTCGCCCCGCAAGCTACCACAACACAGCTCGCAAAAGTGAGGCCCCTCAGGCTCACCTTCTTCCTCTCGCAATGAACAATTAAGCATAGCATCCGAGTACAAAGATTGTCTTTGTACCGCAAGATCGACGTGTGGAATAGCGGACCTATTCATAAACTACATGCAAGCTTATTTAGGTGGAGGTTGTATGTCTCATTTTGCATGAAGCCAACTTTATTTGCAATAATGTAATACATTTTAAGAGCAAGTTTGCAAATCTGTTTTGTTATCAAAGTAACAAAGCAAGTAAAGGTACACACAAGTAACCACCGAAGTGACTATCCCAATAGCCACCACAACATAGCACGAATCCCGATTCGTACTCACCCATCAAGTTTTAATTTAAAAGGTTGTAGTCTAACTCTTGAAAGACCTTGCCAAGCGTGTCCATAACCTAGGGACGAGGCTATTCGAATAGTTTTAACCCTCCAGGTGTACCAATGTACCCACACTCGCATCGCCTTTAAGCCAAAAGCACACTTCGAAGGTATGCCACACGGCTAAGTCCTACGAGACGCTTTCCAATATTGTGTATTAACTACGAGCCGCTCATATGGATAGAAACCCATATGCTTACATTGCAAGCCGAAAGACAACAAATCCCATCACGGGTGAAGTCTTTCGGACACTACAATGCTCCCAACACCATCCCTCCCGCGACTCCACTGCGACTGAGCCAATACACGCCAAAGTACTAAGTCAAGAGAGGTCCCATACCCTCTAATGTGGTTAGCACGCTAAAATGCTTGGTTCATGTAACAAGATGTTCGGTCCTTGTTGACCGGGCACCATTCGACCACACCCAAAATCACACCATCATACCATCGTGCCCAAGTCTAAATCATTTTGTTTTCAGTTTTTAGTTTTCATAAATAGACATGGCACAAGGTGGAGATCATAATCATAATAAGTTTTAGTGATCAAGGTTATCGACAAGTCGATAACCGCCATTTCTACCGAAACTAAGCATGGCTAAGCAATTAATTCGCAACTACTAAGTGACAAGAGCCCATCCACGAACTCTAAATCACAGCAAAGTAACCTAGGCTCATGGTAGTAGAGAATAATCATTTGCTAAGGAAATGCATCTACTAGGCCAACTATTAACACAAAATAGCAATGCATACATAGAATTTGTAATCAACATAAATACTTAAAATACTGGGATTAACATGATCAAACTGCTTGCCTTCTTGCTGTTGCTCAAACTGTTGTGGAGGGTCGCTCTCGGGATTACCGCAAATGTCGAACCCTAAGCGAAAGGCAAAAAGAACCAAGAACAACCAATAAGACTAGCAACACTTAAACAAAAGAGCAAGCAAAAATTATCCAAATGCGTGAAACTTATACACAAGGTGAAATACGAATATACCTAGACATAGAAACTGGAAAACCTAATTTGGATTTGTGGTGCAAAAGATATTACCTAAAAACCCATTTTCTACCATAATTAGCACTGTAGCAAAAACATTTTCTAGAAATATTTTGAAGCTGAAATTTTTATGGTAGCTACCTAGTGGTATAGAGGTAACCCATATAAAATTTCAGGTCATTTGGAGTTAAAATGATTTAGTTATGATTTTTCTAAGATGCAAAACTAGCATAATGCACTTTCCAGAATATAAACATGTGCAAATCCTATTTCACATTATAGTATGATAACAGAGGGATTTCTAACATCAAATTTCTATTTTTAGGATTTACAGGAATTACTGTGTCTATTACATCATTAAATGAATTTTTTTAAGTGCTACTAATAAGGTTAAATCTACTAACATATTTTTCTGTTGATTTAGGCCTACCACCATTTTTAGATTAAAGTTTAGTTAATAACAAATTTATCAAAGTTAAAATCATACAATTATCAGATATACAGAAAAGATATGCATTTTCCAAGTTTTAATACACTCGAATATATAAAAATAGCGAGAAAACAAGCTATAAAATATTACAGAATTTTCTACTACAGAAGCATAGCTAAAAGCATTTTTACATTAAACTTTAGTGAATTACAAATTTATTACAGTTGGTTTCATGTAAAAAGGATTTATCTTGAATTAGTTATGAATTTCTAAAGTTTTGATACAATTTTCAGTTGATAAATAAATACTTACAGAAATAAAACCAACCCCACCGAAAATAAACGACGTGGACGCCGTGGCCGTTGATGCAATATCCAACGAGCCACGCGACGGAGAACACAGCGACGCAGCGCGATTCAACAGAGCCCACCGTTGGATCAAGATCCAACGGCTCACGAGGACGAATGCAACCGGACGGTGCGGTTGCCTTGGCCACTCACAGTCGTAGATCTCAAGATGAACGGCACGGAGAGCACTTCCCGTCGGAAGGTCCGATTGCACGCATGATCGGGCCGCAGATCAAGCGATGGACGGCCAAGAATGATGAGGAACCGGATGGTCCGAATGCATACAAGATCCGGGCGCAGACGCAAAATGGACGGCGGTCCAAGATTGAAGTGCATTTAGGAGGCCGACACGTGGGGCCGCATGTCGGATCGAGAGTCACACATGCGAGTCTTAACACACGCGTACACGATGCACGTGGACCCACCTGCGCCGACTCAAAAGGTAATTTCGGACGATTTATTGCTAACAATGATTAGCAATAAATAACCCAAAATCAGCCCTAATGACTTTCGGTTTTCGGTTTTGAGCTAATGGGCCCACTGCGCGGCACGGGGTTATTTCCGATACCAATAGTGCCGACACTTTAATTAACCCATGATTAGCATTAATGATGCCTAAACGCACGGATAAAAGCCCGGTGATTTAAGGTCGGACCCACATGTCGTTGAGACATTAGGCGATTAAGACACCATTAATGCTCTACCGATTGGCAATCATTAAACATTAAGTGTGTCCTAATTATCCGACGAAAATGGGAGCTTCTCAACCGACAAAACCCGAGTGGTTTTGCGCTTGTCGCCGCGACTCGGTCATGCGCGGCGCCACAAACTATCAAAATGGGTTCGCAATAGTGTTGCGCACCAATGGTGGTGACCTCGCCCGCGGTGGAGGTTCGGAACGCCATGAGCGGAAAAACAAGAAAGAGGCCAACACGGCAAAACACGAAAATAGCAAGATGCTCACGCGGTCCAAGGAAGCGAGTGCCACGACTTAGGGACTACATAGAAGCTACCTTAACCGAGAGGAGCTTCAAAGATGGCGGGAAGACTTGAACACGATGAAGTCCACCTGAGCCAAGAAGATGAAGTAGAAGATGAGGTTCGAGCAAAATGAGTGGAACCAAATCATTACCACAGCTTCATCATAGCTCAAAGAGGCTCCAAAACAAGTAATTGCAAAAGAACCACTTAATGAGCTGGAGAAGAAAGGGGTGAAACCAACCGAAAATCTCCAAACTTAAAATTGAGTGATTTCGTGAATGCAACCCAAAATCAAGTTAGGGAAATACAAAGGAGGTGGAGGAGTTCAAAAGAGTGCAAGAAATGTTGAAGATAAACCACTGGACACCAAGGCCGCCATTGGAGCTCTGGTCAACAATGGTGGATTGAAGGTGTGAGATGGTTTTGAGCTCAAACACGAGAAGAGCAAAGTGTGGTGTAAAGGGACACCGGGAGGACCTAGAGGGCCAATTTATAGGAAATGAATTAGGTTTTGAGCAAGAACCCGAGTCCATGGTGGGCTCGGTTCATGCTCCGGTCATGGACCAAGAAATGATGGGAGCAAGTGAGACTCGGGACAATGGAGGAGAAAGCCTGAGCGCATTTAATGCTCCACAGAGAGAGGTTGACGAAAGCAAGTTTGAGGTGACACATCAAAGCCACCCACTCAATCTCTCTCTTTCTGCCATTGCCGCCGCGCCAAGAAGCGAGGAGGAAGAAGAATGAAAAGAGAACGGTGGCCGTTGGATCGAAAATGGACGGTCACGATTAAACGAGCTCACCGGATAGTTCGATTGCTCTCAGGGATCTGGACGGTCGGATTGAGATCCAACGGTCCCAATTGATTAACGCAACCGGAGGGTCCAACGGCTGATATCGCACGCGCGTTTTAAAACGCGGCTCGGTGCAGTTAGGTGGTTCAACCAAGTCAAGTGGCTCGGACTCGAGCCCGACTCGAACCCAATGAATAGTGAAATTGGTTTTAGGTTTTAATTATGCTGAGACTTTTGAGGATTTATTTGGGGTAGCAAAATAACTCCAAAAATTCTGAAATTTTTACAGGAGCTTGCTGACTGAGACATTGACCTTGTGTAAAATTTTCAGAGGTTTTTATGCATTGTATTTTTCTCCGAAAATTCTACAAGGTACTGGTTTTAGGTTTGATCGAGAGTCAAACAGGTTTGATCGCCCTCTAAAATATTCAAACAATTTCTAAAAATTGTGAAATTTTTCAGAGGGGTCACATATCATCCCAAGAACTTAGGAAAAATATTCCCAGGAGATGATCACAACATTTGACAAGATTGTTTTCAAAGGAACAAGATTTGGATCAAGGACTTGTGACTTTGTACTTCCATAACCTTTTGTACAATGCTTGTTCAGTACACAAAGGAAATACATGACGTAAGAAAAAGTTTTAATTTCTACTCATTTTCTTACATTTGAAACACAAGCCCAAAATTTGGGATGTTACAACTCGTACCATGGCTAAGCAATTCTACTCGTATCTAACCAACCCACGTTGGTGCTAAGATAATACCAACTAAATAAACCAATCTAGGGTGACAAAAGGTTATGACATACAAAAGACAAAGTGGATGTAATAGATTGGATTAATAACTAAACCCAAAAGCATTTAAATACAAACTTAAAATAAATGCAATGATTTGAATCAAAGTAATTTTGAAAACTGGGATTCAATATGATCAAAGGTATAACTTGGCTTGGAAAAGGTCTAGGTATTGGTCTTGGTCTTGGTGAAGTCCATCTTCCTCGACGCTCCCTGGAGTATCGACGTCTACTTGCAACGGAACAAACAAACAAAACAAATAAATAATAGAGGCAAACAAAATCCAAAAATTAAATTAAAATCTCAGATAAATAGATCTTGAATTTAGATGAATTTAGGAATTTTAATGGGCTCAATCGGAGTTCGGATGCAAAAGATATGGGCTTTAAACTTTGAATCTCAAAGAAACCCTAAAAACTGAATTATTGGAATTTACGAATTATTTCTTAACAGAAAAATTGGATTAATGCGCAAGGATCATGTCAGCAAAGAATTTCAAGAATAAAAGAATTAACTGACATGTGGGACCCACATGCCTGCCTCACGGCTCACAGTAGATTGGGTCTACCGAGCCTCGGGATCTAGGGCGGGGTGGACTGCCACGCGTGCACACACGTGGCGCACACGAGGGCACTGACGCGGGACCACACAGGACGACACGCACGCACGGGGGCTGAGCTGGACGCTGACGAGGATGACGGCAACGCGGCGGCGCTCGGGAACCAAGGGCAGCGGCGAACGGCAGCTTGCCGGTGAGGGTGGGTGATACCAGTGTAGAGGGGACTAATGCAAACCTATTGGTGCACTCCAGGGTGGTTGAGGTGAACGGTGGTGGCCGGCGGCGAGATTGAGGCGGTGGAGACCTTCGGGTTTTGTCGGACGGGAGCTCCGGTGGTGCTCCGGCGTTGCGAAGGGGCTTTGGAGGTAGAGGCTGTGACGGCGGACCCGGCGGTGTGCTCCACGACGACGCGGCGACGACGCAATCGAAGAAAAGCTTCACGGCGGCGACAACCCTAAAGCTTGGATTACGGCGGCGCTAGAGCTCTAGAGTGGTGGTGGCTTGAGGTTTCAGGATGCGGTGAGAATGGGGCAACTGAGGCTGTATTTTATAGGGGTCGGAGTGCACCCAGGCGACAGGAAAAGATCATGGGTTTGGCGGCGAGGTGGTGGCGAACGTGCGCGTACCGGCCGCGGGGACGAGGGGGTTGTGAGGTTGAGGCGGTGGTGGTTGCGGGGCGTTATGCGCACGCACGCGGAAATCTAGGAAGGACAGGAGCGGCACGTTCGAGTTTCGAAACGCGGCGGACTCGGGCGACTCGTCGGAGAAGAAAGCGGTGGAGACGAAGGTGGTGGGGTCCACCTGGCAGCGAGCGCGAAGGCGCGAGCGCAAACGAACTCCAAAAGATCCGACCATCAGATCTTGATCAGACGATCCAAAGTGAGTGAACGTTTGGACCTCTGAACGTCTCCGCCACATCTGACCATTCAAAACTAATGAGATGGCCCAAATCGCTTTGGACTTTTGGACCTCGGGACGATCCAACACCATCGGACCGTTCAAAGCAAATCCAACGGCTGAGGTGAAATGCGCGCGTGCGAAGAGAGAGGAAGGCACTGACTGTGGGGTCTACCTGTCAGTTGGATAAGGGCGCACATGTGGGCTAGCTGGGCTGCACAGGGCTGGGCCAAAGGAGGTTTGGACTGGGTTTCGGCCCGAGAGGATTTCTGAGATTAATGATAGGTTTTCTATTTTAGAAAATAGTAGAAATTCAAATAAGCAATAGAAAATAGCAAATGAACTTAGAAAAATCTAGAAAATGTATCTAAGCACATAGAATCCAAATAAAATATTTTTGACAATTGTTGATGTTGACTTTAATCATATTAAATTGTTTTGGTACTAAAATCCATGTTTAAGCTTTTGAATTAAATTCAAATAAAACCAAATGGTGGATTTTCTCCCTATTAACTATTAAAGGATTTTTAAAGCTCATAAAATTGGGATGTTACAAACCTCCCTCCCTTAAAAGAATCTCGACCCCGAGATTTAGGCTAGCTAGGGAAAAGGCTAGGAAACTCGGCTTTCAGCTCTTCTTCACACTCCTACGTTGCTTCTCCTTCTGAGTGGTTGCTCCATTAAACTTTGCAAAAACGAACAGTCTTTCTTCTGGTGCGACGCTCTGCGACATCCAAAATCTTGACTTGCTGCTCTTTGTAAGTGAGATTTTCTTTCAATTCAAATGACTCCAACGGGGTTTGTTCTTCTGACACTCGAAGGCACTTCTTCAATTGTGAGACATGAAAGACATCATGTACTCCTGCTAACGACTGCGGTAGCTCCAACTGATAAGCAACTTCTCCACGCCGATCCAAAATCTTGAACGGACCAACATACCTCGGGGCAAGCTTTCCTTTGGCATGAAATCTTTTGACACCTTTGAGTGGAGTAACTCGAAGATAAACATAATCTTCTGGTTCAAAGCTGAGATCACGACGACGATTATCCGCATAGCTCTTCTGCCTGAACTGAGCTATCTTTATTCTTTCTCTGATCATGGCTACTTGCTCTTCTGCTTCCTGAATAATATCTGGCTCGAATACCAAACGTTCAGCTGTTTCTGACCAATTCAACGGGGTTCTGCAGGCACGACCATACAAAGCTTCAAATGGGGACATTTGTAGACTGGCTTGATAAATGTTGTTGTACGAAAATTCTGCATACGGTAAACTCTTATCCCATTTGGTAGCAATAGCTAGAGCGCAAGCTCTCAACATATCTTCCAATATTTGATTAACTCTTTCAGTCTGTCCATCTGTCTAAGGGTGATAAGCAGTACTGAAATTCAAATGGGTACCCAATGCTTCATGCAAACTTTGCCAAAAACGCGAGGTGAACTGAGATCCTCGATCTGACACTATCTTCTTGGGCACACCATGCAAACTAACAATCCTTGACATGTACAAGTTCGCAAGGTGATCCCCTGAGTACGTGGTTTTGACTGGTAAGAAATGGGCAACTTTAGTCAAACGATCAACGATTACCCAAATTGAATCATAACCCGATTGAGTCCTGGGTAAACCAGTAATGAAATCCATTCCAATTGCTTCCCACTTCCACTCTGGAATCTAAAGCAGTTGCAACAAACCTGCTGGTCTTTGATGTTCTGCCTTTACCTTCTCACAAACGTCGCATAAGGCAACGAACTCTGCAACTTCTTGCTTCAAATTTGGCCACCAAAACTTATTCTTAACATACTGATACATCTTAGTACTTACAGGATGATCGAATACTTTGAATCGTGGGCTTCCTTTAATATTAGCTGCCTCAAGCCATCAATATCTGGTACGCATATGCGACCATTATCCACAACACATCCTGATCATTCTGGGTGAAATCTTTAAATTTCCCTTCTGCCATCTTGAGCTTGATATCTGACAGCACGGGATCCTTTGGTTGGGCTTCACGAATCTGCTTCCCCAGGGTAGATTGTACTTCCAAACTGGCCACAAATCCTTCAGATACAACTTCTAACTTTAACTTTTGAAATTCTTCATGAAGTTCCGGAAAATTTCCTTTTACTTCCAAAGCATTATAGTAGCTCTTACGACTTAAAGCATCTACAACTACATTGGTTTTTCCGGGATGGTAGTGGATTCCAAGTTTATAATCCTTAATCAATTCTAACTATCTTCTCTATCTCATGTTCAAATCTGACTGAGTGAAAATGTACTTTAGGCTCTTGTGATCTGTGTAAACTTCACAGCGGTTACCGATGAGGTTATGACGCCAAATCTTTAAAGCATGCACTACGGCAGCTAATTCCAGATCACGAGTAGAATAATTCTCTTCATGAGGTCTCAATTGCCTTGATGCATAAGCGACAACTCTTCCTTCTTGCATCAGTACACATCCTAAACCTTGATGCGAAGCATCACAGTAGACATCAAAATCTTTTCGAATGTCTGGCAAAATCAGCACTGGGGCTGAAGTCAAACGCTTCTTCAACTCTTGAAAACTTTCTTCACAGGCTGGGGTCCAAGTGAACTTTTTCTCCTTCTTCAATAATTGCATAAGAGGATTAGCAATCGATGAGAATCCTTCAATCAAACGGAGATAATATCCTGCCATTCCCAAGAAACTGCGAATCTGAGTTACAGTCTTGGGTTGCTCCCAGTGTAACACTGCCTTAACTTTACCGGGTTCAACTGCTACACCTCGGCTGTCATCACATGACCAAGGAAATCAACTTCTTTCTTCCAAAAATATGTAACACCCCAACTCTCAATGAGCCTGGAATGCTACTGGTACTAAACTAATCTAGCACAAGTTACGAATTTTCGGCAGAGTCTCCTTTGTTTAAGCAACTATACCGAGGTTTCAACAATAAATCATCACATATATCAACAACTGCATAATCAAGTTCAATCAAACATGCATGTTATTCGAATGAACATAACCAGGACTGGTAAAACTCATTATTACAAATAATCACATACTCAAACCAAAGACCATCTATGAGTGATACTCAAACAGTTTAATTATTTCTAAGATTAAGCTAAGTGGCAAGTGCCTTAAGGTTGTGAGGTAGTGAGTGCAACAACTTCTACTCCCTCCCATGCAAGTCGTTCCTGCCATTGGTACCTAAAAACACATTAAAGCAAGAGTGAGCCCAAAGACTCAGCAAGTATCAACAATGCCATAAACAGGAACACAAACATAGCATCGATAATTCACAATAATATTACACTAAACATAGCCTTTTAACTTATGAAATGCGACCAATGCAATGCTCCTTTCAACTTTATCTCTTTTCGCATTTTACGGGTAATGCGGGGTATTCATCCGTCGATGAATACCCTTGCTCGTGCTCCTCCGCACGAGGGACCAAGAGCCTATACACCATATGTATAGGGACCTTTGCCCATCATCTTAATGATGGGGACCTGTTTGCTCGTAGCCCACATTCCACGAATGTGAGGACATCAAGCCCGTCATTGCATGACGGGGACCTCAACTATATAAACTTGGTTAGCACATAACCAAGACTCAACATGCTCAACATGCATATGCACCATGACAACATCTTTCATTCGCAAGAATTCAACGTGTTCACATTAACATGTAAGCATTAACAACATGCTAAAGAATCTTTAACCATAACTAGCAGTCATCAAGATAAACGGTAACTCATCTCATAAACAGGTATGCATGGCTAATACGATCAAGGCACATCACAATCACATCATGCAAACATAAACGTGCTATAGCCCGAATACTTGCCTCAACCGTGCGAGAACGGTGGACGCAAAGAGGGTGTTTGTAACGTCCCAAAATTTGGCTTTTCAAATATCTTTTGAGTAGTTTAGGTCCCTGGAAAATTTCACCAATTTTATTTGAATTAATAAAGCTTAATTGGGAATTTTCCGAAGTTAAAAATATTTAATTTGACTAATATAAACATTAATTAAATAAAAATTTGTGTTATTTGGCTTCCTTGTCCTTCAAGGAATTTTTGGGTATTTTCTAAGATTTTTCCGGATTTGTTTGCTATTTATTTGACCTCCTTGATTTTTGGGATTTCTTTTAATTCCGAAAATCCAGATTTTCTCTCTCCTGCCTATGCTACAGTACATCGCGAGTACTGTTCATCTTCCAGAACGAGTTCGTTCCGTGCACGTCTCCAACCGAAATTTCCAAATTCCATATCTTCCTCTACGGTGCATATAAATGCGAGCCGTTTGCGCCACGTCCGTGTTGATCCTCTTCCAATCCCCTAAATTGGTTTCCTCCAAACCGATCTAATTCGTCGCAATCTCCAAAAACCGAGCTCCAACCAAAGGTTTTCTCCGCGAACCACGGCTTCATCCGACGCCCCCGGCGAACCGTCTGCGGCGTTGGCTTCGCGTCGTCGCGTTCTACGCCATGGTTCCTTCCTCTTCGCTCAAGATCACCGAGCACCGTCGGCCATGTCAAGCCCTAAAGCGAAACGTGTTCATCGCGTTCTCGCTTTCTCGGTGAGTTTTTCCAAAATCCGATCGCGCCATCTTGTGCCCTCGTCAATACCTATTTTTCCCTCTTGTAGATTCAAGTTTCAACCACCGCGGCGCCGAATTTGACGTTCTCGCCTCTTGTTCGCCGCCCTTCTCCGGTCAATTACTCGCAACCGTTGATCCCCGCCTTCAACTCCACCACCGCTGAGTTCGCGCCGCGCGTTCTACGCCGTGCTCACCTCCCTTTCGCAGAGCATCACCGAAGTGTTACGCGCCGTGAGGCCGCCGTCGTCGGCGTTTTGCCGCCGCCGCCGCATGGAGCAAAATCTCGACATCCGAACCGCGTCATCATCTCCGACTCGCCGCTTCCTTTCGTTTTGCCCCTTCGGCAACGTTGGTTCGCCTCCGTCGTCGTCACCGCCATGAGCAAGAACCCGCCATGCCCTCTGCTCACTATTCATGCTATTGTCAAAGACGTGAATTGTTGTTCGCTTCTGTTCTTTTATTCTGTTGACTTGGTCAACATGGTCAACACCTTTTCTTTCTCCTATTCGGTCCCACTTGTCATCCAAACAATTCAAGCCATACTACCTATATCTCTCTCACTTCCATGTGGACCCTTTGCCATCCATATATATATATATATCTTCCATGTAGACCCCACATGTCATCTTCCTAATTAAAACTCTAATATTTTCCCTCACTTACATGCGGGTCCCGTATGTCAGTCAATCTTGGTCAAACCCTATTCATGAGCTTGGTCCACCGTGGACTAGCATATCTCCGTGGACCCGGTCCATAGACCAGTGGCCCACATGTCAACCCCTAATTCTATTTTCGGGAATTAATTTAATTCGTGAAAATCCTTTTATCTTATTGGTCCCGCATGTCACTCTCTCTACCTTATTTATGGAATTATTTTAATTCTAGAAATCCATAAATACCTGTCGATCCCACCTATCATATACTCGTTCTTTTTCTAAATATTTTCGGAATAGAATATTCTGAGAATATTCCGTAGAGCTTTTTCATCATTTCATGTGAATTCCAATCTTCCAAAAGCCATATCTTCTTCATCCGAATTCCGATTGAACTCATTCAAGTTTCTAAATTCATCTAAATTCAATATCTACCTTCCAGTACCATTCAATTTGAATTTGGAGTTTATTTGATTTGTCTTTTGAATTTAGTTTTGTTTTGCGCTTTCTTTCTCGTTAGACGCCTAAGTCCTAGAATCGTCCGAAGGAGCTGAAGATCAAGCAAGTAGAAGATTGAAGATAAAATAAGATCATCATTGCTATAGCAAGGCAAGTTATACCTTTGATCATATTGAATCCCAGTTTTTAAAATTACTTTGATTTAAATTATTGCATTTACTTTAAGTAATTATTTAAATGCTTTTGGGTTTAGCTATTAATCCAATTTGTTATATCCACTTTGTCTATTGTATGTCATAATCTTTTGTCACCCTAGATTGGTTCATATTTAGTTGGTGCTATGGTATTACCAACGTGGGTTGGTTAGTACGAGTAGATTGCTTAGCCATGCAACGAGTCATCATCATAACCTGAGTTGCAATTATAAATTTGACTATGTGATTATGGAACTTTGTGTAAAACTGTGTGCTATGTGTTATTACTTCGTGATGGCATGTGTTGCACTAAAACCAACTGGGTGGTAAAGGATTTGGACTGAGGCAAGTGGTGGAGACTGTGTGACATGGTGGACTATGTGATGGGAATGATAATCTTTGTGACTTAGTTAGAAAATGGAAGTCTTGACTTGGTCAATTAAGGACTTAACTTTGTGCGCCATTGAACTGAGCCTTACTATACGACCACATGTCTGATAAAACGGGCCTAACTTAGTAAGTTATGGATTCTCGGCATTGATGTTCAGGTGGATAGGTTAGGCTATGTGATATGGGTACTATGTGAATAAAAATGTCAATGTTGAGATGAAGTTTCTGAACCGTTTTGTTATGATCGGCGCCACATGGTTATATCGTGTGGGTAAAGTGTACAACCTCTGCAGAGTGTTAAACAATCTATTCGAATAGCCGCGTCCTCGGTCATGGACAATGCTCGGGGATTTCACACGAGGGGTAGTTTTCATAAAACAATTGGGAAGGGACAGCTGTGTGATTTAACTCATATGGCTGTGTGAAAGAATTTGATTAGGCTATGTGTCTTTGTGAAAACAAATGTTAAATTAATATTGTCTATTTGTTTTGAATTATGCTTTCAATCTATTATTCATATTCAATTGCAAATGTTGTATTTCTGCAAAATAACCACAGAAGCCATTTCCTTTGGAATAAGCCTGCATCTATACATTGCATTCTGTGGTATGACTTGCGAGTACGGTTATGTACTCACGCTTGTTGTAAAACTTGCGCCCAAACCTACAGAAATGGAGGAATCGTCGGTCAACAAGGTATATTTCAAGGACCGAGAAGAACTAGGTCGCGCACCCCAGCCGATTGCCTGTGGGCATATGGATGGGCTTCACTGAAGTTATTCCGTTTCGTTCCGCTGCAGCTTCGTTGAGCTATTCGCCATCTGAGGCATTAATTGTAAGCTTTGACCTTAAGGTCTTTACTCTGATATTTATTGTTATTTGCCTATTTATTAGTCATCTTTGTATATGGAAATGATATTTCATCGATGTTGCCACTGTGTGCACTAGCGTGATCCTGGACTAGTGCAGTATACACAGAGGGTCCAGAATTGTAATTTTGGGTCCCGACAGTGTTGCCCCTGGAACCACGCTCCCACCTGAATATAAAGATACCCCAATCTAAGACCAACATACTGAACCAAGAGCATAAGAACAACACAATTGATCTTGTTAAACCCCCAAGTGTTTCCCAACTTCCAATTTCTAGCGATCGATTTGGCGCACACTGTGGACAGTCCACTTCTAAAATACATAACTTTCTGCTCAGGAGTCCAAATAAGATGTTCTTGGACTTTCTGAAAAGGTAATTAACTTACCTAAATAAACTTAGTTGGGGAGCCCTTTTGATTCTGCCATTTACTGCCCCTAGCAAGCCAAACTATCAGACCTCAGAAATTACGTCGGGTTGTCTGGATAGCACACTAAAACCTCCATAACTTTTGCTACGAAAGTCCAAATCTTGCGTTCTATATCTCTATGACAAGGTATAGAAATTACCCACATTTTTCGTTATACTGCGATCCCGTGATTCTCCTTTAATTAGCAGTTTTAATCAGTTTTCTACAGATTGTCCAAACACTGACAGATCAACAGGACAGCGATACTAGAAAATTCATAACTCCCTGACTGTTAATCGGATTTGGGCGTTCTTGGCGGCCAGTGAAAGCTAAGAACATAACCTACAAATCTCTAGGAGACCAAAACTCCTAATTCGACATCTAACCACATGAAATTGACCGCGCAAGCTACTGGACGAATCTGCAACTACTGCAGACAGATTGCAACCTAGCCAAAAACTACCTGATTCCTCTTCTACGACTAATTACCCAACATCAAACTACGAGTTACCCTTGATGCCGCTGAAGGTCGCGAACTCCGGATCGCGATTCCGCTTCCTTCTCTTCTCCCTTCTCTTCTCCCTTCTTTCTTCCCACTTTTCTTCCTCCTTGGCCGGCTGCAATGGGGCTCCTTCTTCTTCCCTTGGCCGACAGCAATGGGGGGGGGACTTGGAGGGGTGCTTGGGAGGGGCGCAAAGGGGGAGGCAGCCAGGGAGGGGAGGCGCGGGAGAGGGGGAGTGGCGGCCACAAAGGGGGGAAGAGGAGTGGTGGCGTGGGAGAGTGGGGGAGGGGGGTGGCGGCTAGGGTTTGGGGGGGAGTGGCGCCCCCCCTTGGCCGGCCCCCCTCTTATGGGCCTTGCGGCCAGCCCCAACATGGGCCTCCTGTTGGTGTCCCGAGGCCCAGGTTGCCAGAAAACGCGGAGAACCCCTCCTCTTTTCCTGATTCGCCGATTTTCTAAATAACACTTCTCCCGATTAAATAATCTCTCCCGATTCAAAAGCTTTTCACACTATCGGGTTATTACAAAATCACACTTACTGAACTTGGCATACAACTGATGTTCTCTAAGTCTTTCCAATATTATCCTTAAATGTTCGGCGTGTTCTTCCTCCATCTTGAAATAAACCAAAATATCATCAATGAACACAACTACGAACTTATCCAAATATTCCATGAAGACTTTATTCATCATGTTCATGAAGTATGCAGGGGCATTAGTCAGACCAAAGGACATGACTAAGAACTCATAATGTCTATACCGCGTTGTGAAGGCGGTCTTCAGTATATCCTTAGGACAAATCCTCACCTGAAGGTATCCTGATCGCAGGTCAATCTTTGAGAATACTCCAGCTCCTTTCATCTGATCAAACAAATCATCAATCCGAGGCAATGGATACTTGTTCTTGATGGTGACTTTATTAAGGGTACGATAGTCAATGCACATTCTCATGCTTCCATCTTTCTTCTTAACAAACAAAACTGGCGCTCCCCGTGGCGACGAATTAGGTCTCACATAACCTTTCTCCATAAGTGCTTCTATCTGCTTCTTCATCTCTACTAATTCATCAACTAGCATCCGATAAGGTCTCTTCGAGATTGGTGCTGCCATTGGCACTAGATCGATGACAAACTCGATGTCACGGTCCGGTGGCATTCCTGGTAATTCTTCTGGAAACACATCTGGATATTCACTGACGATTGGTACATCTTCCAACAACACGGTCTTCAGACTATTGACTAACATATGTCCATCACGAACTGAGGTGGCTAGAAATTCCACTTTCTTTCCTTTGGTATCTTCAATTGTTACGGCTCTTCGGCCACAATCTAGCACGGTTTTGTGCTTGGATAACCAATCCATCCTAAGAATGACATCTAAAGCTTAGGTGTCTAGAACAATTAGGTTGGCTAGAAACTCAACTCCAACTATGAGTAACTTAGCTCCTAAACATCCCACTTTAGAGCTTAGCTCTTCTCCAGGCGACTTGACTAACAGCGTATGCTTAAGACGCATAACTTCCAATTTATTCTTAGTTGCAAAAACTCCAGAAACAAACGAATGCGAAACTCCAGAATCAAACAAAACTAATGCGGGTACTGAGTTAACCAAAAACTTACCCAGTGCGACATCGGGTGCTTCCTGGGCTCCTTCCAGGGTAACGTGGTTGACACGGCCTCTGACCACAGACTGCGGTGCTCCTCCGGCTTGACCGGCGACTTGTGAAGCTCCTTGATTAATGCCTGGCTCTGGTGTCTTGGCAGGTGTAGCTCCAAGATTGAAGCGTACTGGAGTGATTGTTCCCTTCTGCGGACACTCGTTGGCAAAATGTCCTGCCTGATGGCAGTTATAATAGACTTGGTCCGATCTGCTGGTTGCTCCCTGGGTTGGGGTTGACAGTGCGGGGTTGCGAAGTTACGAGCGGTGGACGGGTCTTGAAGTTGGTGCAGTGCCTCGAAGAATTCTCGCGTGGAAACCGGTTGAACTGTGGCGGAACTGTCCTTGTCCTCTATTGTGACTGATGGCTTCCTTGTTGAGCCATCTAGCGCTTGCGGCTGTCCTCTAGTTCTTTGCGCTTGTCCTCGAGAACAAAAGCTTTATTGACCAATTCTTGGAAATCAGGGAAGGTATGGGCGATCAGACTGAGTTGCAATCCAGTGTTCAATCCCTTCAGGAAGCAACTCTGACGAGCCTTGTCCGTGGCAACATCTTCTGCAGCATAGCGAGCAAGCTGAGAAAACTTATTAAGATAGTTGGACACCGACATAGCTCCTTGCTTGAGAGCACAGAATTCATCCTTCTTCAGATCAATAACACCTTCTGGTACATGATATTAGCGAAACGCTGCAGAAAAATCTTCCCAGGTGATATTCTGTGGCGTCTCATAATTGGCACAGAAGTTCTCCCACCATTCGGTAGCGATGCCTTCCAACTGGTGAGTAGCATATAGAACTTTCTCATGATCACTGCATTGAGTGATCAATAACTTCCTTTCAATGACACGAAGCCAATCATCAGCTTCAACCGGTGAGACATGTCCAGAGAATGTTGGTGGGTGAGTCCTCATGAACTCAACTAGCTTAGATGGTCCCTGGTGACCATGAGCGGCTGGGGCTCCATGCTGATGATTGTTGTTGTTGTTGTTGTTGTTGTTTTGATTGCTCATAGCTTGCATCTGATTCATCATGGTATACATTAGCTGAGTCTGCGCTGCCATGAAAGCTCCAAAATTTTGTAGGTCAATCGGGGGTGCTTGTGGTAGAACTGCTCCTATGGCTGGTTGTTCATTGACTTCTAGCACTGGGGTACCGGAACTACTTACGGCCGTCTGGCGAGTCTGAACCATCTGATGAAGCTCAATGGATTAGATAAGGTAGCAAGCACAAGATGAGTTAAGAACTAGGCAGGGGATAGGTTAAACCCAACAAAACACGACTCAAGAGAACTCAACTGAAATACCTTTATTATTTAAAGTCTTAGCATGACTACAACAAATGCCTAAGAGCCTTTGCAGCTCATACTTGCACACAAGAGAAACAAGGACCTAAGCACACAAACTACCGCCTAAAGGGCGACTTTGACACTGGCTAAGCCTAAACTTAAACTGGAACTTAGACAGACTACTCAAGAAAGCCTCCATAGCCACGGCGTCGCTCACTCCTGTTGTAGACCTGAAATTGCGCTGGCATCCTTGCAAATTGATCCTGGTGCCCTGGGACTGGCGTAGTAGGAACAAACACTTCTGGCACTGTAGCTCCTTCTGGCTCAATTGGACCTTCCTCTGGATCTTCCTCGGGGTCTTCTTCTTCTTCGTCTTCCTCATGGTTGTGCTAGCCATAGAGGGCTTCCTCTAGCACGGCGATCCTTTCTTCCGCCCTCTGCATGGCCTCATAGGCGCAATCCAGATCGGTGGCCATCAGCTCCAGTGACTCCTCCTGAGCAGCGGCGAACTGAGCATGGTGTACCACCGTAGCGTTGCCTTCTCCAACTGTGGACGGGTAGCGGGCTGAGAAATCCACGGTTGCAGCACGAGGATGATAACGAAAAATAGTATCCTGAAGCTCTTGCGCGTAGATGTGGCAGATCCGAAGCATTGCGAGGCACGATGACTCCTAGATTCCCTCAAGCCAAGTGGTCCTACGAACCGAGATGTTCAAAGGTTGACTCGCCCTGTCGTCCTTCCTGGCGTAGATCGTCAGACAACAGATCACTCCGCGATCCCGACCGTTCACGACCCAGCTGGTACCATGGTACAACGGACGGTCAAATCTTCCGAGTACTTGTAGTAGCTTCCAAAGCTCGGCTGCAAGTCCTCCATGGTGCTCACCAAAGCTCTGCGGAAGCGCCATCTGTCACGACAGACACGAGGGTAAGAACAACTTAAAACAGTGAGGAGAGGAAGATATTCCAGCAATAAATGAGTCACGAAAGATATGAGAGGAGTTAAGCAATTAATTAATCTTGCAAGTTAACTTTGCTTTAGAAAATAATTTGGACTCTCTAAAGATGATCGATCTAACTAAGGTCAAGACCTACAGTCAGTATGGCTCTGATACCATCTCTGTCGGGACCTAGAATTATGGTTTTGAACCCTCTGTGTATAATGCACTAGTCCAGGATCACGCTAGTGCACACAGTTACAACATAGATGAATATCGATCCACACAAGCGATTAATAAAGTAAACAAATAATTTGAATAACAAATAAGGGTTTTGACCTTATGGTCGAGTTTACAACTTAATGAACCACGCAGGGCCAACAGAGAAAATAAACAACAGCAGAACAAAAATAAACTCCAGCAAGAATCCCATCAATCACCACAGGTAACCAACTGGGATCCAGATCTCAATGATCAGCAACCTTCGACGAACTCCTTCTCGAAAGCAGGCGAAGACTCCTCCTCTTCTGTAGGTTTGGGCGCAAGTTTTACAACAAGCGTGAGTACACAACCGTACTCGCAAGTCATACCACATAATGCATTTTATATATGCAGGCTTGTTCCAAAAAGATGGCTTCTGTAGTTCTTTTGTAGAAATGCAATATTTGCGATGGAATACAATAATAGATTGAAATGCGATTCAAAACAAACAGACGATTAATAATTTAACAGTTATTTTCACAAAGACACAAAGCTAATCAGATTAATTCACATAGCCATATGACTTAGGTCACACAGCTCCCATCCCAAATATTTTATGAAAATCTACCCCTCGTGTGAAATCCCCGAGCATGTCTATGACCGCAGACGCGGCTATTCGAATAGAATAATTTAACACTCTGCAGAGTTTGTACACTTTACCCACACGATACAACTAATGTAGCTAGCACTAATCGTAACAAAACAGTTCAGAAACTTCATCTCAAACATTGACATTCCCAGTGTGCTTTACCGCCAGACCAACCCACAAAGAAAGCTAGTCCGACACACACTGTTGGACCTGAAGACGGCGAACCGCTCATAAATTTGTACTACCTGGTAGTCCACACCTCCATCCTGTCACGAAGCCTAACCTATCAACCTGAACATCAATGTCGAGACTCCATAACTTACTAAGCTAGGCCCGACCCATCAGGCATGTGGTCATACAGTAAGGCTCAGTTCAATGACGCACAAAGTTAAGTCCTTAACTGACCAAGGCAAGACTTCCATTTTCTAACTATGCTACAAAGATTATCATTCCCATTCATGAAGTCCACCAAATCACTTAGTATCCACCACTTTCCTCAGTCTAAATCTTTTACACCCAGTTGGTTTAATACAACATATGCTATCACAAAGTAATAACACATAACCTACAGTTTTACACAAAGTTTCATAGTTACTTAGTCAAATTTAATAATTGCAACTCAAATGATATGTGTGACTCGTAGCATGGTTAAGCAATTCTACTCGTATGTAACCAACCCACGTTGGTGCTAAGATAATACCAACTAAATAAACCAATCTAGGGTGACAAAAGGTTATGACATACAAAAGACAAAGTGGATGTAACAGATTGGAATAATAACTAAAGTAAATTCAATAATTTGAATCAACTAATTTTGAAAACTGGGATTCAATATAACCAAAGGTATAACTTACCTTAGAAAAGGTCTAGGTATTGGTCTTGGTGAAGTCCTTCTTCCTCGACGTTCCCCGGAGTATCGACGTCTACTTGCAACGGAACAAACAAACAAAACAAATAAATAACAGAGGCAAACAAACTCAAAAAAATAAATAAAAATCTAAGATAAATGGATCTTGAATTTAGATGAACTTAGGAATTTGAATGGGCTCAATCGAAGTTCGGATGCAAAAGATATGGGCTTTAGAAGTTTGAATCTAAAAGAAACCCTAAAAACTGAATTATTGGAATTTTTGAATTATTTCTTAACAGAAAAATTGGATTGATGTGCAAGGATGACGTTCGCAAAGAATTTCAGGAATAAAAGAATTAACTGACATGTGGGACCCACATGCTTGTCTCACGGCTCACGGTAGACTTGGTCTACCGGGCCTCGGGATCTGGGGCGAGGTGGACTACCACGCGTGCACACACATGGCGCACACGAGGACGCTGACGCAGCACCACACAGGACGACACACACACATGGGGCCTGAGCCGGACGCTGACGAGGATGACGGCGACGCGGCGGCGCTCGGGAACCAAGGGCAACGGCGAACGACGGCTTGCCGGTGAGGGTGGGTGATACCAGAGTGTAGAGGGGACTAATGCCAACCTAGTGGTGCACTCCCAGGTGGTTGAGGTGAATGGTGGTGGCCGGCGGCAAGCTTGAGGCAGCGGAGACCTTCGGGTTTTGTCGGACGAGAGCTCCGGTGGTGCTCCAGCAATGCGAAGGGGCTTTGGAGGTAGAGGTTGCGACGGTGGACCCGGTGGTGTGCTCCACGACGACGCGGCGGCGACGACGGCGGTGCAATCGAATAAAAGCTTCACGGCGGCGACAATCCTAAAGCTTGGATTATGGCGGCACTAGACCTCTCGAGCGGCGGTGGCTTGAGCTTTTGGGATGCGGTGAGAATGGGGCACCTGAGGCTGCCTTTTATAGGGCCCGGGGTGCACCCACGCAGCAGGAAAAGATCATGGGTTTGGTGGCGAGGTGGTGGTGAACGTGTGCATATCGGCCGCGGGGACAAGGGGGTCGTGGGGTTGTGGCGGTGGTGGTTGCGGTGCGTTATGCGCACGCATGCGGAAATCTAGGAAGGACAGGAGCGACACGTTCGATTTTCGAAACGCGGCGGACTCGGGCGACTCGTTAGAGAAGAAAGCGGTGGAGACGAAGGTGGTGGGGTCCACCTGGCAGCAAGCGCGAAGGCGCGGGCGCAAATGGACTCCAAAAGATCTGACCATCAGATCTTGATCGGACGATCCAAAGTGGGGTGAACGTTCGGACCTCTGAACGTCTCCGCCACATCTGACCATTCAAAACTAATCAGACGGCCCACATCGCTTTGGACGTTTGGACCTCCGGATGATCCAACACCATCGGACCGTTGAAAGCAAATCCTACTGTTTAGGCGAAACACGCGCGTGCAAAGAGAGAGGAAGGCACTAACGGTGGGGTCCACCTATCGCTTGAGGTGGCGCACGCAGCAGTCGAAATTGGACGCATGTGGTCGCAAAGGAGGTTTGGGCTGGGTTTCGGCCCAAGAGGATTTCTGAGATTAATAATAGGTTTTCTATTTTAGAAAATAGCAAAAATTCAAATAAGCAATAGAAAATAGCAAATGAACTCAGAAAAATTCTAGAAAATTGTAGAAAATATATCTGAGCACATAGAATCCAAATAAAATAGTTTTGACAATTGTTGATGTTGACTTTAATTATATTAAATGGTTTTTATACTAAAGTCCATATTTAAGCTTTTGAATTAAATTCAAATAAAACCAAATGGTGGATTTTCTCCCTACTAACTATTAAAGGATTTTTAAAGCTCAGAAAATTGGGATGTTACATGAAGAAAGCAAGTATTGACGATAAATATAGTAAGTAGAATGTAAAGCGTAATTGAAAACAATAATAAATAAATAAACAATTGCTTTGAAATAACCAATGAACCTCCCGTTCACTTTTCAACCTAACCTCCAAGTGAACATCCTATCCACCAAATGAACATCACATTCACCAAGTGAATCTCCCATCACTTTTCTACATATTTTTACAAAAACTCTACCTCTTGTGTGAAATCTCTAGGCATTGTTCATAACCAGGAACATGATTGTTTAAATAGTTTTAACTCTGCAGAGGCTGTACAGCTTTACCCACAAGAGATAAATCAACTTATAATATCCGTTCACACACTTCCGTAGGTACGCGATTAAGTGATTATCGCAAGGCCTTTACAAAGCTCCTTCCCAACCCAATACTGTCCGCTTAGGTTTCAACACTGAATGTCATCACGACCAGCCAGGGCCCCCTCTGCGCCATTGTGAATATCCATCCCGGTACTCACGCTTCCAAAAACAGAACTAGAGCTGCAATATTGCTAATTATTTAGCCAGGTTTATCCCATACTGGACATGTGGTTGTATGATATGGTCTAGTTAAACCGCGCACAAGATTAAGTCTTTGACAATTCACTCAGGTGAGACTACCTCATCGAAGAACAATGTGCTACTCGTACCTCCTTTACTGCATGATCACTCGCTTGAGCATAAATCATTTTGTTCAACCAAACTAATGACAATCCCTACCATGGCACATAATTTTATAATAGCGGCATCGCATCACAATTAGTACAACAATGACTTCGCACCACAGTTGCACAACAGTGGCATCGCACGACAATTCTTTATATCATTAAGTCAAATTATCAATAATGAATGTGTGATCGTGAGCCCATCATAAATAAGCATTTCTACGATAACCCATGTTGGTGATACAAATATGTCCAACTAATAATGACCATCCTATGGTGACAAATGATTCATGGTATTCAAATAATCAATGAAAACATGAGAGGCCATGTGGAGGCCCTTTCCATGTTGTGATGAATATTTAATAGTATTTGGGACTTGTTGGTAAAGGTTTGAGAGTTGTTGAAGTTCGCGAAGTCGAGTTTTGGTTTTCAACTAGGTTCCATGGGATGTTATGATGAATGTTTTCACTAATGATGGTCAAGTGCGCGGTACTTTTGTCAAGGAAATGATTTTTTATCTTTGTTGACTGCAGATTGACTTGATGTCTTGGATGATTGTTGACGTGGGATCAGGAGCAAGCTTGGAGATCTTGGCATCCAGAACGATCATGATGGTCAAGAAGATCATCGGTAATCAAGTCCAGTCATGAAGATGGGGTCTTCATGAAGATGGTGCGAGACGGGTCCGTGTGGTGACTCAGGGTGACTTGGCAATGTCCAAGTGTCGATGAGGCGTTGCGAGGGTGTTCGGAGCTCGAGACACAAGGCGTGGACGTGACAAGTCAATGAGGAGCGAAGACCGTCAAGGTGGAGCAACGTGGTAGCTCCAGGTGGCTTATGTTGACCAATGTCAACAAAAGGGTATTGATGTAATTGGTATATTGGTGTAATTGTAGCTAGTCTAGAGGGGTATTCTAGGAAAGGAGTAGAGTTGGCTGAACCCTAAGTAGATATAAATGAGTGAAGAGAGTTAATCTTGACCCTTAAGGTGATTTAAGGGTTGAAGTTGCTCCCATAGAGCTATAAATAGAGAGGTAGAGATATGCTTCCACTACCAAGTCTTGGAGAGGAATTTAGGGTTTTCCTTATGCTCCTTTGAGCTCTGCCCACCAAGAAGTGTGGCTTTGTAATCCTTCCTCTCAAAGCAATGAAAGTTCCAAGTTCTTACATGTTCTGGAATTTATTTTATTTTTTGCAATTTCTAGCTTTTCTTTGTTACAACTTGAGCTTCTCTTCCCCTCCTTGTACTTGATGTAATTATATTGGATCTAGGACGTGTAAGAGGTTGAGGAGTTCATCAAGAACATGTCCCAACCCAGCAAGATCCATTAGAACTCATTCTTGCTCAAGTGGTGATTGCATAACCGTGTTCTTGAGCTAAAATTGTTGTTTCTGGTGTAGCTTGGTGAAGAATCTAGATCCGCCATTATGAGTTAATGGAATATTTTGGTGATTAATGATAAATCTATATGTGAGACTAACACTTTTATTGATATACCTGTTGTGTAGTCTTATTTGGATAAAAAGGTAAAAATCAAAGAGGTATGCATTCGACATCATATTCCTATATCTTGTTGCATTCCTCGGATCCAAAATATAGGTTGAACTCCACTAAAAGTCTAACTTGAATATGTGCATATGTTTTTATTACACATTCGTGTATACACATATTTTGGGGGAGTTCACTCTATGTTTTCTGGTTTTATTAGTATTGATCTATATTTCTTTATCGACATATATTGGGGATCTCTACTTTGAAACATGTCCTTTGAGTATATAAAACTTGTGTAGTTCATATATACTCATATTGCTTTATATTCAATTATTTGCAAATTATGTTATGGGACTAATGTGTGTGCTAAGTTGTTTTAAAGGCTTAGTCCCGGTTTATAGATGACGATATAGGCAATGCAAAGACAATAGAGGGATCATAGATAGTAGCTTGATGATTTATTTTTGTGCCATCTTGATCAACTAGAAGTCATGCATTGCATTTGTTTTCCTTCTGGAAATATGTTATGCAATTTCGGTAAGACCGCAAGTATTGAACGGTATTACCGCGGGTTGGTAAAACCGAAAGTACATGGTGGTATGAATTTTCCAGAAAGGATGTTTTTGAGAGTTTTCTTGAAATCACAAAAACGGTATGACCGCATTTGATGAGCGGTATTACCGCAAGTCGGTAGTACCGAAATCTAGTTGGTGGTATATTTTTTAATAGAGAGGTTCTAAAAAACCTGGTTGTGGAACCTAGTCATAGACTTGGTCGTGGAACCTAGTCATGAACTTGGTCGAAGATCTGGTCGAAGGATTGGTCGAAGACCTGTTCGTGGAACCTGGTCGTAGACCTGGTCGTAAACCAGGTCGTAAGACTTGGTCGTGGATCTGGTCGTAAGACCTGGTCATGGGCAAATCGGTATAATCGCAATTCTTCTACGGTATTACCACAAGTCGGTAATACCGGGTTTTTTGGCAGTACGTTTTTTCCAGAGAGGGTGTTTTCTTGTGTTTTTGATCCTCTGGAAATCAGTAGTACCAATCTAGCTGAGCGGTATTACCGTTGTACGGTAATACCAAAGTTTACTTGGCGGTAGTACCACACCTGACAGAAATGGCTAGTTCAGAAGCATTTATGCAGGTATACTTTGGTAATTAATGATAATCGCATTGTGGGAATAATATTTTTCATGAGTTGGATGAATAGGTTATATTCCATGGTAATGGAGACTTTGGATGGCATCATGAGTTGATCGTCATCAAGTTAAGGATCAAGAAGACGATGGATCATGTGTTGATGCATATCAAGATCTCGAAGATGATCATGAGTTGATCATCAAGTCAAAAGAAGATCCATCATGTGTTGATGGAGGGCAAGTGAAGGATGCATCATGGGTTGATGCATATCAAGACAATGACCCGGATATGAAGTAAATATGGGTGTCATCAAGCTCAAAGAATGCTCAAGGCAAAGGTATGACTAGCTAGGGCTAAGAATGTGTTCTTAGTCTTTTACTGGTCTTGGTGTTTGGTTGGAAGACCAGATTGCTAGTATAGGTTACCATACTATTAAGAGGGGTCTTGTCTAGTAGCTTGAGTTTCATCATATGTTGATAGCTCAATCTCGCTTGCTCTAGCTCTCCGTGTATGATGCTATTATTTACAAATGTATTTTGCAAATAGTCGAGGCTTATGCATATAATTCTTGTAGCATATGACTATACTTTGCAAATGTGTTTTGAAAATGGTTGAAGTCCATGTACCTACTGTCGGGACCCAGAATTATGATTCTGGAACCCTCTGTGTATACTGCACTAGTCCAGGATCACGCTAGTGCACACAGGGTTAACACAGGTAAATATCGATCCACACAAGCGATAGATAAAGTAAACGATTAGTTTGAATAACAAATAACGGTTTTGACCTTATGGTCGAGTTTACACTTATTAAGCCACGCAAGGCTAACAAAGAAATAAAGCGAATGAACGGAAAACTCCGTAGATCCCACCAATTCACCACAGCAACCAGCTGGGATCGGACCTTAACGAACGATCGCCTTCAACGAACTCCTCGAAAGCAGGCGTAGACTCCTCCACTTCTGTAGGTTTGGACGCAAGTTTTACAACAAGCGTGAGTACACAACCGTACTCGCAAATCATACCACAGAATGCAATGTATAGATGCAGGCTTATTCCAAAGAAAAGGCTTCTGTGGTTCTTTTGCATAAAAGCAACATTTGCAATTGAATACGAATAATAGATTGAAAGCATAATTCAAAACAAATAGACAATATTAATTTAACAGTTATTTCCACAAAGACACACAACTAAATAGTTTATTTCACATAGCCATATGATTGAGATCACACACCCCACTCCCACATTTTATGAAAACTACCCCGTGTGAAAGCACCGAGCATGTCCATGATCATGACGCGCTATTCGAATAGTTTTTAACACTCTGCAGAGGTTGTACACTTTACCCACACGATATAACCAGTGTAGCTAGCACCAATCATAACAAAACAGTTCGGAAACTTCATCTCCAACATTGACATTCCCAGTGTGCTTACAAACCGTTATACATATCACATAGCCCATGCATAACACACACCGTTGGACAGGGACGACGAATCCTCCCGTGATGCAACCACCAAGTAGTCACACCTCCACCCTATCACAAAGCCTAACCTACCACCTGAACATCAATGCCGAGAATCCATAACTTACTA
The DNA here is from genome assembly GCA_036346255.1 of Ampelocalamus luodianensis. Lineage (NCBI taxonomy): Eukaryota > Viridiplantae > Streptophyta > Magnoliopsida > Poales > Poaceae > Ampelocalamus > Ampelocalamus luodianensis. The sequence continues at coordinate 20,341,627 of CM070628.1, forward strand.
AGTTAGGCCCGTCCCATACCAGGCATGTGGTCGCATGAAGAAGGCTCGATTCAATGGCGCACAAAGTTAAGTCCTTAATTGACCAAGGCAAGACTTCCATGTTCTAACTAGGCCACACAGATTATCATACCCATCACATAGTCCACCATGTCACACAGTCTCCACCACTTGCCTCAGTCTAAATCCTTTACCACCCAGTTGGTTTTAGTGCAACACATGCCATCACGAAGTAATAACACATAGCACACAGTTTTACACAAAGTTCCATAGTCACTTAGTCATAATTAATATTTGCGACTCACATGAGATGATGATTCGTAGCATGGCTAAGCAATTGTACTCGCATCTAACCAACCCACGTTGGTGTTATAATATTACCAACTCAACCAATCTAGGGTGACAAGGAATTATGACATACAAGGCCAAGGTGGGATAACAATTTGGATAATAACTATGCCCAAAGCATTTAAATAAATAATTCAAGTAGAATGCAATAATTTAACACAAGGTAATTTGAAAGCTGGGTTCAAGATGATCAAAGGTATGACTTGCCTTGGAAAAGGTCTATGTACTGGTCTTGATCTTGGGGTGCTCCTTCTTCCACAAAATTCCCCGACGAATCGACGTCTACTCGCAAACAAAAACAAACAAAACAAATAAATAACAGAGGCAAAACAAACTCCAAAAATTAAATAAAAATCTCAAATAAATAGATCTTGAATTTAGACAAATTTAGAAATTTGAATGGGCACAATCGGAGTTAGGATGCAAAAGTTATGAGCTTTGGAAGATTGGAAATCTAAAAGAAACCCTAATTTGGATTTTCTGGAATTTCCGAATTATTTCTTAACAGAAAAATCGGATTATTGCACAATGTCGGGCGTCACCGTAATTTCGGAAAAGATAAATAAAAGAAAACTGACATGTGGGGCCCACGCTGCGAGAGACACGCTCACGGTGACTGGTCTCACCGAGCCTCGTTCGAGATCGGTGGATCCCCACGCGGCGCACACGTGGCGATGATCGGGCGCCACGCATGCGACACGGAGGCACGGGCGCTGACGCGGCGTTGAGGTGGCACCGATGGGACGGCAAGGCGGTGGCGCTCGGTACCGAGGGTCCCGAGAACGGCGGCGATTCACCGGCGGTGAGTGGTACCGGCGTGTAGAGGGTGGCACGGGAACTCGTGGATGTGCTCACCGGTGGTCGGGACGCCCGTGGCGGCGGCGAGGTTGAAGCGGCAGAGGTTTGGGCTTGCGGGATCGGAGTTACTGGCGACGCCCGGCTAAACGGCGACCACGAGTAGTCTCGCTCCGCGGCGATGCGGCGACGGAGACCACGACACTCGGCGCAGATCGACAGCGGCGATTTAACGAACTCGCTCGGAGTTGGCGGCGCGCAGTCGATCTTTGAGCTTCTGGCGGCTAGGGTTCGCGCGAGGCGGCGGCGGCTAGGGTTGAGGCGCGACACCGAGGGCTACCTCCCTTTATACCCGAGGCTGGGAGAGTCCAGGCACGAACGCCCAAAACGGCAGCGGGCGGCGGAGATCGTATCCCTAACGGATTCGGGAACGGCGACGACGTGGCAAGCGGGACCCACACGTCGATGATGGCGGCTCTGAGCGCGGCGTGGCGAAACGGCGGCCGCAAAGCGGACTCACGATCCGACCGTTCAAATCGATCGAACGACCCACAATCAATGGGACATTCGACCGTCCGTTACCTCACGCAAGATCTAGCCGCCCATCCTTGATCGGACGGTGGAAATCGAGCGAGCGCGCGGAGAGAGAGAGAGAGAGAGGATCGACACGCGGGCCCGCATGTCAAAGTGAGGCGCCACGGCGAGCGGGCTTAGCGCGGGACATGGGCCTAAGATAATAAGAGATGGGCCGAAGCTTCGAGATTCGGCCCGAAAGGATTTTCGAGATTTTAAATAGGTTTTTCTATTTTATAAATTACCAGAAATTCAAATAAGCAATAGAAAATAGCAAATGAACTCAGAAAAATTCTAGAAAAATCTAGAAAATATATCTGAGCACAAAGAACCCAAATAAAATAGTTTTGGCTAATGTTCATGTTGGGATTATTCACATTAAATGTTTTTTATTGTAAAGTCCAATATTAAGCTTTTGAAATTAAATTCAAATAAAATTCAAATGGTGAATTTTCTCCTACTAACTATTTAAAAGATTTTTAAAGCTCAGAAAATTGGGATGTTACAAACCTCCCCCCTTAAAGGAATCTCGACCGAGATTCAAAGAGGCTAGAGAAAACGTTAGGGAACTCGGCCAGCTCTTCTTCACGTTCCCACGTTGCTTCTCCTTCGAGTGGTTGCTCCACTGGACCTTGCAAAAACGAACAGTCTTGTTTCTGGTGAGGCGCTCTGCGAGATCCAAAATCCTGACTGGCTGCTCCTTGTAGGTTGTAACAGCCCTAACTTAGGGTTTGTATTTCAAATGTAAAATTTTGAGGAGAAATAAAAACTTTTTTTGTCTCTTCAAATCATTTGGAAGTTTTCCAAATTTTCCCTAGCAATTTCCAATTTTCTAGATGTTAATTCTTGTGATTGGAAATTGTTGTCATCAAATTATTAGCCTTCAAACTTGTGGTCATCATCTGCAAATATTTTTCCTAGCATCTTGATCATCTTATCTACCTCCTGAATTATTTCACAATTTTTAGATTTTGTTTGCTATTTCAAATAGCCAAGTCAAATTGGTTCGAAAATCTGGTCAAACTATGGACAGCAGCTTGTGAATTTTCTTGGGAAAAATCTAGTGCATGAAAATTTCTGGAAAATTTACACAAGGTTGCCCTCTGTCCCAGGAAGCTACCATAAAAATTTCAGAATTTTTGAGCTCAGAGCTACCTCTAAAATTCCCAAACCTTCTCTGTCTTTCTAATTCAAATCTGGAATCACTGTTCCTCTGGCTCGAACCCAAGCCTGACTTGAGTCCGACCGCGCCACTTGACTCGGTCGCGCCAACTAGCTGCACCGCCCAATCCTGACCATCCGATGCAAATCGAACGATCCACGTCGCGTATGCATTCGACCGGTCCGAATGCATACAGAGATCTCGACCGTCCATCTCAGATCCAACGGTCGGCATCCTTTTTGATCAAGCCAGACTCCGGCTCGCGCCGCTTCAACACAGTCGCTGGCAAGCGGACCCCACCTGTCAGTCCCGACTTCGTCTTCTCCGTTGCGCCGAGCGCGTCGCCGCTCGCGCATGCGCGCCACGCAGCTCGCCGCTGCCACGTCGGGGATGCGTGTCCCTCTCCGAAGCTTCGCCAGAGCTTTATAACTTCACCGCACTCGTTCGTTCTCCGTTTCTTCGCCTCTCGCCTTCTCCGCCCGATTCTGTTTGGCGAGAGAAGAACCCGGGTAGCGCCGCTGCGCGCGCCGCCTCGCGCCAAAGAACCTCTCCATCGCGATCCACTCTCCTCACCGCACCGCTTTGCCCATCCCGAGCCATCGGTGTCGGCATCGCCGGAGCGTGTTTATCGCCTCCGCCTCCGGTGATCTCGGCCACGCGAGCAATCGCGCCCGGTGAGTCTCGACCACGACACGAAGTCCTTAAGGATCGAAATCGACCGCGAGTCCAATCGTAACGTTGTTTCACTCTTTGGTGCTTCTCCGAGGCTTCGCGACGCTTTCTTCTCCGAGCTCGGCAGAGCGCCGCCGTGCTGATTCCGGGCGCCACCGTCCTCCTCCGTCATCAAGGCCGTGGGCTTATCCTTCCTGGCGTCGAGGCGGCGGGCGCGTTTTTCCGGCATCTCGCCGCTCGTAACGCCATCTCCGTGGAAGCCGCATCCTCTTCTCCGCCTCCGGCCGTCGCGGGCTCGTCTCCGGCGACCATCAGACCCCGCGTCACCGCCATCTGGTTCGCGGAGTCTCTGTGAACCTTAAGGTATCACTCGCTCATTTTGAACCCCACCGATCGCGCGGATCCATCGCGCGGCCGCGCCGCCCCCGCGTGCGCTACCGTGAGCGCCGGTGGAGTTAGTTTAGCGCTAATCTTGTTTAGTCCGAGTCTCGACTTGTGGGCCCTCTCGGGTTAAGTGAGTTTAGAAATCCCTAATCCAACCGTTATGTTTTTCCTCGTGTCACCGCCATGTGGGTCCCACTGCCGATTAAGAATTGTGTAAACATCGTGGTACGCTTTCTGTGAAACGTATTATCGTTGAATGGATGTGTTGGATTGCGATTGTTAAAGCCGGCGCATTATTTGTATACGCTTCGACGCCGCCTCGCGGTCGGGCCGTCTGGTCGTGATCGCGCGGGCCCGCTGTCGATGGTGGGCTAGCCGGGTCGTGAGTGCGAATTGGAATAAATGCATTATAGATTTGGAAATGATTTAGTATTTCGTTTGTGTTTTCTGTTGCACTGTTAATTCAATTAAACTTGTAAAATGCATAACTAATTCAATTTTTATCCAAATTGCATGAATCCAGTGCTGTTTATTTTCATTTCAAATGTATTATTTACTAAAATTAGTTTCATCCATGTCTCTGTAGCAAAAATCTGTTAATTAATAAAATGATGTTTTATGTATCTTCTAGATTAGAAAATGCATATCTCTTTCAATATTTGTCCAAATCCAGTGAAACCAATTTTGTAATTTGTCATTTTAATGTACTAATTATTAGGATAGGTTTTATACACTGTTTCTGTTCATAAAAATTTGTTAAGTAATTAACTAGTGTTTTGATGTGTTTTTAGCTTAGGAAATTCATAGAAAATTCTTAATAACTTAAAGTTAATTAGTTCTCTGTTTCGAAATTTTGTTATATCATGCTTAGGCTGCTGTGAAAAGTTTAGTGTGTTTTGTTGTTGTTGTATTGTTTGAGTTTGGTCGGTGTTATTCGCTCTTATTCGCTCTGCTCAATCGTTAGGATTCGATATTTGCGGCAACCCCGAGAACGATCCTCCGCAACATATTGAGCAACAAAGAGTGCAAGCAGTTTGATCATGATAATCCCAGTATTTTTAAAGTCTAATATTTTGTTTCAGCTGTATGTATGCATTGCTTAATTTGTGTTAAATTGATTAGCTAAATCCGTAGCTGCATATCCTGTAGTCAAAATATTGATCTCTACTACCTGAGCTTAGGTTATTTGCTGTGATTAGAGATCGCTGGATGATCCCTTGTCACTTAGTAGATCCGGGTCAACTTGCTTAGACATGCTTAGCTATCGGTAGAACTGAGCGGTTATCGACTTTAGTCGGTAGCCTTGATCACACAAAATCTACTATAACTTTACGTTTCAGCTTTTGCTATGTTTATCTGCAAAACTAAAAATGAAAACAAAAATGATTTAGATTTGGGCACAATGGTAAGACGGTGTGATCTGTTGGGTGTGACCGAAAGGTGCCCGAGCCGCTAAGGACCGAGTTACTTGCGCCACCGCATTGAGCATTTTGCGTGCTAACCACACTAGAGTATATGGGACCTCTCTTGACCTAGTACTTTGGCGTGTATTGGCCCGGTCGCAGGAGGTCGCAGGAGGGATGGAGGTGGGAGCATGGTAGTTGTCCAAAAGCTTTATCTCGAGTGGGTAGTTGTCTTTTCGGCTTTACCATGTAAGCGTATGGGTTTCTATCCATACGAGCTGCTCGTAGTTAATACACAATATTGGAACAAGTCTCGTAGGACTTAGTGTGCCAAAGATACCTTCGAAGTGTGCTTTGGCTTAAAGGCGGTCGAAGTGTGGGTACATGGTACACCCTCGCAGGTTAAAACTATTCGAATAGCCTCGCCCTAGGTTATGGACACGCTCGGATACGCCCGTAAGAACTAGACTACAACATTTAAATTAAAATTTGATGGGTGGTACGAATGGGATTCGTGTTATTGTTGTGGTGACTATTGGGATAGTCACTTCTAGGTTGTTTTATCTTTCGCGTTTGTTATTAATATCCTTCTTGTTATTTCAATCTTATAAATGAATTGCAAACTTGCCTTTAAACCGTATTACCTTATTGCAAATGAAAATTGGCTTTGTGCAAATGAAACATATGGCTCCACTAAACAAGCTCGCATGTAGCATATGAACAGTCCGCTAGTTCACACGTCAGTCTTGCGGGTACAAAGACAATCTTTGTACTGTGTGCTTTGCTTGATGTTTTGTTGCAGAGGAGGAAGGTGAGCCTCGTGGGCCTCACTCGTGAGTCTTTGCCGCTTCGTGGGTGACGACTAGTCTTGGCGGTCCGGCCGATGCCTTGTGGGTTGAAGGCACACCGATTGGCTTTGTTTATAGCCATCTTATGGCACTTTTGCTTCTGCCGCTCTTGTTATTTGTGTATCTTTGGGCCGGTCGGCCTCGTGTCCGTAATAACCTCTACTAATTGTTTATCTTCCGCTTGGTAGTGTTGTGTTTGGTCTCTATGTGTGGGATGGAGTTGATGTCTAATTTTGTACCGAGGTGTGTATACCGCTTTCTGGAAGTATACATATCTTGAGGATCGATTTATTTGATTTGTGATGCTAGGACCAGGTGGTTGGTTACATTACAAACCAAATAAATTGGGGTCCTCACAAAGTTGGTATCGAGCCATTCACCGTAGTAACCCAAGCATAGTCGTCCTTAGGATATTTTGAAAGTCTTATTTTCAAATCATAAAAGGTTTATGAAAACCTAGCGATTCTCGATTTTATTCCTTACCTATCTTAGCTTTCTACTCTCATCTTACTCTAATTTAAGTTTTGAAACTTGGTTTCTCTCTTCACCTTTCAAAAGATAGTTACTACGGTGGAATTAGTTTGGGGAGAACCATGAAGTTTAATCCAACTAAAACTTGTGGGGATAATAGGGTAAGATGTAAAGGGAGTAGTTATGTGTCCGATTTTGCTTTGGTCGAACTTTATCCCGCTTTGTGTTTGTTTTCGATTTGCTTTCATGAATTTTGGGCTTTCTTGCTCTTAAATTTGTTGCTAACTTGTCTTAGTAAAACAGATGGCCGGAGAACGCGTGGCGCCAAGAAGGTGGTCATGATGAGGAGCTTCTCCTCCGACCATGGTCGAGGTGCTCGCCGATCGAGCGAAACCGCATGGACCAGACGCGCATCTTGGAGGTTATTGCTAGGAATACCTCCACTCCGCCGTGGTGGCGCCACCGCACTCGCGGGGACTTGCGAGTTCCTCCGCACGCGGCCGCCGACTTACTCCCGCTCGAGGACCCTCGATGCGGATGATTGGTCGCGCATGGTTGAGCGGAAGCTCAACATAGCTCGATGCCGCGCAGATAAGGCGCTCTTCGCGTCCCACCGCCTGAGGGCGGCACTCTCATGGTGGGAGAACTATTCGCCATGCGGCCCGCGCCATGTGGTCGCGTGGGAGGAGTTCAGTCGCTTTTCGTCGGGCCCACATCCTCGGCTACCGATGAAGTCAAGAAGAAGCGATTCCTCGCGCCAAGCAAGGGCGCAAATGCGGACGGAGTACTTGTATGCGAGTTCAATCATCCGCTCGTTATGCTCCGGGAGAGGTGGCCTCGATGAGGCTAAGCAGAGAAGTTTATGGATGGCTTGTCCGAGGAGCCGCAGGACAAGCTATCTATTGTGGACTTTTTCGACTTTCGTGCCTTGGTAGATAAGGCCATTGTTCTTGAGCATAAGGCAAAGGCGCCGGCGAGTCCCAAGCGCAAATGGGAGGCACATCGTCTACTCACGCCACCTCGTTCGTCCGGGCCGGGCGGCACGATGGCCGTTCTTTTGCTCCACCGGCGCCGAGGCCATCTCGCACAGCTCTCGCCCACCGCAGTCGTGTTTCACCACGTGCGCCACGATCCAAGCACAGGCGGCCTCCGCAATCCGGCGCCGAGGTTACTTGTTTTACGCCACAACAAGGGCCATTATGCGAATGCTCGCTCGAGTGTTGCAGCAGCCCTCGCCCTAATGGAGGACGCGGCAGGAGTGGTCATCCACCGACCGTAAGATGATCCGAAGCCCTGTGGTGCGAGCAATGTGTCGAGTCAACCACCTTTCACCGAGGAGGCTCAGAGGCGCGGATGTCGTGATGGGTACACTTCTTGTTAATTCGTCGCCCCGCGGTAGATATTTGATTCTCGAGCATCGCATTCTTTTATTTCAAGATCATTTGCTGCTGCTAGTGGTCTTATTGTGTTCCTTTAGGCGTGCCTTTGCTCATCCGCCTCCGGGTCGGAAATGAGAGGCGTTCTCTGTTGTCGTGATGTTCCTATCATAGTCCAAGGAGGGGTTTTGGCAAACCTTATTCTCGCTTTCGGTCAATGAGTCCGATGTGATTCTTGGCATGGATTGGTTGTCCCAACACTTGAGGGGCGCATCGATTGCGCCAGAAGATTGTCTATCTCACCACCCTTCAGCGTAGCAGTCGGATTTTCGCCGCGCCTTCCGGGGCCACATCTATGTGTATTAGAGGCGGCCGCATTGCGATTCGTGGATGTTCCCATAGTATCGACTTCGGGATGTCTTTCCAAGATTTGCCCGATGCCTCCGGTTCGAGACCGAGTTTGTCATCGAGTTGCTGCGCCTGCATCGCCCGATTTCAAGGCGCCGATCGAATGCCTCCCAATGAGCTAGAAGAATTGAAGAAGCAGCTTGGTGAGCTCCAAGCAAAGGGTTTCATCCGCCCCAGCCATCTCCTTGGGGCTGTCCGGTGATCTTTGTGAAGAAGAAGGACAAGACTTTGCGCATGTGCGTGGATTACCGCCCTCTCAATGAGGTGACAATGAAGAACAAATATCCTCTCGCCCGCATTGATGATCTGCTTGATCGCTTGATCGGAGCCTGTGTGTTTAAAGATTGATTTGAGAATGGGGTATCATCGTGTCGATCGATTCGAGGATATTCAAGACGGCTTTCACTACTCGTTATGGGTGCATTTAGTACACCGCCATGTCCTTTGGTTTAACCAATGCTCCACCTTGTTCATGAACCTTATGAATTCAGATTCATGGAGTATTTGGATAAATTTGTGGTGGTCTTTATTGATGATATTCTTATCTATTCCAAGATCAAGAAGATCATGCCGAGCATCGAGAAGGTTGTTTTGGGCAAATTGCGGGAACACCATTATACGTGAAGTTCAAGAAATGCGAGTTCGTTGAGGGAAGTGGCATTCTTGGGCCATGTTCTTTCACCGAGGCATAGTCGTGGATCCCGCAGTAAGGTCGATGTTCTATCTTGGGGCAGCCCAAATCGCCACCGATGTGCGGAGTTTTCTCGGTTTAGCGGGCTACTACCGCCACTTTATCGAGAATTTCTCCAAGATCGCGGCCGATGACCGAATTGCTCAAGAAGGACAAGAAGTTTGTGTGGTCCTCTGCTTGTGATGAGAGCTTTCAGAGCTCAAACGGCGGTTGACTTCAGCCCGATCCTCACTCTTCCCGATATCCACAAGAGCTTGATATTTATTGCGATGCCTCTCGTCGTGGCCTTGATGTGTTCTTATGCAGAAGGCAAGGCGGTTGCCTATGCATCCAGCGATTGAGACCTCACGAGCTCAATTATCCCACCCATGATTTAGAGTTGGTCATGGTGCATGCACTCAAGATTTGCGGCATTATCGATCAGAATCGCTATGAGGTGTATTCCGATCACAAGAGTTTGAAATACTTGTTCACTCACCAGATCCGAACCTCGAGTGCGAGGAGATGGCTAGAATTGATCAAAGATTACGACATGGGTATTCGTGATCACCGCAAGGCCAATGTGGTTGCCGATGCACTTAGCCGAAAGGTATACCGCAATACTTTAATGATCCAAAAGCAACAACCGCACTTCTTGCACTTCAGCGCCTCAACTTGGGTTTGGTTGAGCATGGTTCCTTGTCGCCTTGGTTGTGCAACCAACCTTGGTGGATCAAATCAAGGCGACGTGCAAGAATCGATGATGGTGTGGGTAAAATCAAGCGAATATCAAGGATGGATCGGCCAAGTGTTTCACGAAGATGAGCACGGTGTTGTATGGTTTGGGCGCGTCTTGTGGTCCCAAAGGTCCCGAGTTGGATTTGATTCTTCAGAGGCCCATGATTCGCCTTTGTCCATCCATCCCGGCCACTAAAATGTACCAAGATCTGCGTCGAGATTTCGTGGACTCGCATGAAGCGAGATTGCCGTGTTCGTTGCGGATGCGACGATGTTGTCGCGTGAAGGCCGAGCATCGGCGTCCAGCGGTCTTCTTCACCCTTGCCTATACCGTAATGGAAGTGGATTCAGAGGCATGGATTTTATCACCGTCCGCCTGCACTCCTGCGGGAAGGATGCATTATGGGTTATCATTGATCGATTGTGAAGGTGGCCCATTTCCTTCCAAAGGCGATCGAAGATTGATGTGAATCGATTAGCGGATCTTTACATATCCCGCATTGTGAGTCTCGCATGGTGTGCCACTAACGATTGTGTCGATCGTGGTTCTCTATTCACCTCTCGGTTTTGGCATAGTCCGCGAGAAGCCATGGGGACCCGCTCTTCGCTCGGCTTCACCTATCATCCCGTGATCGATGGTCGACGGAGCGCGTCAACCAAGTTCTTGAAGATATGTTCGTGCTTGTATTCTTTCCTATGGAAAGAATTGGGAGAAGTGCCTACCGCTTGCCGAGTTCTCCTACAACAACAGCTTCCAGGCTAGTCTTGGTATGGCACCATTTGAGGCTTTGTATGGACGTCGCTGCAGAACACCGTTGAACTGGTCAGAAACTGGTGAAAGGCAGTTCTTTGGCCCGGATTCGATCAATGAGGCGGAAAGTCAAGTGCGCTTGATTCGTGAGCACTTGCGCGTGCGTAGCTCACGAGCGTAAGAGCTATGCATCGGCGCCGCCGTGAGTTGAGTTTCCAGCCCAACGACTTTGTGTATCTCAAAGTCTCACCAAAGGTCATCGCCGCTTTGCCAAGGGCAAACCGCTCCTCGGTATGCTCGGACCTACCGCATCATCGATAGAGTGGGAGTGTTGCTTACAAGTTAGACTTGCCGGCTACACTTGAGGGTGCATGATGTTTTCCATGTGTCGCAATTGAAGAAGTGCCTCCGTGTTCCGGTTGAGGAAACACCATTGGAAAATATCGATGTGCGTGAAGATCTGTCTTATCGTGAGCGCCCGCTCAGATCCTCAAGAAGGTGAACGCGAGAACAAGGAACCGTGTTATCAAGTTCCTTAAAGTTCAGTGGTCGAACCACTCGAGGATGAAGCCACTTGGGAGCGGGAAGATCGCCTCCCAGCAGATTACCCATCCTTCTTCTCCAGTTGATCGTAATCTCTGGGCGAGATTCTGTAAGGGGGAGATTTGTAACAGCCCTAACTTAGGGTTTGTATTTCAAATGTAAAATTTTGAGGAGAAATAAAACTTTTGTTGTCTCTTCAAATCATTTGGAAGTTTTCCAAATTTTCCTAGCAATTTCCAATTTTCTAGAAGTTAATTCTTGTGATTGAAATTGTTGTCATCAAATTATTAGCCTTCAAACTTGTGGTCATCATCTGCAAATATTTTTCCTAGCATCTTGATCATCTTATCTACCTCCCTAAATTATTTCACAATTTTTAGATTTTGTTTGCTATTTCAAATAGCCAAGTCAAATTGGTTTGAAAATCTGGTCAAACTATGGACAGCAGCTTGTGAATTTTCTTGGGAAAATCTAGTGCATGAAAATTTCTGGAAAATTTACACAAGGTTGCCCTCTGTCCCAGGAAGCTACCATAAAAATTTCAGAATTTTTGGAGCTCAGAGCTACCTCTAAAAATTCCCAAACCTTCTGTCTTTCTAATTCAAATCTGGAATCACTCGTTCCTCCGCTCGAACCCAAGCTCGACTTGAGTCCGACCGCGCCACTTGACTCGGTCGCGCCAACTAGCTGCACCGCCCAATCCTGACCATCCGATGCAAATCGAGCGATCCACGTCGCGTATGCATTCGGACCGGTCGAATGCATACGAGATCTCGACCGCCCATCTCGGATCCAGCGGTCGGCATCCTTTGATCAAGCGGACTCGCTCGCGCCGCTTCAACACGATCGGCAAGCGGACCCCACTGTTAGTCCCGACCGTCTTCTCCGTTGCGCCGGCGCGTCGCGCTCGCCGCCGCGCGCATGCGCACGCGACGCGCCGCCACGCCACGTCGGGACGCGTGTCCTCTCCGAAGCCGCAGAGCTTTATAACTTCACCGCACTCGTTCGTTCTCCGCTTCTTCGCCGCTCTCGCCTTCTCCGCCCGATTCTGCTTTCGCGGAAGAAGAACCGGCGTAGCGCCGCTCGCCAAAGAACCTCTCCATCGCGATCCACTCTCCACGCACCCGCTTTGCCCATCCCGAGCCATCGGTGTCAGCATGTATCGCGGGGCGTGTTTATCGTCTCCGCCTCCGGTGATCTCGGCCGCGAAGCAATCGCGCCCGGTGAGTTCTCGACCACGACACGAAGTCCTTGGCGATCGAAATCGACCACCGAAGTCTAAGCGTAATGTTGTTTCACTCTTTGGTGCTTCTCAGAGGCTTCGCGACGCTTTCTTCTCGAGCTCGGCAGAGCGCCGCCGTGCCGATTCCGGCGCCACCGTCCTCCTCCGTCATCAAGGCCGGGCTTATCCTTCTGGCGTCGGCGGCGGTGCGCGTTTTCCCAAGCATCTCGCCGCCGTAACGTCATCTCCGTGGAAGCCGCATCCTCTTCTCCGCCTCCGCCGCCGCGGGCTCGTCTCGGCGACCATCGGACTTCGTCACCGCCATCAGTTCGCGAGTCTCTGTGAACCTTAAGGTATCACTCGCCATTTTGAACCCCACCGATCGCGTGATCCACTGCGCGCGCCGCCGCCGCCCCGTCGCGCGCCGGTGAGCGCCGGTGGAGTTAGTTTAGCGCTAATCTTGTTTAGTCTGAGTCTCTGACTTGTGGGCCCTCTCGGGTTAAGTGAGTTTAGAAATCCCTAATCCAACCGTTATGTTTTTTCTGTGTCACCGCCATGTGGGTCCCGGTATCGATTAAGAATTGTGTAAACATCGTGGCACGCTTTCTCTGTCGAAACGTATTATCGTTGAGCGGATGTGTTGGATTGCGATTGTTAAAGCCGGCGCATTATTTGTATACGCCGACGCCGCGTCGCCGGCCGGGCCGCCCCGGTCGTGATGCGCGGGCCCGCCGATGCTTGAGGGCTAGCTGGCTGTGAGTGCGAATTGGAATAAATGCATTATAGATTTCGGAAATGATTTAGTATTTCTGGTTTGTGTTTTCTGTTGAACTGTTAATTCAATTAAACTTGTAAAATGCATAACTAATTCAATTTTTATCCAAATTGCATGAATCCAGTGCTGTTTATTTTCATTTCAAATGTATTATTTACTAAAATTAGTTTCATCCATGTCTCTGTAGCAAAAATCTGTTAATTAATAAAATGATGTTTTATGTATCTTCTAGATTAGAAAATGCATATCTCTTTCAATATTTGTCCAAATCAGTGAAACCAATTTTGTAATTTGTCATTTTTAATGTACTAATTATTAGGATAGGTTTTATACACTGTTTCTGTTCATAAAAATTTGTTAAGTAATTAACTAGTGTTTTGATGTGTTTTTAGCTTAGAAATTCATAGAAAATTCTTAATAACTTAAAGTTAATTCGTTCTCTGTTTCGAAATTTTGTTATATCATGCTTAGGCTGCTGTGAAAAGTTTAGTGTGTTTTGTTGTTGTTGTATTGTTTGAGTTTGGTGGTGTTATTCGTTCTTATTACTGCCTGCTCAATCGTTAGGATTCGATATTTGCGGCAACCCCGAGAACGATCCTCGCAACATATTGAGCAACAAAGACCACAAAGCGCTTGATCATGATAATCCCAGTATTTTTAAAGTCTAATATTTTGTTTCAGCTGTATGTATGCATTGCTTAATTTGTGTTAAATTGATTAGCTAAATCCGTAGCTGCATATCCTGTAGTCAAAATATTGATCTCTACTACCTGAGCTTAGGTTATTTGCTGTGATTAGAGATCGCTGGATGATCCCTTGTCACTTAGTAGATCCGGGTCAACTTGCTTAGACATGCTTAGCTATCGGTAGAACTGGGCGGTTATCGACTTTAGTCGGTAGCCTTGATCACACAAAATCTACTATAACTTTACGTTTGACTTTTGCTATGTTTATCCGCAAAACTAAAAATGAAAACAAAAATGATTTAGACTTGGGCACAATGGTAAGTGGTGTGATCTGTTGGGTGTGATCGAAAGGTGCCCGAGTCGATTAAGGACCGAGTTACTTGCGCCACCGCATCGAGCATTTTGCGTGCTAACCACACTAGAGTATATGGGACCTCTCTTGACCTAGTACTTTGGCGTGTATTGGCCCGGTCGCAGGAGGTCGCAGGAGGGATGGAGGTGGGAGCATGGTAGTTGTCCAAAAGCTTTATCCCGAGTGGGTAGTTGTCTTTCGGCTTTACCATGTAAGCGTATGGGTTTCTATCCATACGAGCGGCTCTGTAGTTAATACACAATATTGGAACAAGTCTCGTAGGACTTAGTGTGCAAGATACCTTGGAAGTGTGCTTTGGCTTAAAGGCGGTCCGAAGTGTGGGTGCGAGTGGTACACCCTGCAGGTTAAAACTATTCGAATAGCCTCGCCCTAGGTTATGGACACGCTCGGATCGCCCGTAAGAACTAGACTACAACATTTAAATAAAAATTTGATGGGTGGTGCGAATGCAGGATTCGTGCTATTGTTGTGGTGACTATTGGGATAGTCACTTCTAGGTTGTTTATCTTTCGCGTTTGTTATTAATATCCTACTGTTATTTCAATCTTATAAATGAATTGCAAACTTGCCTTTAAAACCGTATTACCTTATTGCAAATGAAAATTGGCTTTGTGCAAATGAAACATATGGCCTCCACTAAACAAGCTTTGCATGTAGCATATGAGCAGTGCGCTAGTTCACACGTCGGTCTTGCGGGTACAAAGACAATCTTTGTACTCGTGTGCTTTGCTTGATGTTTTTGTTGCGAGAGGAGGAAGGTGAGCCTCAGGGGCCTCACTTCTGTGAGCTGTGTTGTCGCCGTGGGTGACGACTAGTCTTGGCGGTCCGGTCAGATGCCTTGTGGGTTGAAGGCACACTGATTGGCTTTGTTTATAGCCATCTTATGGCACTTTTGCTTCCGCTGTCGTTCTTGTTA
This sequence comes from Ampelocalamus luodianensis, assembly GCA_036346255.1. Classification (NCBI taxonomy): domain Eukaryota; kingdom Viridiplantae; phylum Streptophyta; class Magnoliopsida; order Poales; family Poaceae; genus Ampelocalamus; species Ampelocalamus luodianensis. The sequence continues at coordinate 20,356,738 of CM070628.1, forward strand.
TTTGTGTATCTTTTGGGCCGGTCGGCCTGTGTCTGTAATAACCTCTACTAATTGTTTATCTTCCGTTTGGTAGTGTTGTGTTTGGTCTCTATGTGTGGGATGGAGTTGATGTCTAATTTTGTACCGAGGTGTGTATACTGCTTTCTGGGAAGTATACATATCTCGAGGATCAGTTTATTTGATTTGTGATGCTAGGACCGGTGGTTGGTTACATTACAAACCAAATAAATTGGGGTCCTCACAAAGTTGGTATCGAGCCATTCGACCGTAGTAACCCAAGCATAGTCGACCTTAGGATATTTTGAAAGTCTTATTTTCAAATCATAAAAGGTTTATGAAAACCTAGGCGATTCTCGATTTTATTCCTTACCTATCTTAGCTTTCTACTCTCATCTTACTCTAATTTAAGTTTTGAAACTTGGTTTCTCTCTTCACCTTTCAAAAGATAGTTACTACTAGGTGGAATTAGTTTGGGGAGAACCATGAAGTTTAATCCAACTAAAACTTGTGGGGATAATAGGGTAAGATGTAAAGGAGTAGTTATGTGTCCGATTTTTCTTTGGTCGAACTTTATCCCGCCTTGTGTTTGTTTCTGACTGCTTTCATGAATTTTGGGCTTTCTTGCTCTTAAATTTGTTGCTAACTTGTCTTAGTAAACAGATGGCCGGAGAACAGCGTGGCGGCCAAGAGTGGTCATGATGAGGAGCTTTCCCCTCCGACCATGGTCGAGGTGCTCGCTCGAATCGAGCTAAACCGCATGGACCGACGCGCATCTTGGAGGTTATTGCTAGGAATACCTCCACTCCTGCCGTGGTGGCGCCACCGACTCGGGGACTTGCGAGTTCCTCCGCACGCACCGCCGACTTACTCCCGCCCGAGGACCTCTCGATGCGGATGATTGTCGCGCATGGTTGAGCCGAAGCTCAACATAGCTCGATGTGCCAGCGCAGGATAAGGCGCTCTTCATGGCGGCGAACTAGGTCTCACAAAACCTTTCTCAAGAAGTTCTTCTATCTCACGCTTCATCTCTACCAATTCATCTACCGCATCCGATAAGGTCTCTTTGAAATTGGTCTTTGCCCCGCACTAGGTCGATGACAAACTCAATGTCACGATCCGGTGGCATTCCCGGTAATTCTTCCGAAACACATCGGATATTCACCGACCTGGTACTTCTTCTAAGGCAAGGGTCTTCGCATCGCTTACTAGCAAATGTCCATCACGAATCGAGGTGGCTAGAAACTCTACCTTGTTTCCTTTGGCGTCCTCTCATCATACTGCTCTTCGCCACAATCTAGAATGCTTTATGCTTGATAACCAATCCATGCCAAGAATGACATCTAGGATTTGGGTATCTAGGACTATTAGGTTGGCTAGAAACTCAACTCCAGCTATGAGTAACTTAGCTCCTAAACATCCCACTCTAGTACTTAGCTCTGCTCCAGGCGACTGGACTAACAGAGTATGCTTAAGTTGCATAACTTCCAATTTATTTTTGGTTGCAAACATTCCCGAAACAAATGAATGCGAAGCTCCAGAATCAAACAAAACTGATGCAGGTACTGAGTTAACCAGAAACTTACCCGGTACGACGTCCGGTGATTCCTGGGCTCCTTCCAAGGTGACGTGGTTGACACGGCCTCTGATCACAGACTGTGGTGCTCCTCCGGCCTGACCGGCAGCTTGTGACTCCTTGATTGATGCCCGGCGCCGTGTCTTGGATGGCGAGCTCCAAGGTTGAAGCGCATCGAGTGATTGTTCCCCTTTGCGGACTTTGGTTGGCAAAATGTCGGTGGCGACGACAGCGTAATGCACCTTTGGCACGTTCTGCTGGTTGCTTCTGGATTGGGGTTGACAGTGTGGTTGCGGAAGTTCAGGCACCGGACGGGGTGTTGAAGTTGGTGCAGTGCTCAACGGTTTGGGGTGGAAACTCGTTGAAGCTGCGGCTGCTTGCTGTTCTTGCTCTCTGCTGTGATTGATGATCCCTTGCCGAGCCATCCGACGCTACGCTATCTTCCGGCTCTTGCGTTTGTCCTCTAGAACAAAGGCTTTGTTGACCAATTCCCGGAAATCGTGGAAAGTATGGCGATCAAACCGACTTGCGATCCGGTGTTTAGTCCCTTCAAAAGCGACTCTGGCGAGCCTTGTCCGTGGCTACATCTTCTGGCCGCGTGAGCGAGCTAGTTGAGAAAACTTGTTGAGGTAGTCGACATCGACATAGCTCCTTGCTTGAGAGCGGAACTCATCCTTCTTCAGATCGATAATGCCTTCTCGCACATGATAACCGGGCGAAATACCGCGTAAAATTCCTCCTGGGTGATATCCTCGTGGCGCCTCATGAGCGGCATGCAAGTTCTCCCACCATTCAAAGAGCGGTGTCTTCCATCCGTGAGTGGCATACGTAACCTTTCACGATCGGCCAGATCGGGTGATCGCAGCTTCCTTCGATAACCCCGAGCCAATCATCCGCTTCCACCGAGAGACGTGTCGAAAATGTTGGCGGACGGTCCTCATGAATTCTCGCAAGTTTAGATGGTCCATGGTGACCATGAGCACCGGGCTCCATCTTTGGTGATTGTTGTTATTGTTCGGTTGTGCATGGCTTGCATCCGAGTCATCATGGTATTCATCACCGAGTCTATGCTGCCATGAAAGCTCCAAAGTTTTGCAAGTCAATTGGGGTGCTTGGCGGCGGAATCGCTCCCGCACTGGTTGCTCATTGCCTCCCGGTCTTTGAGTACCGAACCACTTACGTTAGTCGCGAAGTTTGAACCATCCGCGAAGCTCCAAAGGTTAGATAAGGTAGCAAGCATGAGATGAGTTAAGAACTGCGGGGTAGGTTAAACCCAACAAAACACAGATCAAGAAACTCAAATGAAATACCTTTATTAATAAGGTCTTAGCATGGCTGCAACAAATGCCTAAGGGCCTGCGTACTCATACTACGCACACAAAAAGAACAACGACCTAAGCACACAAAACTACGCTAAAGGGCGACTCACTAAAGCGAAACCGCTAAGCTGAAAACCGAACTAAGACCAACTACTCGAGAAAACCTCCACAACCAGGCGACGCTCCCGACGGCTATAAACTCGAAGTGAGCCGCATCTTGGCAACCGATCTCGATGCATCGAATCGTGCGGCAGAAGCAGCGTTGCAGGTAACCGGCCCGCTGCCTCTCCGCTCGCATCTTCTTGGGCTCAATCGGGCCTTCCTCCGATCTTCTTCAGATCCTCCTCGGGTCTTCCTCTTCTTGGGGACTTGGTCGAGAGAATCTCCCGCAGAGTGGCGACCTTCTCTTGACTCTCGCAAGGCTTCATAGACATGATCCAACTCCGTGATGGTTCTCTCCAAGGCTTCTCCCCGGGCTACGAATCGGGCGAGGTGCATGATCAGTAGCGTTGCTTTCTCCTTCGTGGACGGGTAGCGTCTTTGGCAAGTCCACACCGCAGCTCAGGGGTGGTAACGGAAGACGGTGTCTCAAGCTCCGTGCGTAGATGTTGGAGATACGCAGCATGGCCAAGCGCGACGACTCTCGGATACCCTCCACCAAGTGATCTTCCTCACCGAGACGCGAAGGTTGGCTTGCCTTGTCGTTCCTCTTGGCGTGATCAAAGCGACAAATCACTCCACGGTTTTGTCCATTCACCGCCCGGTATTGCCGACGCATAAATGGACGATCAAAACCTCCAAGAACTCGCAATGACTTCCAAAGCTCTAAGAAGATAACCTCCAAATGCGCTCACCATAGCTTTGAAGGCGAGGCATCCGTAAAGACATTTACTGTGGTAAGAGCAACTTTAAAACAATGGGAGAGAAAAGATCATAGCAAAAGTTGAGGCGAGAGAGATATGAGAAGAGTTAAGCAATCAATTAACTTTGCAAGTTAATTTTTCTTTTAGAAAATAATTTGGACTCTCTAAAGACGGCCAATCTAACTAAGGTCAAGACCTACAACAAGATGGCTCGATACCACCTCTCTCGGGACCTGCATTACGATTCGAACCCTCGTGTATACTGCACTAGTCCAGATCACGCTAGTGCACACAGGTGGTTAACACAGTAAATATCGATCCACACAAGCGATAGATAAAGTAAACGATTAGTTTGAATAACAAATAACGGCTTTGACCTTATGGTCGAGTTTACACTTATTAAGTCACGCAAGGCTAACAAAGAAATAAAGCAAAGCAATGAACGGAAAACTCCAGCCAGAGATCCCACCAATTCACCACAGTAACCAACCGGGATCGGACTTAACGAACGATCGCCTTCAACGAACTCCTCCTCGAAAGCGTGCGAGACTCCTCCACTTCTGTAGGTTTGGACGCAAGTTTTACAACAAGCGTGAGTACACAACCGCACTCGCAAATCATACCACGTAATGCAATGTATAGATGCAGCTTATTCCAAAGAAAAGGCTTCGTGGTTCTTTTGCATAAAAGCAACATTTGCAGCTGAATACTAATAATAGATTGAAAGCATAATTCAAAACAAATAGACAATATTAATTTAATGATTATTTCCACAAAGACACACGGCTAAATGCTTTATTTCACATAGCCATATGATTGAGATCACACAGCCTCCCACTCCACATTTTATGAAAACTACCCCTCGTGTGAAAGCACCGAGCATGTCCACCATCATGACGCGCTATTCGAATAGTTTGTTTAACACTGCAGAGGTTGTACACTTTACCCACACGATATAACCAAAGTGTAGCTAGCACCAATCATAACAAAGCATTCGGAAACTTCATCTCCAACATTGACATTCCCAGGTGTGCTTACAAACCGTTATACATATCACATAGCCCATGCATAACACACACCGCTGGGACGTGGACGATTTAATCCTCCGTGATGCAACCACCAAGTAGTCACACCTCCACCCTATCACAAAGCCTAACCTACCACCGAACATCAATGCCGAGAATCCATAACTTACTAAGTTAGGCCCGTCCCATACTGTGCATGTGGTCGCAAGAAGGCTCACCAATGGCGCACAAAGTTAAGTCCTTAATTGACCAAGGCAAGACTTCCATGTTCTAACTAGGCCACACAGATTATCATACCCATCACATAGTCCACCATGTCACACGCTCCACCACTTGCCTCGGCCTAAATCCTTTACCACCCAGCTGGTTTTAGTGCAACACATGCCATCACTGAGTAATAACACATAGCACATGGGCTTTACACAAAGTTCCATAGTCACTTAGTCATAATTAATATTTAACTCACATGAGATGATGATTCGTAGCATGGCTAAGCAATTGTACTCAGATCTAACCAACCCACGTTGGTGTTATAATATTACCAACTCAACCAATCTAGGGTGACAAGGAATTATGACATACAAGGCCAAGGTGGGATAACAATTTGGATAATAACTATGCCCAAAGCATTTAAATAAATAATTCAAGTAGAATGCAATAATTTAACACAACGTAATTTGAAAACTGGGTTCAAGATGATCAAAGGTATGACTTGCCGTGGAAAAGGTCTATGTACTGGTCTTGATCTTGGGGTGCTCCTTCTTCCACAAAATTCCCCGACGAATCGACGTCTACTCGCAAACGAAACAAAAACAAACAAAACAAATAAATAACAGAGGCAAAACAAACTCCAAAAATTAAATAAAAATCTCAGATAAATAGAGCTTGAATTTAGACAAATTTAGAAATTTGAATGGGCTCAATCGGAGTTAGGATGCAAAAGTTATGAGCTTTGGAAGATTGGAAATCTAAAAGAAACCCTAATTTGGATTTTCTGGAATTTCCGAATTATTTCTTAACTGAAAAATTGGATTATTGCGCAACGTCGCGCCACTTCGTAATTTCGGAAAAGATAAATAAAGAAAAACTCGACATGTGGGGCCCGCGCCGAGACACGGCCACGGTGGCGGGTCTCACAGAGCCTCTGCTCGAGACGGCGGATCGCCACGCGGCGCGCACACGTATGGCGATGATCGGGCGCCACGCATGCGACATGGAGGCACGCGGCGACGCGGCGCCGAGGTGGCACCGATGTGGACGACGGCGAAGGCGCGTGGCGCCGGTACCGAGGGTCCCGCGACGGCGGCGATTCACCGCGGTGAGTGGTACCGCTGCGTGTAGGGTGGCACGGAATCGTGGATGTGCTCACCGTGGTCGGGACGCTCGATGGCGGCGCGAGGTTGAAGCGGCGAGGGTTTCGGGCTTGCGGGATCGAGCTACGGCGACGCCGTGGCGAAACGGCGACCACGAGGTAGTCTCGCTCCGTGCGATGCCGACGGTGTAGACCACGACACTCCGACGGCAGATCGACGGCGATTTAACGAACTCGTCGGAGTTGGCGGCGGCGCAGATCGATCTTTGAGCTCTGCGCGCTAGGGTTCGGCGCGAGGGCGAAGGTGGCTAGGGTTGAGGTGCGGACACCGAGGGCTACCTCCCCTTTTATACCCGGAGGCCTGGGAGAGTCCAGGGCACGAACGCCCAAAAACGGCAGCGGCGGCGGAGATCGTATCCCTAACGGATTCGGGAACGAAGACGACGTGGCAAGCTGGGACCCACACGCCGCTGACGGCGCCGACGCGGCGCTGGCGCGCAACAAAGCAGCGGCGCAAAACGGACTCACGATCGACTGCTCAAATCGATCGAAGCGCCCACAATCAATGGGACATTCGGACCGCCTCGTTACCTCACGCCAAGATCTAGCCGCCCATCCTTGATCGGACGGTGGAAATCGAGCGAGGCGCGGAGAGAGAGAGAGGGATCGACATGCGCGGGCCCGCATGTCGGTGAGATGCGTATGGCGAGTGGGCTTGCGCGGAGATGGGCCAAGACAATGAAGAGATGGGCGAAGCTTCGAGATTCGGCCCGAAAGGATTTTCGAGATTTTAAATAGGTTTTTCTATTTTATAAATTACCAGAAATTCAAATAAGCAATAGAAAATAGCAAATGAACTCAGAAAAATTCTAGAAAAATCTAGAAAATATATCTGAGCACAAAGAACCCAAATAAAATAGTTTTGGCTAATGTTCATGTTGGGATTATTCACATTAAATGTTTTTGATTGTAAAGTCCAATATTAAGCTTTTGAAATTAAATTCAAATAAAATTCAAATGGTGAATTTTCTCCTACTAACTATTTAAAAGATTTTTAAAGCTCAGAAAATTGGGATGTTACACCTACTCCTTATAGCATAACCTAAATTTGTAAATGTGTTTTGTAAATTGTTGGGATTCATGTATGTTCCCTTGACATGGTCTAAGATTGCTTGTGCTTATTTCCTTGGACTTAGACCATGATTCTGACTCTCTAGAGTTCTTGTGCTTTCTACATTGATCTAATGTGTTTGAGATCATGCAATAAGGTGCGTTGTGTAGCCCTCTGAATAAGATTTCAATAGAGTCCAAGATCACTCAATTCTGACATCGGGCAAAGAAGATGGTTGGAATTGATCAAGGACTATGACATGGGTATTCAGTACCATCCGGGCAAGGCCAATGTCGTTCTTTGCCGATGCACTCACTAAGGTGTATTGTAACATGTTGATGCTCCAAGAGCAAGACCTCACCTCATTTCGTAATTCCAATACCAATTTGGGTTTGATCGAGCGCGGTTCTCTTGCTACATTGGTTGTGCAACCAACCTTGATGGACCAAATCAAGGCGCATGCCAGCAGATGTTGGTGTGAGCCAAATCAAGCGTAACATCAAGGATGGATAGCCAAGTGCTTTTCGAGGACGAGCATGGCGTTGTGTGGTTTGGGCGGCGCCTTGTGGTTCCTAAGGTCATGGAATTGCGAATCGATTCTCCGCGGCCCATGATTCTCCTTTGTCTATTCATCCCGGCTACCGAGATGTATCGTGACCTTCGCCGAGGTTCCGTGGACCCGAATGAAGCGTGAGATTGCCAAGTTCGTTGCCGAGTGCGACGTGTCGCCGTGGTGAAGGTCGAGCATCGCCCGCCAGTCAGTCTTCACCGCTGCCGCATCGTGAGTGGAAGTGAGATTCGCTGGCATGGACTTCATCACGGATTGCCCCGCCGTCCAAAGGGAATGATGCTATTTGGGTCGTGATCGACGTGTTGACTAAAGTGGCACATTTCCTTCCCGTCAAGACTCGCGTGTGGGGCCTTTGGCGAACTTTATGTCTCGAGGATTGTGAGTCTTCACGATTGCACCAAGTCGATTATTTCGATCGTGGTGCACTTTTCACCTCGCGGTTTTGGCATAGTCTGCAAGAGGCTATGGGGACCCGCCATTTCAAGTCTGACCTTTCATCCTCGGATCGATGGCCAAACGAGCGAGTCAACCAAGTGTTGGAAGATATGCTCGTGCTTGTGTTCTTTCCTATGGGAAGAAGTGGGAGAAATGTCTACCATTTGCGGAGTTCTCCTACAACAACAGCTTTCAGCCGCCTTGGCATGGCACCATTTGAGGCTTTGTATGGGAGGAGATGCGTAACCCCATTGAACTGGTCGAGATCGTGAGCGGCGCTTTTCGGCCCGTATTCGATCAATGAGGCCGAGAGTCAAGTTCGCTTGATCCGCGAGCATCCGCGCGCGGCCCCACCCGCATAAAAGAGCTATGCGTCGTCGTCGCCGTGAGTTGAGCTTTGAGCCCAATGACTTTGTGTATCTCAAAGTCTCACCCTGAAGGGCCATCGCTTTGGCATCAAGGGCAAGTTGGCTCCTCGATATGTTGGGCCTTACCGTATCATCGAGAGAGTTGGAGCAGCTTGCATACTGATTGGAGCTACCAATGCACTTGAGGTGTGCATGATGTGTTCCATGTTTCACACCAAGATGTGCCTCCGTGTCCCGACCGAGGAAACTCCGCTGGGAACTCGATGTGCAGGAGGATTTGACCTACCGCGAGCATCCTGCTCGCATTCTTGAGGAATCGAACGGAGAACAAGGAACCGTGCCATCAAGTTCCTTAAGGTTCAGTGGTCAAACCATTCAAGATAAAGCAACTTGGGAGCGAGAAGATCGCTCGTGCGATTTTCCTTCTTTCTTCTCCGAGTAAAACTAATCTCGGCCGAGATTCTTGTAAGTGGGAGAGTTGTAACATCCCAATTTTGGGCTTGTGTTTCAAATGTAAGAAAATGAGTAGAAATTAAAACTTTTCTTACATCATGTGTTTCCTGCTTGTACTGGACAAGTATTGTACAAGACTTATGGAAATGCAAAGTCACAAGTCTTTTGATCCAAATCTTGTTCCTTCAAAAACAATCTTGTCAAACCTTTTTGATCATCCTCTGGAAATATTTTTCCTAAGTTCTTGGGATGATATGTGACCCTCTGAAAATTTCACAATTTTTAGAAATTGTTTGAATATTTTAGAGGGCATCAAACCTGTTTGACTCTCACAAACCTGCTTGACTCTCACCAAACCTAAAACCAGTACCTTGTAGAATTTTCGGAGAAAAATACAATGCATAAAAACCTCTGAAAATTTTACACAAGGTCAATGCCTCAGTCAGCAAGCTCCTGTAAAATTTCAGAATTTTTGGAGTTATTTTGCTACCCCAAATAAATCCTCAAAAGTCTCAGCATAATTAAAACCTAAAACCAATTTCAATGTTCCTTGTTCGAGTCGGGCTCGAGTCCGAGCCACTTGACTCTGGCCGAACCACCTAATCGCACCGAGTCGCATTTTAGAGCGCGCGTGCGATATCACCGTTGATTCAAATCGCCATTACGCTCGTGTGAGCATTCTGACCCTCCGCTGCGTTAACCAATTGGGACCGTTGGATCTCAATCCAACCGCCCGATTCCCGAGGGCAACCTGATCGTCCGGCGAACTCGTTTAATCGTGACCGCCCATTTTCAATCCAACGGTCGCTGTTCGCTCGTTCTTCTTCCTCCTCGGCTTCTCAGATGCGCGCGCGCGGCAATGGCGAGAGAGAGAGAGCGCGCTTTGATGTGTCACCTCAAGTTTGCTTTCGCCAACGCTCTCTCGGGGCATTTAATGCGCACTGCACTTTCTCCTCCATTGTCACCATGCTCACTTGCTCCCGTTTCTTGGTCCATGACCGTAGCATGAACCGAGCCCACCATGGACTCCGGGTTCTTGCTCAAACCCTAATTCCTTTCCTATAAATTGGCCCTCTAGGTCCTCCCGGTGTTCTTTTGCACTACACCTAGCTACTCTCGTGTTTGAGCTCAAAACCATCTCAAACCTTCAATCCACCATTGTGACCCGAGGGCTCCAATGGCGGCCTTAGTGTCCAAAGTGGTTCATCTTCAACACTTCTTGCACCCTTTGAACTCCTCGACCTCCTTTATATTTCCCTAACTTGATTTTGGGTTGCATTCACAGAATCACTCAATTTTAAGTTTGGAGATTTTCATTGGTTTCACCCCTTTCTTCTCCAACTCCGTAAGTGGTTCTTTTGCAATTATTTGCTTTTGGAGCCTCTTTGAGCTATAATGAAGTCGTGGTAATGATTTGGTTCCACTCATTTTGCTCGTAACCTCATCTTCCACTTCATCTTCTTCGGCTCCGGTGGACTTCTCGTGTTCAAGTCTTCCCGACCATCTTTGGAGCTCCTCTCTAAGGTAGCTTCTATATAGTCCCTAGAAGTCATGGCACTCGCTTCCTTGGACCGCAATGAGCATCTTGCTATTTTCATGATTTGCCGTGTCGGCCTCTTTCTTTGCTTTGGCCGCCGCCGTTGCCTGCACTTCCACCACGGCGAGGTCGTCACCATTAGGTTCGCATTGCTATTGCGAGTCCATTTTGCTAGTTTGTGGCGCCGCCGCGATCGAGTCGCCGGCGACAAGCCGTGTAGCCACTCGGGACTTTGCCGCCGTGAACTCCGTTGTCGTCAAATGATTAAGACACGATTAATACCCAATCATTAGTAGTATTAATGGTGTCTTAATCGCCTAATGTCACCGACTTGTGGGCCCGTAAGCCTAAATCAAAAACCGTAAGTCGTTATGGCTGATTTTGGGTTTATTTATTGCTAATCATTGTTAGCAATAAATGTGTCCGAAATTACCTTTTGGGTCACCGACGTGGGCCTCTCGTCCCTAAACCACCTGCTCAAAATCTTTAGGACGCATTAATTGCTAATCATCACTAATCATTGGTCATTAGTAATTAATTAGCCGCCATAGCGCCTCCTTAAGTCACCGCCGGGTGGGTCCGCGTGCATCGTGGCACATGTGTTGAATCTCGCATGTGTGACTCTCGCCACCGACATGCGCCCCACGTGTCAAGACTCTCGCTTGCACTTCGATCTTGACCACCGCCCATTTGGCGACTGCGCCTAGATCTTGTATGCGTTCGACCTCCGGGCCTCGTCATTCTTGGCCGCCCATCGCTTGATCTGCGGCCTCGATCGTGCATGCAATCGGACCTTCCGATCGAGCGCGACGGAGCCGCCATTTTAGATCTCGCGGTCGTGGATCGCCGAGGCAACCGCATCGCCCGTTGCATCCTTCCTCGTGAGCCGTTGGATCTGATCCAACGGTGGCTCCTCGTTATGAATCGCGCGCGCAGCGCTGTTCTCGCGTCGCGTGTGGCTCGTTGGATATTGCATCAACGCCCACGAGCGCCCACGCCGCTATCTCCGGCTGGGTTGGTTTTATTTCGTAAGTATTTATTTATCAATCAAAATTGTATCAAAACTTTAGAAATTCATAACTAATTCTAAGATAAATCCTTTTACATGAAACCAATCGTAATAAATTTGTAATTCACTAAAGTTTAATATAAAATGCTTTTAGCTTCGTACGTAGTAGAAAAATTTGTAATCTTTTATAGCTTGTTTTCGCTATTTTTATATATTCCGTAATTGTATTAAAACTTGGAAAATGCATATCTTTTTCAGATATCATGCTAATGGAATGATTTTAACTTTGATAAATTTGTTATTAACTAAACTTTAATCTAAAAATGGTAGTAGGCCTAAATCAGACTGAGAAAAATATGTTAATAGATTTAACCTTATTAGTAGCAATTAAAAATTCATTTAATGATGTAATAGACACCGACAATTCTCAGAAATCCTAAAAATAGAAATTTGATGTAGGAAATCCTCTGTTATCATGCTATAATGTGAAATAGGTTTTGCACATGTTTATATTTCTCGAAAGTGCATTATGCTAGTTTTGCATCCTAGAAAATCATAACTAAATCATTCTAACTCCAATTAAGATGAAACCACTTGTATTAACCTTAAAATGTCAGTGGCAACCTATCATAAAATTTTCAAGTCCAGAAAACCTCTAGAAAATATTTTTGCTACAGTACTATTTATGGTAGAAAATGGGTTTTTAGGTAATATCTTTTGCACCACAAATCCAAATTAGGTTTTTCCAGTTTCTATGTCTAGGTATATTCGATCCTACCTTATGTATAAATTTACGTCGCATTTGGATAATTTTGCTTGCTCGCTTGTTTAAGTGCGCCTGTCTTATTGGTTGTTCTTGGTTATTTTGCCTTTTCGCTTAGGATTCGACATTTGCGGTAATCCCGAGAGCGACCCTCCACAACAGTTTGAGCAACAGCAAGAAGGCAAGCAGTTTGATCATGTTAATCCCAGTATTTTAAGTATTTATGTTGATTACAAATTCTATGTATGCATTGCTATTTTGTGTTAATAGTTGGCCTAGTAGATGCATTTCCTTAGCAAATGATTATTCTCTACTACCATGAGCCTAGGTTACTTTGCTGTGATTTAGAGTTCATGGATGGGCTCTTGTCACTTAGTAGTTGCGAATTAATTGCTTAGCCATGCTTAGCTTCTAGAAATGGCGGTTATCGACTTGTCGATAACCTTGATCACATCAACCTTATTATGATTATAATTTCCACCCGTGCTATGTCTACTTATGAAAACTAAAACTGAAAACAAAATGATTTAGACTTGGGCACAATGGTATGATGGTGTGATTTTGGGTGTGACTGGAATGGTGCCCGGGTCAACAAGGACCGAACATCTTGTTACACTAAACCAAGCATTTTAGCGTGCATAACCACATTAGAGGGTATGGGACCTCTCTTGACTTAGTACTTTGGCGTGTATTGGCCCAGTCGCAGGAGTCGGGAGGGATGGTGTTGGGAGACAGTGTCCGAAAGACTTCACCCGTGATGGGATTTGTTGTCTTCGGCTTGCAATGTAAGCATATGGGTTTCTATCCATATGAGCGGCTCGTAGTTAATACACAAGATTGGAAATGTCTCGTAGGACTTAGCCGGCTGGCATACCTTGGTAGTGTGCTTGTGGCTTGAAGCGATGCCAAGTGTGGGTACATTGGTACACCCTGCAGGTTAAAACTATTCGAATAGCCTCGCCCTAGGTTATGGACACGCTTGGCAAGGTCTTTCAAGAGTTAGACTACAACCTTTTAAATTAAAACTTGATGGGTGGTACGAATCGGGATTCGTGCTATGTTGTGGTGGCTATTGGGATAGTCACTTCTGTGTGGTTACTTGTATGTACCTTTACTTATCGTTACTTTGATAACAAAACAGATTTGCAAACTTGCTTTTAAAATGTATTACATTATTGCAAATAAAGTTGGCTTTGTGCAAAATGAGACATACAACCTCCACCTAAATAAGCTTGCATGTAGTTTATGAATAGGTCCGCTATTCCACACGTCGATCTTGCGGGTACAAAGACAATCTTTGTACTCGGCTGTTACGCTTAATTGTTTTGTTGCAGAGGAAGAAGGTGAGCTCGAGGGCCTCACTTTTGTGAGTGTGTTGTGGTAGCTTATGGGCGACTAGCTTATGCGGCCTGTCGGTTGCCTTGTGGGTGTATGGCTAACCTGGTCGACTTTTGTTCTAGCCATCTTATGGCTTTTGCTTCCATTGTCATTCTTGTATATTGTTCTATTTGGCCGGTCGGCTCTCTTTGTAATAACTTTACTTTATGTATGTCGTTGTTGAACCTAGTGATGTATGTGTATGGAATTGATGTGTAATTTTGTGATGATGTGCATATGCTGCAATTCTGGGAAGCATATGTCAATCGAGGCTTAGAATGTTTAATTAGTAATGCCAGAACCATTTGGAGGTTAAGTGTTACTAGTTAAATATTCCGGGTCCTCACAGGTTGAGACACAATCTTTGACACTCCATTTCATTCTCTTGAGCTAGTGTGAGCTTCTCCTCTCAATTGTGCATGTGTTGCACCTTGTGAGCAAGAAGAGAGGTCTCTAGTTGCATGTGTAGCATCTAGAGGTGGATTTCATATCCACTTGAGCTTATACATTCGCTGCACGTGGTGAGAGTCAAGCAAGGGGCTTGGCTTGTCACTCTTAGTGTTTACCGACACCTAGACGGCGTAGAGGCGTCGTGGTCCGGTGATCTTCTCAAGAAGCTTGTGAGAAGGTCCGACGTGTTGTGAGTGGTTTGGTCTTCGCCATCTCTGGAGTAGAGGAAGAGTAACCCCGAGTGAATTGAGGTGTTTGGCTTAATTTGTAGAGCTGGTTCAATTTATTTGGGCTTACCTCAACGTGGATTAGGAGAGACCAGCAAGTGTCCGAACACCACGATAAAACATACTTGTGTCATTGTGGTTTACTCTCTAGTGATTTACTTTATGCTATTTATATTCCTAGGATTAAATTGCTTTCATGTCTTTGTATGTTTGCTATCATTGACATAGACTTAGGTTGTTGGTGCACTTAACGAGACTAGTTGATTTAGATTTTAATTGAGCAAAACCGATTTGTTTCATAGTTCCACATAAAACTCGGTTTTAGCCAAAAGAATTTTAAAACCGCCTATTCACCCCCCTCTAGTCGGCCTCCTTGATCTTACAATTGGACTATTTGCATGAAAGGTTGAGACTTTGGGCATATCCTTACAATTCCTATTGGATCATAGACCTAAGATCATTTCCTAGCTGTGGTTCAAGTTTTATCAATTTTGGTTGAGTACATCTTGAGTTCTTGAGATTTCTTAGCGGGCAAGTTTATGAAATTCTAGATTTTGATGCAACGTGATCTTGAAGTAAGAAAGGTCTCTCTCTTGGGCTTTATTCTGCAATCCTTTTTAGAATCATAACCTTGACGATCTCATCTTGTTATGGTTCAAGTTTCATCAATTTTGGTTGAGTAGATCTTGAGTTTTTGAGGTTTCTTAGCGAGCAAGTTTTTTAAATTGTAGATTTGCTAAAATTGCTATTTTGATGCAACGTGGACTTTAAGCAATAAAGGTCTCTCTCTTGGGCTTTATTCTGCAATTCCTTTTAGAATCATTGTGGGGACCCCGGAGTTATCTCCGTAAGACCGAGACTAATCAAGGTCTTAGGGACATAACCCTGGATCTCCAGTAAATGGATTCCAACTTAACTCAGTCTAAATGAGAGGCTTAACTAGAATTTAGAGCCCCGATGATCATGCGCGCCGCTCCCCTGTGAGCACTACATGATTGTCGGTTCTCCAACCAGTCAAGCACGACACTTAACGAGTTAAATGGGAAGCCATGAACAGCGAGCATGACCTATATTGGCTCCCAAGATCAGTGACCAATATATTCATACTCTCATTACAACGTCGATCACATCCATACAACGCTCAAACATAAATAGTACAAAAGTCATACATCACAGTTCCAAGTTTACAACTACATAAGTGGCCGACCGGCCAAATTTAACAAGTTCATAGCGGAAGCGAGTAAATAAACCAAAATACCAGCAGTGGTATGCCCACAACCCATCGGCAACCGACTGGGAGTTAGAAGATAGCGTACTACTCGTCGGTGTCACCTAAATTGACACCGACAAACTCATTGGTCTCGATATCGTCCTCAATTGTAAAAGCCGGCAAACACTTGGCTGAGTACCAAAGAGTACTCGCAAGTCTTACACAAATAAAAATAATTATGCATAAGGTCATTCAAGGAAGGGCTCATATTGGCTTAGTTTTGCGAAAGAGACGCAACAATGTACAACCTACACATACTAGTTTTTCAAGTGCCATTTCAAAATCAGATTTGAAGTAGAAGTAAAGCATGTGAATAAGTAATGAACTGAGTAACAATTAAAGCGTACAAATAGCAAAGTGGCTGTCCACTTTGATACAACAACAAGCATAAACATCCCATTCATGAAATCACCGAGTTCACCCACAATTTTACTTTCAAGTCTAACAATAGTAACTCCCGAACTCAAGCGGTTGTCCATAACCGTGGACACGGCTATTCGAATAGATTATACCCTGCAGGGGTGTACTACTTTACCCACACAACTCGACTAGCCCGTAATCCTCCGGGATAATGGCACACTTCCTTTGGTATGTCGTCGGGAGAATCGAGATACGATGCTTTCAAAGAAGGAAACTCTATTGAGCTAAGTCCCCATGTGAGATGTTACCGGTCTTAGTACAAGTAGCATATAGAACTTGCTAAGGGGCTCACATGTTATATTGGAAATACCGATGTAATGAAAAGGTAATTGGTGCTCCCTTGCACACTATAGAACATTGCCATCGATTCCTAAGGACAATTGACAAAGACACAATTGTCCCTACACCACCGTGAGACTTAACTCAACAGAACCTTCCCCTTACTTGACAGTACAGCACCCATATACTGCGTATGGTAGCACGAATGTACTTGAATCAACGACGTTACCAAAGTTGGGTCCTTAATTGTCCAGACAAGTCAACCACATACCCAAATCTCGTGCACAAAGCACCATCACTAACCAACACTTGTCCAGACCAAAAGCTCATTTAAAAATGACAAATTTAACTTATAAAATAGATTCGAAGATCTGAACCAAAAGTATATAATGAGAGTTGTGTTTATCCCATGATTGTCGGGTTATTCCCGGCAATCAGACTACCGTTTCTAGACTTGCATGACTAAGCATACCCGAACAATATAATCTCACACATCCTATCATAAGCATTTTAGTACTGGAATAATTCATGGATAGCCACAATGACAAGAATATAGGATGTGTCTAACTATTCATTACAAAAATAACGACAATATCAAAATAGCATGCAAGCAATTATCATTGCATCTATCCTAACAAAACTGGGATCAAATATGATGCAAAAATAAAGTTCAAAGGATGCTTGCCTTGCAGGAAAAGTAGTTGTTCACTCTCGGTGGCGAGAGTCAATATCAATAGGCTTGGTATCTAGATAAATACAATACCGAATAAACATCGAAATACCTCAAAATTCAAAGTGCTCCAAAATGCATTATTTTTCTACAGTAGCTAAGTCACGATTTTAGATGATTTTGGTGAAAGAATTATTTTATTTTGATTTAGTATGTGAAAGTTATGGTGGTTTGAATTTCAGATTTCAATATGCCTCTCATTAAGCAATTTAATTATGAGGTGAAATTTTGTAGAGCAGTGGTGAGTACATGGATTATATGGATAAATAGGCAATATTATTACAATTTCAAAACAGTTGAGTTTGCTCCAATTGGAGTTTTCATGATTTAGTTATTGATTTCTAAAGTTATCAGCATTAATAACGCAAAAATAATGCCCTTATAGATCTTTTCCCTCAAACTATAGTTTCTGAGACAGAGGTAAGTTCGAAACCTACTTTACAAATTAGTTCACTAAAAATGGAAAATATCAAAAGTGGTTTCACTGTTTTTGGAGTTAATATGAATTAGTTATGCATTTTAGAAGTTAATACATATTTTTCAGTGTGCAAATAAATGGCTTTCAGATTTTATAAATCATTTGCTACTTTTCTCACCGAGCCACGTGCTAGTCGCGATCACCGACGGTTGGGTCGATGAACAGTTCATTTTTCAATTAAACTTGATTTTAGTTTTCAAGACAGCGGTGGGACCCGCATGTCATAGATACGGTCCACGGCATAGTGCATGGACCGTGAGTCTACGGCTGGTTTATAGGGTCTATAACTATGCATTTAAATCTCAGGCCCACATGTCAACCTCAGATTTTAAACCGTTATTTTGTTGTTCTTGGTCCCACATGTCTGTGTCTCATTTGTTACTTGACGGTCATTAAATACTTAAGTGATGATTAGCCATTAATGACCCGGATTTGAGCCCTAATGGCGAGGCTACAGTATTGTCGGTAATCCGACAATACCGTGCGGCGCTCACCGGAGCCTTGCCGGCGATTCCGGCCACGGCGGCTCCAGCCAAAGGCATGAACGGGCCCATAATAAGCTTGCGCACCTAATGGCAGTGGTTTCGACGGCTGAGGTGGTCTAGACCGCCGGCTAGCCGGAGTGGAGCGGCGGTGAGCTGCACGGCAAAGGTGCATGCAGTGTTTCGGTGGTGCATCGAGCAAAACAAGACACGGGTGAGCTACTGGTGGACTCCAGGAGGTTTACCAGAGGGTTGTAGAGGCTTGAGGAGCTCGGAGAAGATCTAGCGGTAGTAATGGCGGCGGCGGCGCCGGGTCTACCGTGTAGAAGGTGCTCTGGGGAAAAAGAAAAGGATTGAGGGGTTAGAAAAACACCAGAGGGTATATGAGGAGGTGTCACCACGACCAATTGCAAAATGGCTCACCGGGAACGGCAAATTACCGTGAACAGGGTCTCTGGCTGATAATTGGGGAAACTTCAAATTCGAGCGTCCCTACGATGCAATGTGAAAATCGGTTGAGGGAAAAAGTGACTTATATCCCAAGGCACCAGGTGACACGCAAGAAAAGAAAAGGATCTCACCGGAGATGAAGATGGCAACACGGGTTAGCCACGGGCACGCTCCAGAGCCGGTGAGGACACGCTGGTGCCCTTGGATCTACAAGCAACGACAAGAGCTCAAGTGAGCGAAAATGGATACGGCATGAAAAGTAGGAGAAGAGGGACTTGATTTCGAGGGCTTTACCGAAGAACAAAGCTCAGGGAAGCTTCCCTCTCCTCGGCGGCCAGAGGAGAAGTGAGGGAAAAGGAGGGGCTTCGAGGGGTAATATGCTCGTGCGTTGACGGGGATGGAGGCGGCGTGAGACGGAGGAGCTCCAGGAGTGGTTGCATGCGGCGGCAACTCACGGCACTAACGGAGCTTCAACGGGCGGGAGCAGAACGGCGCGGCCGCGTGGCGCTGGCGCCCTGCGCGGGTCTGCCATTTGGTGGAAGAAGACCCTAACCAGTGGGCCCCACTAGTCAGTGGCTCAACGAGGCCGAGTCGGAGCTTGGTGCGGTCAATGCAGTTAAGTGACGCGGTCGAGTCAAGCCACTACGGTCGGAACTAAGACTGAGTCTAGTCTGAGCCATAGGAACAGTGCCGGTGTTGGGTTTAGGGTTTGACTGGGAATTAAATCATTTCCTCTACTTTGACCAGGGGATTAAAAATAGAAATAAAATTCCTAAAATCATGAAATAATTTGTGGGGGTTCCTGGGATAGCCTAGTGGCCATAAAAATTATTGAACCCTACTGTTCAAATATATTTGGTCATATACAATTTCAAACTTAGGCTAGGTCTTCTAATGGTGTTTGAATTTTCTTATGGTTTAAACCAGTCCCAAAAAATTAGGAAAAATTATATTAATTCGTGATAATTAATATAGTATTTGAATAAATTATTTCCAGAGGATCTTTAGTAGCATTTATTTTAGTTTTTAGTTTGGAGTTCAAATTAAAGTGTATGTTTCAATTGAATTTTGAGATTTTCCAAGTACAAAAATTTAAATAAAAAGTTTCCAAACATGATGCATGCTAATGAGATGCATAATAAGCTCTTTATTAATTTGGGAATGTGACAATCATAACCCTGAGGACCTCATCTTACTATGGTTCAAGTTTCATTAATTTTGGTTGAATAAATCTTGATTTCTTGATGTTTCTTAGCCGCAAAGTTTATGAAATTCCAAATTTGCTGAAATTGCTGTTCTGAAATTCTTGTTCTGATTCACTCTGTTCTTAGTGTACTCTTGGTGTTCTTCAACCTAGTGTCTTCCGAATAGCACTAGAGTTCAATAGAATAAATACTTGAGTGGGAAAATTTTAATTTACGCCTATTCACCCTCCTCTAGTCGTCATAACCAATCCTTCAAAACATAACAATAAATAGGTGATTAACTACTCTCAAAATTAGTTGATATAAAGATAGCATACAATTTGACATAAAATAATATAATTTTGAAAACATAGGTTCAATATGATCAAAGGACTCTGACTTGCCTTGGTTTTGCTCAGTTACCACACTTTGATCTTCAAAACTTGCTTCTGCTCAAGCTCCTTGAAGCAGATCGTCTAAACGAGAGAGAAAATAACAAGTGAAGCACAAATAAATCCAAAAAATAAAATCCAAAAATAAAAAAACCAACTCTAAATGAAAGAGTTCGATTTTAGATGAATTTAGAAATTTGAATGAACTAAATCGAGTTCAAACGAATGAGACATGCACTCGCAAGATTTGCTAGAAAAGGAAAAAAGAGAGAAAACACTATTTCATATTTTAGATTTTTCTTTCAAAAGAAAATTCTATATTACTATATCACCATGACGTCAAACAAAGAAAATGGAATTTTGGTGGAATTAAATTTCTAAAAGAAAAGAAATACAATACATTGACATGTGGGCCCATGGTCTATAGACTAGGTCCACGGAGAGGAGGTCGACGCGCGACGGTGCACTAAGCTCATGGAGCAGTGGTTCGACGGTGGGATCCACGTGTCTGAGACATGGTCCACTGTGGACTTCGTCCACGCGATTAAAGCTCAGGGTTGACACGCGGGCTGCTGATGAGGACGGGCATGTGGGTGCAAAGCTAATGTGGTGGCTGAGGTGGCGTGCCACGTCGACTGCGATGGCGGCCGCGCTCAGGGACCAAGGTTCTGGTGACAGCGGGGCACGGTGGAGGCGGCGAGGGCTTGGATCTAGTCAAAGGAGCAACGGTGAACACTGTGACGCGATCAGCTTCCACCAACGATGACCACGGCGACGGCGGCGAGAGGTTAAGTGGCAGAGCGGCTTGGCTTGCGACGGCGATGGCGAAGCAATGGGTTCTCGGGGTGGCGAGGCGCGCAACACATAGAACATGAGGAGGCGGCTAGGAAGGTGGATGGCGATGCTCAGACTCACCAATGGCGAAGCAATCGGTGGTGGAGCGGCGACGGGAAAGGAAAAACTTCAATTCTCAATGACGGCGACTCCTCTATCCGATTAGCTTTTCTCGAGGCTTGGCGACAACGAGGTGATTCTATTGACACACATGGGACCACGGTGTGGGGACCCTGTAATTATCTCCATAAGACCGAGATTAGACAAGGTCTCGGGGACATAATTATGGGTCTCGGTGAATGAATTCAATTTAACTCTATCCAAGTGAGAGGCTTGGCGAATACTAGAGCCTCAACGATCATGCGCGCTTGCTCCTTTGCGGCGCTACATGATTGTCGATTCTCTTCGATTCAAGCACTACACTTAGTGAGTTAAATGGGGATTCATCAACAACGAGTATGACTTATATTGGCTCCCAAGATCAACGACCAATATACTCATACCCTCATCCAACGTTGATTACATCCATACAACGCATACAACAAGAGATAAAAAGACATACCGCATAATAGTCAAAGTCTCTGACTTATTACATACTACGCCCGCCAAATTCAAAGTAAAGTATCAAGTAGCGGAAGCAAGTAAAATAAGCAAAAGACCAGCAATGGTATGCCCATCACCCATCGACAAACGATCGGGAGTTAAATGATAGCACACTACTCATTGGTGTCACCCAAGTCAACACTAACAAGATCGTCGGTCTCATAATCTTCCTCACTGAAAAGGCCGACAAACATCCGGTGAGTACAAGTGTACTCGCAAGTCTTACACAAATAAAAATAGTTATGCATAAGGGTCATTCAAAGGATGGCTCATATTGGTTTAGTTTTGCGAAAGAGACGCAACAATTAACATCCTACACATACTAGTTTTTCATGTCCCATTTAAAATCAGATTTGAAGTAGAAGTAAAGCATATAGTAAAGTATTTCAGTAATAAACAATTGAATCATACAAAGACCAAAGTGGCAGCCCACTTTGATGTACTAAACACATGAACGTCCCGTTCATGACGAATACCAAGTTCAACCACAATTTTAATTAAAAGTCTAACAATAGTAACTCCCGAACTCAAGCGGTTGTCCATAACCGTGGACACGGCTATTCGAATAGATTGATACCCGCAGGGGTGTACTACTTACCCACACGACTTGATTAGCCCGTAAGCCTCCAGAGGCCTCCGAATAGCACACTTCCTATGGTATGCTACGGGTAAATCAAGATCTGATCATTTTCAAGAAGAAAGCCCTATTGAGCTAAGTCCCCTTGTGAGATGGTTCCTTGCCTAGTACAAGCGTCTCGATAGCACTTGCTAGGGGCTCACAAGTTATATTGGAAATACCGATGCAATCAAAACAAAAGAATTGGTGCTCTCTTGCACACTATAAAGGATTACATCGGCTCCTAAGGAACATAGGATTTCACGGTCGCTATGCCCCTTACACCACCAAGGACTTAACACAATAAAACCCTCCCCCTACTTAACCATACGGCACCCATATACCGCGTGTGGCAGCACGAGTGTACTTGAATTAACGACGTTACCAAAGTTCGGTCCTCAATTGTCCAAACAAGTCCTTCCACTTACCCAATGCTCGTGCACAAAGCACCATCACTAACCAACACTTGTCCAGACCAAAAGCTCATTTAAAAATGACAAAATTTAACTCATAAAACAGCTACAAAGATCTGAAGTATAAATCATAAAATGAGAGTTGTGTTTATCCCAAAACCGCCGGGTTATTCCCGACGATCGAACTACCGTGTCTAGACTTGCATGGCTAAGCAATTCTATAACCCATAATTCACACATCCTATCTTAAGCATATAGGAGTTGACATAATTCAAGATTAACCTCAAGCATAGGACATAACTAAACTACACATCACAAAAATATTGACATAATCAAAATAGCATGCAAGCAATTATCATTGCACTAACTTAACCAAAACTGGGATCAAATATGATGCAAAAGAAAGTTCAAATGATGCTTGCCTTGCTGGTACAGTAGCTGCTCACTCTCGGTAGCGTAAGTGTCGATATCAATATGCTCGGGATCTATATAATTATAACATCAAATAAATACCGAGAAAACAACTCAAAAACCAAAATGTTCAAAAATGCATGATTTTTCTACAGTAGTTAGGTCATGATTTTAGATGGATTTAGGTAAAAGAATTATTCCATTTGGAGTAATGAATTGGAAGTTATGCTATTTTGAATTTGAGGTTTCATTAACCCTAAGTTATGTAATTTAATTATTTGGCCAAAATTTGTAGAACAGTGGTGGGGTAGAGGATTACATAGGTAAATAGGTAATATTAATACAAGTTCAGAATAGTTGAGTTTGTCCCATTTGAAGTTCTTGTGATTTAGTTATTGATTTTCAAAGTTACCAGCATTAATAGTGTAAAAATAATATCCTTTAGGATCATTTTCCCCAAACTATAGTTTATGTGACAGAGGTAAGTTGGGAACCATTTTTATAATTAAGTGCCTTTGAAATATAAATTACCAAAATTGATTTCACTATTTTTAGAGTTTCCAATAATTACTTATGAATTGTTAAAGCTATCAGTCTTTTCCTTTTGTAAAAATAATAGTGTTTATAGCTTATTTTCAAAAATAATGGTCTCTGTTACAGAGACATGTTTGAAACCAATTTTAATATAAAGTTCATTAAATATGAAAATTATCAGAAGTGGTTTCACTCATTTTGGAGTTAAAAAGAAATAGTTATGTATTTTTGAAGTTAAAAGCCTTTTCTTATTGTAAAACAATAGAGTTATGGACCATTTTCTTAAAACTATATCCTCTGCTAAATATAAATGTTTGAAACCTATCTTAAAATAAACTTTACTTAATATTAAAAAAAATCAAATCTGGTTTCATTCACTTTGGAGTTTATTTGAATTAGATATGAATTTTTGAAGTTAATACAATTTCCAGTGTGCAATTAATTGTATTTCGAAATTTCTTAAGTATTAAATACATTTTCTACCGAGAGCTATTTTAGCCTCAGTCGCTGACAAGAGGGACCGGGGTCAAAGTTGACTCGGTCAATCATTGACTCAGTCTCGGCCGCATCTAAGACGAAGGCGTATTTCAGAAAGTACGTCTTCTACTTCACGAACGCATAAACTCATTCTAAACCTACTAAGAATACGCTTTGCCTTAGCGAATATGTACAACAAAGTTTACACATCCACTTATCCACTGTTCGGCCCACATGTCAAAGACTTATCAATTCTTTTAGGTGACCATTAAGCAACTAAACAAGGATTTGCGCTAATTAACCGAGATTTTGCTAATTAAACACGCTACTGTTTTCGGACTAAATCCGACAACAGAGGGGAGCGCGCGCCCGTGACATTGCCGAGCCCGCCGGCGGCGAGGGGAGGCCGAAGAGTGCGTGGGCTGAGGCAAAATGGGAAGAGAATAGGGAGGGCTACCTTCCGGTGAGGTCGTTGCCGACGGAGAGGTACGGTGGCGTGCCGGCGACGGAGATGAGCGGAGGAGGAGTGTATGGGGGCTGAGGGCGCTCAAAGTGGAGGCCTCTCCAGAGAAAACCGACACCGAAAAGAGGCTCCTGGGACCCTCGCGAAGCTTACAGAGGGGACCCTTGTCGTCGTTAATGGCGGCGGCGGTCCAAGGCTCCACGCGGAGGGAAACACTCTGTGCAATTGAAAGTCAACAAAGGTGCCGAAAAGAATAAGTAAGGTACGGAGATGGTGCCAAATCAAGGAATCGGTGAAACACTCATCCTGCCGGAGGCGAGAACGAAGCTAGGGCTTTTCGGCCGACAAAGGAGAAAACTTGATTTCCCACAATCCTGTAAAGCATCAATTCAAATTGATTGAGGGGAAATGTGGTTTGTACCACAAGGCATAAAGTGACGAAAGAAAAACAGGCTCACGAGAGATGGAAAATGGCTAAGAGGTGCCGCTCGGGTGAGCTCCGGAGCGCCGACAGCACGAACGATGATTTGAAAACTACAAGAATCGACAAGAGCTCAATTGAGCTAAGATGGAAAGAGCAAGCAAGTAGAAAGCTAGGAGCGCTTGGCTTGAGCTTACCGAAATAATTCATGGAGCGCCCTTCTTCCTCGTAGGAAGAAGTGAGCAAAATGGGGAGGTAGAGGGGTTTTGAGCCGGAAAAGACGGAGAAAGAGGCGGCGTCACTAGGGAAGCTCAGAGTGGTCGGGAGGCGGTGCATCATGGCGTCACGGGCGCGAGGACGAGCGTGGCGCGACGTGGCGCCCGAGCTCGAGGCTCGCCGCTCGAGGAAAGAGACGAATCGGCCGGTGGGACCGCCTTGGCCGATCGAAAAGAGTGGCGTGCAAATGAAAAGTGTTGATCGCACCGTTGGATCGTGAATGGACGATCGAGATCAATGTGCCGTTGGAGCGTCAGAATGATCACGAGATCGGAGGTGTTGAGCTTGGATCGGACGGTTCACAAGAAAAGTGCGGTTAGGCGATGCGGTGCGATCGGTTGGGTTGCGTCGGACTCGAGCCGAGTGCCGTTCGGGTCGGTTGAAACGATCCTAAGCCCGAGTTTTGAAAAGATTTGACCAATTAAGTAGAAGGGTTGGTGAGGCTTTAAATATAGAAATAAAATTCTAAAACTTCTAAAATAATTAAGGGTGTTCTGGGATGACCTAGTATTTATAAAAATTATTTAACCCTACTGTTCATAATACATTTTGTGATATTTAAATTCAAACTTAATGTATGTCTTTTAAGTTGGTTTGAATTTTTATTAGGTTCAAACCAGTTCCAAAAATTTTGGAAAAATTATATTTATTCATGAAAACTAATGTAGTATTTAATTAAATTGGTTTCAGATTATGATCACAACTTTTATCACTGATTTGAATTGAAATGTGAATTTTGATGTGTATGTTCACCTCAAATTAGATTTTCCAAGTACAATATATTATGGACATGTTTTGAAATCAATAATGCATGCTAATGAAATACATATTAATCCATTTTAATTGTTGGGGCTGTGACAACCGAAGAAGCTCCACAGCGGCAACATGGTGAGCTAGCACTTCGGCTCCAATGGCAGCGAGGTCAAAACACAAGAAGGCGACGCGGCTAGGGTTTCCTGGATGATGACAGCTATGGTTTTCGGGGCAACAACGGCTCAGGGTGAGAAACGAGGGAGTCGGGCGACTTTAAAAGCGAAGAGAGGGAGAGTTAGAGGCAAGGACGACAGTGACTTTGTGTTGGAATCGGACACAGGCGCCGTTGGAGACAAGGAAGGAGACAGAGGCAATGTAGCGCTCTCACAAGGCGGGCCTGCTCCGCAGCGAGAGGAGGAGGCATGGCGAGCTAGGCCGGGGCACGCAGGAAAGGAAGAACGGGCCGAGCCAGCGGTGAAGGAAAAAGACAGGGAAAAGAAAATGGTCCAAAAGAAGAGGGAATTCGGTCCAAAAGGAAAAGCCTAGAAAAGAAGATTTTCGAATATCGAAATCAAATTAAGTAAAACCAAGCTCAAAGAAATAGCCAATAAATTCTAAAACTTCCTAAAAAATTACAATAAATACTCAAACTCAAGGAACCTAAATAAACAGTTTTGAATTTAATTAAAGTTTAGATTATTCACATTAAATTATTTTAATTTCTAAAAATTCAAATTAAGCTTGAACTTAAACAAAAAAATCAAAAGGTTAGTTTTTTAAAAATGCTTCAAATGAACTCGAATTTGGGATGTTCTGACATTTGGTTATAAACTTTTTCAAATAGTAGTTTTTTTCGAAAAGAATTTTACTATGCATTCTACTAGTAGTATAAGATGGTAGCATATATCAAATTTGGTAATTGATTCATTAATGACATAATAGACTTTTGTTTGTAATTATAATATTTTTAGTCTAGGTATTATGGACTTTTGGCTAGACCTAGTGTTAACCCTTTCTAGCCAATTCCTAGTGTCGCCGTCGCCTATCGAACGAGCGGTCGCCGCCGCCTCCGTCTCCTACACGCGACACCGTTGCACTTCCGTGCCACCACAACAGAGCATGTAGCACTTCCACATCCATCTCGTACAAGCACCGCGATCGCTGCACCTCGCCGCTGCACCACCATGTGGCCTCGACGCGGCCCTGACCATTCCGGGTGGGGTCACCAAACAGGCCTAGGTGGCGGCGGACACCAATAGTGACGAGGGAGGACGCGGCCGTTGCACCTCCACGCCGCCACAACCGAGGAAGGAGCGCCACTGTGTACATTTAGTGCCTCTTCAGTGACTCCACCACCTGGTGCAGCTTTGACAGCAGCAGAAGCAACAACATTGAGGTACGTTCCGATGCAACACACTACTCATGTGCTACATACCCTCCTGATTTAATTTCCTGGAAGCAAGACTAGGCAAATTCCATGCCAACTTGTTTGCATTTTGGGAGCAACTACGGTTTGGACATACAATGGAAGATTTTTCATCATACGTTCCGATGCAACACAATAAAAGACCAGTTGCAATATTTTTTCAACGATCGTAACAAAAAAAACTAAGTTTCAAACTAGGTGGGGAAAGAAGAGGATACAACATCTCAGACCTAGTTAAAAAAATTGTTACAACATCTGAAAAATGTCAAACACAATGAAAAATTCGATGTAACACAGGGAAAGAACGGGTGCAACATTTTTTTCAATGATCGTAATTTTGTTTTCAACGGGTCGTAACATTTGGCTTATTCAAAAAATATTGCATCTAATCAGGAGATAT
This sequence comes from Ampelocalamus luodianensis, assembly GCA_036346255.1. NCBI lineage: Eukaryota > Viridiplantae > Streptophyta > Magnoliopsida > Poales > Poaceae > Ampelocalamus > Ampelocalamus luodianensis. Next base: position 20,384,443 of record CM070628.1, read on the forward strand.
CTCAACTCACTACTCATCTTGCAAATAACACGAATCCTTCTCTTAACATCTGATCTACCAAAGCTGGAAAAATGGAGCAAAACGGGAGCAATTTTCCTCGAAAAAAAACATAACAAAAGTTTAAATTGAGCTCTGTTTCTTGTGCTCCCCAATTGGTAGTACCTCTCTTTCTTACCGTATGTTGCCTATAGCTTTCTCGGGAGCACGGCCGTGCCCTCCGGCGGTGGTGAGCAGCTACTCCTCCTCCGGCGCCAGAATCGGACGATGGCGATGGTGAAGCAAAGCAGTGGCGGGTGCGGAGGCGTGGCTACCGGGGGCGGAGTGAGGCTGGGGCGCAGCGGATTTGATGCCTTACCACCAGCGACCAAGCTCCTATGCTCGTCGACGGCCTGGAGAGAGAAGAGAGAGGGGACTTGGAGAGAGAGAAAAGGGATAAGGGGCTTAAAGAGAGAGAAGGTAGAGGAGATCTGCTCTCGTCGACAGCAGTGGCTATTGTAGCAACAACTTTCATGGCTGGAGTGTGTGAGAGAAGCGGAAGATGATGTAAGGATGGGTCTGTCTTCTGTTGGGAGCATAGAAATTAGAAAGTGGGGAAGGAGAAGTGTGGAATGGGTGTCAGGCTATCAGCAGTAGAGTGGCCGAGTGGGGGCGTCCGCTCCAATCATCTGTATCGTATGGGCCATATCAATTCCCTTGCTTCTTTTTCCCTGCCCACCTTCTTTCCCACAACCTGTTTGCTCAAATGTCTCAATACCGAGAACTTCAACTTCTTATCTGTAATTTACGTAGCTTGCTTCTCATATAGTTAAAATCGATATTGGTCAATAATTTGCAGAGTTTTTGAATTGATCTTCTTCATTAATTCATATTTGGTCATTGTGCAAAAATTTGGTAGAATCTATGCCTTGATGAATTATACTACATTTGTCCCACTGCTAATACACAAGTAATTTGCATTGGTAATACAACATAAGTAGCTCTGTAGCTGTAAATCTTGATTTTGTGGAATAGAAACTTCACTGTTCAATGTTATGTTTGAAATAGCAGTTCATCTCAGTATTAATGGCAGTTTTCCGTCATGGATGGTAACCATGTCAGCATGGTTGAAATTGAAGAATATCACATGGTGATAAATCAGATGTTAATTGAGCATTGTAATCCTTTTCGTTGTTGCTCTTAGTCAGTGCAAATTGTGATATGTGACACTGTAACAGTGATAGCCTACAGGTGTAGTATAATTGAGAAATTTAGTTTCCTGCAGGTCCTTTGTTTTGTACTAATGCCAATTGTTTTTTTTGCAGGCAAGCTTGACATAGTAAAGCTGGAGGAGCTCCCTACTGCTGGAACACCACCCCAAAGGAAGACTACTTCCAGGAAGAAGTTCACCCCTTGGAAGAAGAGAATGACATGATCCTACTGAAGCTAGAAATAGAAAATGTTCGCATGTATCTTGCCATGTCGAGATGTATCTGTTATTTGATTTTTTTTCAACGACTTGTATGACTATTTATTTGGAAGACTTGTATGACTGCCATCTGGTGCTAGTTAATTCGCATCTGGTTTGATAATGGTGCTTGTCATTTTGCATATGGTATGACAATGTTGTTTTGTATGAATGCAAATCTATGCATTAAACTATAGCAGAAACTCTGCCAAAATTATGAGAGGGAATAATAACAGATTTGTTGTGAATCTGAGAGGTCTGCAAAGTTATAATCATGAGCACACCCTTTTTATGTGTGCGCTTCACACGCTAAATGATTCCTGCATTTATCGGATCAGTTGATCACTGCATTGCTCGTTTATAACTGAATGAACTCTTAGAAAGGATGCGCTTGTGACTTGTTGAAAGAACAAGGTTCTTATTATTCCATGGTGACAAATTGGCACAAACAACGTACGCACATATTCCACGGTGTCGAATTGGCATCACAAATCTGCATACACAAGATATAGATACATAAATTTGCACACAAAGATTCACAATTTTCATTGATCATTCCATTGCATGAGCATCCCACAAGCATAATTGGACACTCGTACATACAGTGTCAAGAGTAGATTGCTTTGATTCACATCAGACATTTCGTGTTGTTATTCCTTTATAAAACAAAGATTTTCAAACAGGCAAACAATGAATAGAGTGGCTACATCTCTTCAGGTCCAGTTTCCACGATGATGAAGCACTTAACCCGCAGTTACCATTCATTAGAGCCTTGCCTCCAGAACCAACTCCTTGAAACGAGTAATGCAGTCCATTGGCTAGCAAAATTATAGCACATAAATTCCTAAAACCATGAAAAGATGCACAAAGCATATTAAAGAGCTGATACTTTCAGCCATGCTAAATTAGTATACTAGGGCACTGGGAACAGGTGTGTTGCCCAAAATGCCTAGGCGGGCTAGGTATCCTACACTAGAAATTGGACACAATGGAAATCTCCGGATGTGCCGTGGATAGGGATGGACTGTCACAGCCCCAACTAATTAAATTGGATTAATATGTATTTCACTAACATGCACTATCAAATTCAAAACATTTCCATAATATATTGTACTTGGAAAATCTAATTTGAGGTGAATATACACATCAAAATTCGCATTCCAATTCAAACCAGTGATAAAAAGTGGTGATCATCATCTGAAAATAATTTATTTAAATACTACATTAATTATCATGACTTAATATAATTTTTACCAAATTTTTGGGACTAGTTTGAACCTCATTAAAATTCAAACAACATTTATAGACATACAACATGTTTGAATTTAAATATCACAAACTATATTATGAACAGTAGGGTTTTATAATTTTTATGGGAACTATATACTCCCAGGAACCCCCACAAATTATTTGAGGATTTTATGAAATTTATTTCTATTTATAAAGCTCTGGTCAAAGTAGTAACTCTAATTTAATTCTCAGTCAAAACACTAAACCAAACCGGCCGATCTCGTTCCTCTGCTCGAGTCTAACTCAGTGAAGTGACTCGGTCGAGTCCACTAAGTGCACCGCACGTGAGCCGCCGGATGAAAGATCAACGGCCCAGAATTCATACCGCTTCACCAACCAAACCACTTAACTCTTTTGAACCTCAGCCCTTGGATCTAGATCTAGCGGTCCACTGTGGGTCACGTTTCCAACTCGCGCGCAAACGAGGAGACACTGACCTGTGGGGCCGTGCTGTCAGCATCGTCGTCTTCCTCCCGTCGTGTCTGCTCAGGCATCCAGTGCCACGCGGCCGCGACGCTCTGTGGTGCTCCGTCGACGCCGTCAATCCGCCGCATCCGTTGGCCACTCCGGAACCACCTCCTCTTCACGCCGCCTCCATTGCCGTCATCGCCCGGGCATAACACCCCCTCGAAGCCCTTCCTTCTCCCTCACTTCTCCTCGGTTGACAGAGGAGAGGAAGCTAACTTGAGCTCATCTCTCCGTAAGCTTCCCACCTCCTGCACCTCGGCTCCTCCTTTGCATGCCTTATCCATTTTTGCTAATGCGAGCCTCTCTCGTTGCTTGTAGTTCTTGTTCCCACATCGTGCTCTCGGCGGCTCTAGAGCGCGCACCCGCGGACATCTTCAAGCTTTCTTCGTTGTCAAGAGGTATTATCCTCCAACCACCGCGTCACCTTGTATGCTTTAGCTCACTGATTAAAACCCCTCACCTTGTTTCAGCAATGCACGACGGGCTTAGTGCAATTTGAAGATTTGATCTTTCGGCCATAGCACGAACCCTTCATCTCCTACCTTGTTCGGTAAGCTCCTCTTGATTCCTTGCTCCTAGAGTATCCTCTGTGGATCTTTGAGCTATACCTAGCTCTAAGTTACCTCCTTTGGCTTCGTGCATCCTCTCCACGTGAAGCCGTGTCGTCGCTTCGTCTTCTCAGCACCGACAAGCCTCCGGCCGACTTCCGGCTTCCTCAAGCCCTCTCCTAGCCGGTAGCTCCTAGTTAGTCTCTAGGATCTCACGCGCTTGCTTGTTTGTCATTTGCGGAGCTTCTTTTTCTTACACTTTGCCGTAACATCGCCGCGCTCAACTCCGGCCAGCCGTCAGACAGCCGGCTTAGCCGCCGAGACCACTTCCATTGGGAGCGCAGCACTATTGTGCACCTAAGCATACTCTTGGTTCACGCCGCCATGGCGGAATCGCCGACAAGCCGTCGGTGAAACGCGAGGATGAAATCCGTTGTCGTCGTCGGCCGTCAATCGTAGCAAATGATTACGAGTTAATGGCAATCATTAGTAATTAAGCGTTGTCTTAAACCTCCTTACTCGATCGCACATGCGGCCCCACCACGAAAACAACACGTTTAGTAAAGCGTTGGAGCCACCGGCGTGTGGGCCCAAAATTTAAACACGCGTGCGATGTCTTGGCGCCGTTCCTTACACTTGGATCGTTGTGGACCGTCCGATGCGACATCGACGGTCGGACAGGCTTTTCGAATTTCCGATTACGCTACGATCATGGGCGTCGATCCGAATCTACGATCGGATTCGTTGAGACATTCGGACCGTTCTATTGCACCGATCGTGGACCGTTGGATCTTGATCCAACGGCTCGCGATCTAGCTACGAGTTGTGCGTGTGTGCGCCGCCGTGGGCCGCTAACGAGGCGCCCGCTGGTCGATGGATTGCGGCTAGCGCTGCACTCGGTGAGAAAAGTTGCAAATGTCGTAAAATCGAAAACCCTTTTTCTTACACCATGGAAAATATGTATAACTTTGAAAATACATAACTATTTCATATTAACTCCAAATCACATGAAACTATGAAATTTATATTCTTAATGGACTTTATATTAAAATTAGCTTCAAACTTGTCTCTGTAGCAGAGTATTAATTGGAGACTAATCCATTACAACCATTATTTGTACAATAGAAAAATGATGATAACTTCAAAAATGCATAAGTAATTCTTGGAACCTCCAAAAACAGTGAGGCCACTTTTGATAATTTTCATTTTTAGTGAACTTAATTCTAAAAATGGTCTCCATGTTACCTCTGTCATAGAAACTATTTTGGGAGAATATACTCCTTAACTCCATTATTTTTATATTATAAAAGGCTGATAACTTTGAAAATCAATAACTAAATCCTAAGGACTCCAAATGGGACAAACTCAACTATTCTGAACTTGTATTAATATTACCTATTTACCTATGTAATCCTTTACCCGCCACTATTCTACAAAATTTCACGTCATAATTAAATTACATAATGACGACTTATTGAAATCGAAATTGAGACCATTATAACTTTCACATGCTAAATCAAAATGAAATAATTCTTTCACCAAAAATCCTTTAAAATCATGAACTAACTACTGTAGAAAAATCATGCATTTTTGAGCATTTTGGTTTTTGAGTTGTTTTCTCGGTATTTATTTGATGTTATAATTATATAGATCCCGAGCATATTGACATCGACACTTACGCTACTGAGAGCGAGCAGCTACTATACCAGCAAGGCAAGCATCATTTGAACTTTCTTTTGCATCATAATTGATCCCAGTTTTGGTTAAGTTAGTGCAATGATAATTGCTTGCATGCTATTTTGATTATGTCAATATTTTTGTGATGTGTAGTTTAGATATGTCCTATGCTTGAGGTTAATCTTGAATTATGCCAACTCCTATATGCTTAAGATAGGATGTGTGAATTATGGGTGATAGAATTGCTTAGCCATGCAAGTCTAGACACGGTAGTTCGATCGTCGGGAATAACCCGATGGTTTTGGGATACACACAACTCTTACTTTATGTTTTTACTTCAGATCTTTGTAACTGTTTTATGAGTAAAATTTTGTCATTTTTAAATGAGATTTGGTCCGGACAAGTGTTGGTTAGTGATGGTGCTTTGTGCACGAGCATTGGGTAAGTGGAAGGACTTGTCTGGACAATTGAGGACCGAACTTTGGGTACCTACTGTTCAAGCAACACTCGTGCTGCCACACGCGGGTTGGGAGCCGTATGGTTAAGTAGGGGGAGGGTCTTATTGCGTTAAGTCCTTTGTGGTGTAAGGGGCATAGCGACCGTGAAATCCTATGTTCTTTGAGGAGCCGATGTAATCCTTTATAGTGTGCAAGGGAGCACCAATTCTTTTGTTTTGATTGCATCGGTATTTCCAATATAACTTGTGAGCCCCCTAGCAAGTGCTATCCGACGCTTGTACTAGGCAAGGAACCATCTCACAAGGGGGACTTAGCTCAATAGGGCTTTCTTCTGAAAATGATCAGTATCTTGATTTACCCTACGGCATACCATAGGAAGTGTGCTATTTGAGAGGCCTCGGAGGCTTACGGGCTAATCAAGTCGTGTGGGTAAAGTAGTACACCTGCGGGGCATTAATCTATTCGAATAGCCGTGTCCACGGTTATGGACAACCGCTTGAAATTTGTGGCTGCTTATTGTTAGACTTTTAATTAAAATTGTGGTTGAACTCGGGATTCGTCATGAACGGGTTGTTCATGTGTTTAGTATATCAAAGTGGGTTGCCACTTTGGTCTTTGTATGATTCAATTGTTTATTACTGAAATGCTTACTACATGTTTTACTTCTACTTCAAATCTGATTTTAAATGGGCACATGAAAAACTAGTATGTGTAGGATGTTAATTGTTGCGTCTTTTTCGCAAAACTAAACCAATATGAGCCATCCTTTGAATGACCCCATATGCATAACTATTTTTATTTGTGTAAGACTTGCGAGTACACTTGTACTCAGCCAGATGCTTGCTGGCCTTTTCAGGTGAGGAAGGATATTATTATGACGATCTCGCTAGTGTTGACTTGGGTGACACTAATGAGTAGTGTCTCGCCATTTAACCTGATCGGTTGTCGATGGGTGATGGGCATACCACTGCTGGTCTTTGCTTTATCTATTTAATTCCGCATTTGCTACTTGATACTCTACTTTAAATTTGGCGGTCGGCGTTTGTAATAAGTTGTAGACCTTAACTATTATGCGGTATGTCTTTTATCTCTTGTTGTATGCGTTATATGGATGTAATCAACGTTGAGTAAGGGTATGAGTATATTGGTCATTGATCTTGGGAGCCAATATATGTCATACTCGTTGTTGATAATTCCCATTTAACTCACCAAGGATAGTGCTTGAATCGAGGAGAATCGACAATCATGTAATGCTCGCAAGGAGCAACGCGCATGATCGTTGAGGCTCGGTATTAACTAAGCCTCTCACTTGGATAGAGTTAAATTGAATTCATTCTCGAAGACCCGTAATTATGTCCCTAAGACCTTGTCTAATCTCGGTCTTATGGAGATAATTACGGTCCCACATGGACACTCCATGCGATACTACGGACTTGGAACTATTCTATGCTGCGTGAACCAAAAGAACCAAAGAGACTACGTGACATTGCCCCACTAATTTATGACATCTCGTGGCTTAAAAATAAAACAATCCATGTTTGTAGGATCAAGGATGATCGACTAAAAGGGGATAGGAGGTTTATAAAAACTTGTGCTCAAATTGACAATTTTAACTAGAATGAACTAATTAAAGAATTCTAGCATAAGACAAAGATAAATTCTAAGATCACTAAGTCACCTAAGCCTAAGTCAATACTAAATACAATTCTAGCTAAATAATACTATGCAAGTAAGAATCTAAAAGAGTAAATGTGAAAATAGTAAAGACAAAGAGAAAACATAATGAAGACAATCGATATTTTTCTCGTGGTATCGAAGACTTGCGGTCTTCACTAGTCCACGTTGAGGTGAGCCCAAGCAATTGGGTGGCTCCACCAATTGAGCCTAATGAACCTCAATTCCACTAATGTTGCTCTTCCCTCCACTCTGAAGATGGTGAGCACTAAACCACTCACAACCATTCTTGGGCCTCTTCACAATCTCCTTGAAGAGATCACGCACAAACTTCCTACAAGCCGTCTAGGTGCAGGCAAGCACAACCCTTGCTTAAGGTTATCAAGTACCAAAGAGATCACTAATGATGTAAATGCACATGAATGCTCTCGATTACCTCAAAATGGAAAATATGAGCAAATGATTAGAGGAGAGTGCACCAAAGACTCAAATGTATTCAATGTCAGGGATGTTTAGCTTGGTGCTGGTGAGGGGGTATTTATAGCCCCCAACAACAAATTCAACTGTTTGGGGTAGAATCTTCAAAAAATCGATGGAGTGCGGCATTACATGCCATGTATTAGCTGGTACTACCGCACATATGGCTCAACGGTAATATATTGTTCATTTAATGCTTCTGAACTAGCTGTTACTGTCAGGTGTGGTACTACCGCACTCACAAGTCCGGTACTACCGCTCGGCGGTAGTATTGCTAGGCTCAAACGGAACTACCGTTTTCCATGGGAGGAAAAACTCTTAAAAACATGCTCTTTAAAAATAACGTACCGCCAACTAGAAATCGGTCCTACCGCACTGCAGTAGTACCACTCCTCAGCTGTGATCATACCGTTTTTACTGATAATTTTTAGAGGTTGTTCTAAATACAATGCATGACTCTTAGTTGATCAACGTGGCACATCATAAGATTTCAAGCTACTAGCCATGATCCTTCTTTATAGTATGACGTCTAGCCTATAAATCCGGTCTTTCCACCAAACACGAGGTGGTAAAATCTATAAAGGATCCTTAGGCTACTAAATACCTTTGTCTTGAGCCATGTCAACCTTTTGTCGTCTTTGCATTGCCATTTCCATATTGTCATTCATAATCGAGAACTAAACCTTTAAAACATCTTAGCGCACATGTTAGTCCCTTAACACCTTGTTGTCATTAATTACCAAAATCATTTTTAGCGGTCTAGATGCTTTCAATGGTTCCCCTAGAACAATGCTTGGATCCAACACATCAACTTGCATACACAATTAACAACAAACCACTTGCAGAGTTCATATCCTATGGGGCCATCTCATGATATAGTCCTAGACCCTAGGTATGCTGTAACACCCAGTAGAACATGAGCTGTAATGCTACTAAACAAACCTAATAATTCTAATCAAAGCAAACCTAAAAAAATTTGTGAGAACCTCCCTTGAAAAGTTAATTACGGAGGTTCCAACATTCAAATGAATCATAAATTAACCAAACTACTATCGAGAGACATCAAAAGATAATCAAAGATATGCTAAGTATCCAACAATCTAGTGAAGTATAAAGTTCCACTACTCATCATTATTACACTTAAACCACTTCAAGAGCGATTTAATAAACTTTTGAGCATCTGCCCAAATACTAAAACAATTACGATCGAAGATCATTCAACTTTATTTAGTTCACGTGGCATGTGTGTGACTAGCAGTCTACTTCCCCATGCATGTCGTTCTTGGCTCGGTACCTAAAATGACAATAAAAGCAAGAGTGAGTCCACTGACTACGGCAAATGCAGAAATAGAAGCTATAACATCAGCATCAATATGTAGAAGATCAACAACAAAACATTTCACATGCAAATGCAATGCTCAAGGATCCTTTCTCTTATCTTTACGTGTGCATTACTACGGTAATACAAAGTATGCAACAATCGCGCATACCCATGCATGTGCGCGCGTCTGAGGACCAATTGCCCAATACTCGCAAGTATTGGGGACCTCATGCCCACACTCCACAGTGTGGGGATCTCAAGCCGTCACATTCATGGCGGGGACCTCAAAGATGTGCATACTTGGTCATCACAAGACCAGGCCTCAACATGATATCAAAATGCATATGCACCATCTCTTTTCAACATCAAGCACCAATGGCGGTAACAACATTCATGAATAAAGGCAATAACAACATTCATGAATAAAGCATATCAAAGTTTGAACATTCACCACTCGATTATGCACACTTATCATGACCACACGACATTAACAACCATCAAACCGCATTCATGTCCAAGCAATCACAAACAAGGATCAAGCGATGCACTTGCCTCAACCGTGCGGGAGCGAAGGGCGCGAAGAGGCGCGCCTGGAATCACGCTCCTACCCTTGATGGCGTGCGGGACGGCGGCGAGCAGGGCCTCGAAGAAGGTGATCCTCCTTCTCCTCTCTTCCTTCTCTTCTCCCTTTCCTTCTCACTTCCTTGGTGGTGGCGAATGAATGATGGAGGCAAGGGCTGCCATGGGGAGGAGGCACCATGGTGGTGCTACGATGGCGGCGTGCTTGTAGCACGCCGCTCTAAATGAAAATTAGGGTTTCCCCCCTTCTTTTAATAGTGGCTAGCCCCAAATGGGCCTCTTGGGCTAAGGCCTGAGGCCCAAGTTATCCCAATTATGCTAAAACCCCCCTCTCTAACTGCTAATTAAACTATTCTCTATTTGATCCCACTCTTAATTCGAATATTCTCTTCTGAATTAATTTGGAGTATTACACTGTCGACCACATTGTATGGGACCTTATGGCGAGCGCAAGCTATTAGTGACCTCGACATAAAGCACAATTCTTTGGCTCCATTGCTTCCAATTATCAACCCTTGATTTGAAAATAGTGGGCACCGCCTAAATGTAAACACCTCACTTGGATCGCTATTCAAAATAGGCTATGGACATCGGAGAGGTTACAACGGCGAGGGTGGCCGAACCATGGGTAGTGTGCACTTTGTAACCAACACCGAAGCGAGCATACATCTCTTCGCCAAGTGCGGGCATTGGTGCGATTTGGACTACAATCTTCACTTGGTTAGGCCTTGTCATGCCGCCCGGCTTAGTAGCAATCCTTTACAACCATCCATCAATGGTGGGAGCAGTGTGTAAGCGCAACTTGAACACAAGAAGGCCATACCAACAGTGATTATTTTAGTGGCATGGGAATTATGGAAAGAGCGGAATGAGAGGGTCTTCAAATGCAAAGCACCTCAACCCAAACTCTCATTTTAAAAATAAAAATGAAGCTAGAACTTGGTGCTTGGCGAGGCGGCGCATCTTCGTCTACCATGACGAGAGATTAGGGGTTTTCTGACACGGGAGGCCACGACTTTGGTGTATATAAGAGCTGTGCATCGGTGTTCTCACACCTCTTCTTAAGTAAAAGCTGTAGGCATCACGCCTATAGTTTCAAATATATATATATTAGTAGACTAAAAATAAAATGCTGGAAATCGACACCATCCTATATGTACTAATGTATAGAACACTATTTCTATAACCTCACTATGCTGATCAAATCCAAGTGCCCTTATTAACTCACTCTCACACTTAGATAGCCCCTAACACCTCACTCCCACGATTACCTAAAGAAGAAGCTCTAAAAATGTAAATCCAAATGCCTAAATTGGAATGGATCTACAACAATCTCAGGCAAACATGCTACAGCTGGCCCAAAGTGCAGCATAAAAATTCAAACTTATATCACTAGCAGGACAAAACCCACCTCAACCATGCTCTTCCCCAAATGCTCCTCTGAACTCCAATCGATATGCATATAATAAATTAAAAACCAAATTACACTCCTCTAGGGATTAACGATTGCTCAATTAAATCATGTAGCTAGGATGATGCACGGTTAATAATGTTGATAGCCCACGATGTAACATACATATAACGACCTAGAATCCTAGATAATTCATAGGTCAATACAATCACAAAATAAACACATGTCCTATAAATTCTGATAACGGCGACCAGACAACAACCATTTTAATAGAGCTATTAGGCAACAAAACCAATTTAAATCTAAATGCCTAAATTCGAGTGGACCTACAACAATCTTAGGCAAACATACTGCAACTGGCTCACCGTGCAACATAAAAATGCAAACTGATATAGCTGTCAGGAGAAAACCCACCTGAACCATGCTCGGCACCACATGCTCCTTTGACCAATGCTCCAATCGACATGCATATAATAAGTTAAGCGAAAATTAGCTCGGTGACATCGCGTTCATAGGTGTTTAGAGGAATGACATTGTGATCGTGAGGCCTTTGCAAAATAACATCGCGAAGGCAAGAAATGCTGTCGAATGACATCGCCGTCATATTAGTCAGTTAGTTTCTTGTTCCATCGGTTACTTTCGTTTGCCTAATTTTTAAATATAGGAAATGAGATAAAAATTTATGATTTTTTTTGTGGAGCATCCATATATATATTAATTGCTTGTGTATTTTTTTTTCAAAATTGTATCCATTCTGATTTTTTCTATAAAATTCATTAAAGTATATTGTTTGTAGGACTTTTCTAATATAGAAAATTAGGTCCAAACATTATGAATGTTTTGAGCTCCTTACATAGCAAGGTAGTCAGTCGAGATCTGAGTTGGATCGATTTGCCTTGATAGGATCAAAATCGTAATGTCGAATCGTAGAATCGCGATTCTACTGAATTGTAAAAATACACATATTTAACATCTATACTATAAGTTTGTATGATTCTTATATGGTTTACCACTTGTATGTTCCTTAAGCGGTAGACATACTCTAGGAATAAAAATAGCTTATCATTATCAAGCTCAAGATTGCTCATGCCATAATATAGATATTTGTACTAGTATTACCACAACGATACAATATTTTGCATGCTCCTTGTTTATTTATAGTTTCATTCTCATAAATTAATATCAACAAATTTTACTCTAAAACAAAATATCAACAAAGATTAGCCTCTAAAAAATAGCAAATTTTTTTACCCTAAGTTACTACTGAGTAGGATCGCGATGCTATTTGGATCGATAGGTGCATCGTGGGTTCGTAGAATCGTAAGACTCTAAGAGTAGGATCGCGATCCTAACTACCTTGTTACAGTGGACTTGATTGTGTAATTTTCTAGAATTTTAAAAAATTAATTAATTTTTGAAAAATTCATTTCATAATGTCCTCCATAAGTTGTCCAATATAGACAATCAGGTCCAAACATTATGAAATTGTATTAATTAATTTTTGAAAAATTCTAAAAAAATTACACAATCAAATCCACTATGTAAAGAACCTGATTTTTTTAATAATGTTTGGGCCTTATTTTCTATATTAGAAAAGTCCTACAAGCAGTATAATTTAATGAATTTTAGAGAAAAAATCGGAATAGATACAATTTTGGAAAAAAAAATACACAGGCAAGTAAACTATATCGGGATGCTCCACAATAAAAAATCATAATTTTTTGAGCTAATTTTCTATATTTAAAAATTGGGCAAATGGAAGTAACTAACGGAATAGTAAACTAACGGACGAAATGTGACTGCGATGTCATTTGGTAGTATTTCTTGTCTTTGCGATGTTATTTTGCAGTGCCTCATGAACGCTATGTCATTCCTTTAAATACGTCTGAACACGATGTCACCGAGCTAATTTCCCCTAAGTTAAAGACCCAATCACACTCTCGATTACTCCACAACCCACAATTTAGTACCAAAAGCGAATACCTCACACCCTTGACAATAATGCGGACACATGCGAGTAGACCGCACACTAGTCTTTTAGGCAATCTAGCAACCACTTGCGGCTCTAATGAACACCCACAATCCAATTAGTAGGGGTGCAAGCAGTGGATAATTCCCATTCGACCGGTCGACCATAGGCTCGCGAGCGAATACGAGGATGGAGAAATAGGTATCGATATTATCGTGTCGGACTCAGACTCAGGAAAAATCTGAGAATAGGATACGAGGATGGGCGATATTCATCCGTATGTGTCCGTATGTCGGATGGTATGAGAAAAGCTGTTGTGACTTCACATATAAGCGAGATAGCGTAGATGTCATAGGGATATGCTCCTAATCTCGGTGTGATGAACAATTGGCAATAACGTAGAAGCGTTTGGCAAAACCCTCGTTTCGGAAAAATTGATTGCCTTTAGAACTTAGGAGGTGAGACCGACCATGGTGGAGGTTTGACCAGCCTACCGATGAGTCAGACCAAGCGTAGGTTAGGCCCAAGGTCTTTGGTGATCGGATCGGACATGGTGGCGATCTGGCCAGTCCAAAAGTTGAATGTTCAAATTTGGAGCTAGGGCAAAAGTAGAGTATGGAGGCAAATCGGAGGATTCTTTTGCACTTGGTCACATAATTTTTAGAGCATCGAGCTAAAATTAGTTAGCAAATTGTGCTTACTGAGAGTATGTAGACATGAGCCTCAAAATTTTGGCTAAGTCTGGAGCGGTTTGGCCGATCATTGGTTGTGATCGGATCGGTGGCGGTGCGACTTGACAAGCGGCGGTCGGACGAATGGCTAGTGAGTCGAGACCGAGATAGCCAGCGAGTCGGGCCGGTCATGGGCAGCGATCTAACGACCAAGCCCTATTTTGTGCTAGCTAGGTGGTGTTGATCGTGCATTAGGTTAAATTAATGGGTTTCAGTACATATGTGTTGCATGATACATGTTTTGACTAACATGGGTCAAGTTGCAAATAACTTATACTGGAATCGATTTCTTGGTCTATTGTTGTGTAAGAGGCTTGGTGGTCAACGACAGTTAACAGTAAGGATGATCGAGACTAGGCTAAGAGAGCTGAGGTCCAGAACAATCAAGGATACCGAGTGAAGTTATTAGATTCAAGCATGGCGCAAGATGGACAAGGATGATCGAACGGAAAGTTCAGTACGTCGGGTTGGATCAAGTGACATGGGGTCAGCGCAAGTGCTATAGTGGTTTCGGTGGGAGTCGGATAGGAGAGACTTGCTGACATAAAGAGAATCATTGATCAACCTACATGTGGCATAGCATGGATTGCTTCATGATGATTGGACATGGTCTTTCGAGATAGATCGAGAAGAGGTATTTTGGTATCTTCACCAAAATAATGTCTTAGTGACCTTTGGCAAAATTGTGGCACAAGGCAGCGCAAGGAGAAGCGGTTTAGGTCAAGTCAAGATGGAGATCACATCTAGGATCATCTTGATCATCATCTACACACAAGCAAGTTTTTGGATCAAAATTTGAATTTCCTCGGTTCTTGTGCCCTCTTGACCTCATCCAAGGAATTTGTGGAACCTTGGCCTCGATATTCCCAATCATCGATTGAAATAGGTTCGTGATCTTCTTGATGAGCTATGGTTGAATTTCCATAGTATTTGGATCGCGGAGTAGATGTTAGGCCTTCTTGTGATCTTCTCGGGATGCTCTCACTACTACACAAAGGGTCATCACAGAGCGGTTCTAAATCGTCATCACGAGATGATTTACAGATAAATGCGGATTTATGTGTCTGTGATAATGGCGGTCATCACATCGGTTTCTCAAACCATACGTGATAGTTTTCTATTGCCAAAAAAATCAGATTTTGAGCCAAACCAATCAATTCTTTGGACATGATAAAGGAATACAAATCTGGATTTCATGTTTCAAAGGTTCACCCAAATAAAAACTCATCGGCTATTCCCAAATGCCACATTTACATAGCCAATTCTGAAATTCATAGAAATTACACATTGAATGCCATTTCAATTCACCAAAGCAATGTTAGAAACACAATCATGGCACGTCATCTTACCTCCATGATCCATCTATCTCTCGAACCAGCAAACACATCAAAAGCCGCAACAATTCCACCATGTTGCCGATGCCCACCGGCAGCCACCGCCACTCTGAGATCCCGCATAGAGTTGGCCAAATAGGCCATGCTGCCGGCGGCGGCCGAGGCACGACATTGTAGGCCCGGCCTAGGCAAAGCACAGCCCACACTATTCTTGGGCCATGCTGGCCCAACACGATAGACCGGGCCATGCTTGGGTCGCCACCTAGGCACGATCTGGTGCGACGCGCGATGAATAGTGTCGGCGTGCGGGCACGGCATGAGCACGAAAGGCCTAGCACGACACATCCGCCGGGCGCTAGAGGGAGGCGAGGGCGTGGCCGCGTGGGTCGGGGCGGTACCAGTGTGGAGGAAGGTGCAGCAGCGCGGCGGCCGGGGGAGGTGAGGCGTGAGGGAAACGGCGTCGTGGCCGAGGCTTGAGGGTGAAGGGTGTGTGCGGCCGGGAGGAGAGGAGGCGGGAGCTTGAGGCGCGGGACGAGAGGAGGCGGCGGCGCGAGCGGTGCGAGTGCGGGCGGGTGGCGTCGGCGCTAAGGGAGAGAGGTCATGAGGCGTTGTCGGTGTTGAGGAGTGAGAGTGCGAGGCCGTGAGCTGTGAGGAGGCGGCGAAGGGGCCGGAGGAGAGGAGCACTGTGAGGAGGCGGCGTGGGAGGACGAGGAGGAGGCGTGAGGGAGAAGCGTGGGCGGCGAGGAGGTGAGAGTGGGGTGGTGGCCCGTCTTTGAGCCATTGAGGAGGCGTCAGCGGCGGGAGATGAGAGGTGGAGCGCGTGGTGGAGGCGGTGGGCGCCGTGGAGGGAGCGGTGGTAGCACTGGCGGTAGGTCAACGTGGTGGCGCGGGGACCGGGTGAGTGGAGCGCGATGCGCGCGAGTGCGGAGGTAGTGCCGCACAGCACAGCGGGTAGAGGCGGCGGGACGCGGTGGTAGAAGAAGGGCCAGGAGGCGGGCGGTGGGCGGCGGCGAGCGGGCTCATGGGCGTGCCAGCGCGACGACCAACGAAAATCGGCCGTTGGCGTCATGTTTTACCTTTTGACCATTTTTACCATTGGGGTCTTAAAAATAGCAAAAAAAAAAAATCTGCATTTTCTATAAATAGCCACCATACCCCCTCATTCACACACCTTCATTCTCCATTCTCTCTTTGCAATTGCGTTGTGCAAATCCAAATCTATGTTGAGCTAATTTGGCAAAATTCAAAAAATTGTGCCAAAATTTGAAAACTTCAATTTTAATTTGCAAGTCGTGAAAGAGGTACAATACTATTTTGCAATCCTTTTATTGTTAGTTTTGTTATGCTAATATGAAAGTAGTAATAGTGTTAGTATCAATTTTACAGTTTTCATTATGGACAGTCCTTACGACAGCTTTCCTATTGGTGATTACGGACTTTCACAGGAGAAATTGCGTCCATGGAGGTGGTTGCGGCTCCCTCAAGCCAACCGGGGTTTCAGGAAGAAGTGCAAGCGGAGTTCCGTCATCATCGGGCTCCACGACAGCGGGAGCAAAGAGGTCAAGATCGTCTACATCGGGAGTGTGGGAGAATTTTGACAGGACAACCAAGCAAGACGCAGCGGGAAATGATGTACCATATGCTATTTGTAAAATTTATCGCCATGAATTGTTTGCAAATTACAGGTGTAACGGGGCACTTGCTTAGACATGCTACAATATGTGATGAACCACGGAGGTCTGATTTGGCGATCTTTTGATGAGAAGATACGTCCGTGTGTAGTCGCTCAACTCTCACGATCCACAGCTACGAACTTCGCAGGAGGCTCGAAACCACGCATAATCGTTGAGCGCTCGACAAGTTGTTATCAACCATGCATGAATACTGGATGACGACCATGAAGATCGATTCTGCATACGCAGAAGAAGCACGCATAAGAACAAGATAAATATCAATATGAAATTGCAAATAAGATTGAAAATTTTGATTTAAGTTGGGATTCCGAATAAGGATCTTGAGTGGATGGTCTAGTCGACACACACAGAAGATACAAATTGCAATGAAGGCAAACTAAACATAAACGAAATCCAAGAAAAACTAGAGGGTATGGCCACTACTTAAGGAGGAAGAGAGGCGCGGCATTGTTCATGCATGAATAGTGCCACATGAACAGTAGACAATGGCACTGTTCATGTGTGAATAGTGCCACATGAACAGTACCCCCAGAAACCCTAGGTGGCCATATGGGCTACGGAGGTGGTCGGCCCAAATTGTGGGGACCCCGGTAATTATCTCCATAAGGCCGAGATTAGACAAGGTTTTAGGAGATAATTACTGAGTCTCCGATAAATAATTCAATTTAACTCTATCCAAGTGAGAGGCTTGGCGAATACTAGAGCCTCAACGATCATGCGTATTTGCTCCCTTGCGGCGCTACATGATTGTCGATTCTCCCTCGATTGAGCACTACATAGCGAGTTAAATGGGAATTCATCAACAACAGTATGAATTATATTGGCTCCCAAGATCAACGACCAATATACTCATACCCTCATCCAACGTTGATTACATCCATACAACACATACAGTGAGAATTCAAAGACATCTTGCATAATAGTTAAGGTCTCTGACTTATTACACAGTAGCCGGCCAAATTCAAAGTAAGTATCAAGTAGCGGCGGAAATAAATAAATAAAGCAAAAGACCCGTAGTGGTATGCCCATCACCCATCGACAACCGGTGGGGTTAAATGATAACACACTACTCGTTAGTGTCACCCAAGCCAACACTAACGAGATCGTCATACTCACAATCTTCCTCACTGAAAAGGCGACAAACATCTGGTGAGTACAAGTGTACTCATAAGTCTTACACAAATAAAAATAGTTATGCATAAGGGTCATTCAAAGGATGGCTCATATTGGTTTAGTTTTGCGAAAGAGAGCGCAACCATTAACATCCTACACATACTAGTTTTCATGTGCCCATTTTAAAATCAGATTTGAAGTAGAAGTAAAGCATGTAATAAAGCATTTGATAATAAACAATTGAATCATACAAAGACCAAAGTGGCAGCCCACTTTGATGTACTAAACACATGAACAACCCGTTCATGGCGAATACCAAGTTCAACCACAATTTTAATTAAAGTCTAACAATAGTAACTCCCGAACTCAAGCGGTTGTCCATAGCAGTGGACACGGCTATTCGAATAGATTGATACCTGCGAGGGTGTACTACTTTACCACACGACTTGATTGGCCGTAAGCCTCCGGATGCCTCGAATATAGCATACTACCTATGGTATGCGGTGGGCAAATCAAGATATGGTCGTTTTTAGCAAGGCGATTCCATTGGCTAAGTCCCTCAACCCGGGGCTCCTAGGAACATAAGGCGTTACGGCTTTTATGCCTATCGGCCCCAAAGGAACATAGGATTTCACGGTCCTATGCCCTTACAATTTCACCACCGTGGGACCCAACACAACGAAACCCTCCCCCTACTTAACCATACGGCACCCATATACCGCGTGTGGCAGCACAAGTATATACTTGAATTAACGACGTTACCAAAGTTCGGTCCTCAATTGTCCAGACAAGTCCTTCCACTTACCCAATGCTCGTGCACAAAGCACCATCACTAACCAACACTTGTCCATACCAAAAGCACATTTAAAAATGACAAAATTTAACTCATAGAACAGCTACAAAGATCTGAAGTATAAATCATAAAATGAGAGTTGTGTTTGTCCCAAAACATGGGTTATTCCGACGATCGAACTACAGTGTCTAGACTTGCATGGCTAAGCAATTCTATAACCCATAATTCACACATCCTATCTTAAGCATATAGGAGTTGGCATAATTCAAGATTAACCTCAAGCATAGGACATAACTAAGCTACACATCACAAAGATATTGACATAATCAAAATAGCATGCAAGCAATTATCATTGCACTAACTTAACCAAGCGGGATCAAATATGATGCAAAGAAAGTTCAAATGATGCTTGCCTTGCTGGTACAGTAGCTGCTCGCTCTCAGTGGCGTAAGTGTCGATATCAATATGCTAAGGATCTATATAATTATAACATCAAATAAATCAGAAAACAACTCAAAAACCAAAATGCTCAAAAATGCATAATTTTTCGACAGTAGTTAGGTCATGATTTTAGATGGATTTAGGTAAAGGAATTATTCCATTTGGAGTTATGAATTGGAAGTTATGTTATTTTGAATTTCAGGTTTCATTAACCCTAAGTTATGCAATTTAATTATTTGGCCAAAATTTGTAGAATAGTGGTGGGGTAGAGGATTACATAGGTAAATAGGTAATATTAATACAAGTTCAAAACAGTTGAGTTTGCCTATTTGGAGTTTTATGATTTAGTTATGTATTTTCAAAGTTATCAGCCTTTTATAGTATAAAGAAAATGGAGTTAAAGATAATATTCTCCCAAAAATAGTTTCTGTGACAGAGGTAATATGGAGACCATTTTTAGAATTAAGTTCACCAAAAATGAAAATTATCAAAAGTGGTCACACTGTTTTTGGAGCTCCCAAAAATTACTTATGCATTTTTGAAGTTATCAGTCATTTTTCTATTGTACAAATAATAGCTTTAATGAATTAATCTCAATCAATACTTTCTGCTACAGAGACAGGTTTGAAACTAATTTTAATACAAATTTCATTAAATATGAAAAATATGAAGTGGTTTCACCGATTTGGAGTTAAAATGATTTAGTTATGAATTTTAGAAGTTATATATATTTTTAGGTGTGCGATAAATGGTTTTCAGTTTTATAATTCATTTGCTACTTTCCTCACGGCGCGCGCTAGCGCGATCCACGACTAGCGGCCGATGAATAGCGCACTTTCTTTTAACTCGGACTTTTTAATTTGGCGCCGACATGTGAGTCCCCGTCGGCGCACACGGTCCATGAGGGCTGGTTCCACGCTGGCGCTGCGCCGCCGCACTTACCTGCTGGTCCCATATCGACCGCGAGGCTTTAAACTCAAAGTCCCGTTTTTACGTGTGGAGCCGCATGTAAGTGAGACATTAGCGTCGCTAAACGAGGGATTAAATGCTAATGATTATCATTTATTCCTAATCATTAGCTCTGATGTTGTCGGCGTGCGACAGCGGGACTTCCGGTCCGCGCGTTCCACCGGGCGGTTTTCGGCGATTCGGCTGCCGCGGCGCTAACCAAGGGCATGGGCGGATGTAGAATAGCAAGGCGCTCCTAACGGAGTAGTCGACGTGGCCGAGCGCCCGAGCGGCTGGCTGGAGTTAGCGGCGGCGGTTCAAGCGGCAAAAGCGGCGGCGGTTCAAGCGGCAAAAGTGCAAGTAGCTCGACCGAGCTTCTCGGTACAACCTGGTGGTTGCTTATGCTACCTAAAGGTTTGGGAGGTCACTTGGGTGTGAGAAGCTTGGGAAGCTTGGAGATGGTGGAGTAGTGGCGTGGGAGAAGAAAGT
The DNA here is from genome assembly GCA_036346255.1 of Ampelocalamus luodianensis. NCBI lineage: Eukaryota > Viridiplantae > Streptophyta > Magnoliopsida > Poales > Poaceae > Ampelocalamus > Ampelocalamus luodianensis. The sequence goes on from CM070628.1 coordinate 20,405,302, forward strand.
GGCGGCAACTCGGTTTCACGAGGAGAGGATTCCCTGAGCAAAACCAGGAGAAAGAATGATCAAGATGACTTAAAGATCATCGGAGGAAGCTATAGAAGCGAGAAATTTGACAATAACTTAGGACCTAAGTGGGAGGCGAAAAGGTTGTCCTTGGGCGACAAGAGGAACACCTTCAAATTAGCTGGATCTGTCGTGCATTGCCGAAACCAAGTGAGGGTTTTGATCGATAAACTAAGGCATACAAGGTGACGCGGTGGAATGTGGACCATACCTCCAGGAGACAAGAAATGGCTCGAGGATGTCACTCGGTGCGTGCCCAGGCGGCGAATAGCACCAAGGTGGAACCAACGCTACAAGTCATCGCAAGAGCTAGGGTTAGCAAAAATGGAGAAGGCATGGAAGGTAGAAGGCGAGGCACGGTGTTGAAGCTTACCGAGAGAGATGAGCTCAAGGAAGCTTCCCTCTCCTCTGTCAGCCGAGGAGAAGTGAGGGGAAAGGAGGGCTTCGAGGGGTGATAAGCGATGGGGGCGTTGGGGGTGGAGTGCGGTGTGCGAGGAGAAGCGGGGGCAGACCAGCGAGCGCGGTGAGGTGGCGAGGATCGAGGCGACACGACGGCGTGGCGGAGTGTCTGCGGCGCCAGTGAGGTTGAAGCGTCTTGACAAGCGGGCGCGATGGCGGCGACTTAAGGTGCGAGGGTAAGTCGGCGCTACGTGGCTGATTTTAGCGTTAGATTAGGATCGAGCGGATGATATTGGTGGGGGCATTCGGACGGGTCAACGGACGGCGAGATGCGGGCGTTGAGCGAGATCGAGCGGTGCATGTGATGGTGCGTTTAGGAGGTTGGGTGAGCGGCTCGCGAGTCCGACTTCGCGCTGATGAATAATGTGATCGGTTTGGGTTAAGGGTTTGACTGAATTTTCAATTTGTTCTTCCTACTTTGACCGGGCTTAAAATTAGAAATAAAATCCTAAAATCATGAAATAAATTGTGGGGTTCCTGAGAGATATAGTTCCCATAAAAATTATGAAACCTTACTGTTCATAATAAAATTTGTGACATTTAAATTCAAACATGTTGTATGTCTATGAATGTTGTTTGAATTTTAATTAGGTTCAAACTGTTCCCAAAAATTTTGGAAAAATTATATTTATTCATGAAAACTAATGTAGTATTTGATTAATTTGGTTTTAGATGATGATCCCAACTTTTTATCACTGATTCGAATTGAAATGTGAATTTTGATGTGTATGTTCACCCCAAATTAGATTTTCCAAGTACAATATATTATGGAAATGTTTTGAATTTGATAATGCATGTTATTGAAATACATATTAATCCAATTTAATTGTTGGGGCTGTGACACAAATACCCTAAAGTGGTGGTTGTCCTTTGGACCAAATAATTGATACAAGGCTCTTGGCCCTATGAGAGGTGGCGCAGCACCAGATATAAGTGAAATACATTCGTCGTCACGTTGGAGTAGCATTTTGCCGGCGAATCGATGTGATGAAGTAGCCAGTTGGAGGTGGAGTAGCGGTGCGTATTCGACGGGTTGATGTCCTCATCAAGATGTCGAACTAAGTAAGGATTAGCGATGAAGCGACGCTTGGATGCAATACAACCCGATAGTACGGTATCTATTGGCGATGGGTGTGCGTCCAAGAAAGTTCGGTTTGGACATAGAGGTAAGGTGAAACTCTACTTACCTCATGCTTAAGCATCTTTACCATACAAGAGCACTTTTTGTTTTTATTCAAATGCACTATCCTAGCAAGCGGTACTATACTAATGGCGAGCAACATTGGTTAGTTGAGAAGATCTTGTCATTTTTAGAAATTTTTATGAGGCAAGCTGTTGCTTTGTCCATTGTCTACTATCCAACATCTCCTATCATCGTGCATACTATTTCTGATTGCTACTCAATTGAAAATGCATGAAAATGACTTAGTTTTACATGAGGCTATTGTTTCCATGAAATCTAAATACCTTAAATATTGAGAGAAATCCTTACCTATATGCATTTACATTTCTTTTAGATCCTAGGGCTAAAATTGATGCATTTGGTATTATACTTGATCTTCTTAGTGATGCTACGGGCTAGACTATCGACTATTTTGCGAAGTTCATTCTCGGTTATCGAGGTTTACCAAAGGTATGAAAATAAGTTCTAGAAGTGCGCTCATAGCGACCTCCAGTAGCCCCACTCAGTGGGAAGACAAATATGTGAGGTGCGATCTTGGTGCCTCTTCCTCCAGTCTGGTCGGTCTTCTTCTTCTTCTACACAGCGTGCGCTCGGCTAAGACCCATAAGGAGCGAGGAACTATCCACCTATCGGACGGTGATACGGTAGATTTCAACTCGAGAAAGCCGACATCTTGCAATGGTGGCAAGCCCATAAGTTAACATATCCGTGCTATCCATACTTGCGTGATGTGTTAAGCTTGTTCTTATCTCTACGGTTTCCTCACGATGCGCTTTCAATCTTTTGAAAGAATATTGGAGGAGAGAAGAATAAGTCTCACAAGTGAGATGGTGGTGATCTTTCTAACTGTGAAGGACTGGGAACAAGCTGATTCACGAACACAACACTTTGTGGAAAATCCAGAGTTGTCGAAGGTGCTCGAAAATCTGTACTTAGACAATGACACTGGCACATAGAATAAGGATGTATCATGTATGTAGAATTGTAGAGCTATAGGTTGTACCCTTTTTCCTTTGCCAAGGTTTTCTCATTTTGAGTTTTTACTTGGCGAAGGTTTTAACAAGGCAGCCAGTTAGATATTAATAAAGCTTTTTATTATATTTTCAATATGATTGTCTTATTTTTTTTCAATGTTCATGCCTACTTTTGAATTCTACATATTTTTCTAATTTTTCTAGATTTTTTTGGATTCTTTTCATTCTGACGACCCAAACGGGCTAAGCGGGCCTGATTGGCCCGAGGCTAAAGCGAGGTTAGGCGGCCGGCCACGGAATGAATGCCCAATGGGCCATGCCTCGGTCGCCACCCTGGCCCGTGGGCAGGCTCGACACAGCACAAATAGTAACTAGGCCGAAATGGGCCGTGCCTAGCCGGGCCCGTGCCTGCCGAGCCGGGCCACCCGTTTGGCCATCTCTATCTCCGCACCACCTGTAGCACAAACAACCCACCCAATGACACCTCACAGCTTCAAAACGTTGGGGATGCACCTCCGCCTTCGCATCCACCTTACCCTCTTGTTCCTGCTCACCAGCTTTGGGCGACAACACATCCACCACGACCTCCTCCCCGGCCTCGCCCCCGATACCATCCTCCTCGACCACCTCGATGGCACGCTCCACGGGCACCTCCGATGTGGTTGCCTTATGTGAGACCCCGGTTTACTTAACTTGTATTGTTTAGTCATCCATTGACCCTAACACCACAAATTAAATAAACCAAGACTCGAGATGTGTATACTTCCCAGAATAAGCAGTATACACACCCCTTAACAAAATAGGCGTCATATTCATACCACGATATAACAAGTCTAGCAAAAGACGTACATAAGTAAAGTTATTACAACACGGGCCGACCGGCCAAATAGCAACAAGTTAAAAGGGAACAGCGGAAGCAAAAGACGCCATAAGATGGCTTAAACCAAAATGCGATCAGTTAGCCTCATAAACCACGGGGGCAGCCGAGGCAGGCCGCTGAGCTAGTCGTCCCACACACCACCACAGCACAACTCACAGAAGTGAGGCCCTTGGGGCTCACCTTCTTCCTCTGCATCCAAAAATATTAAGCAAGACAACTGAGTACAAAAATTGTACTCGTAAGACTGACGTGTAGAATAGCAGACCTATACATATTCTACATGCAGGTTTATTTAAGTGGAGGTTGTATGTCTCATTTGCACAAAGCCAACTTTATTTTCAATAATGTAATAAGTTGAAAGCGAGTTATCAAAATCTGATTTTTACCAGTTAAAACAATAGCGTAACAAGTTAAGCATAAATAATCACCTATCCATAGCACGAATCCCTGATTCGTACCACCCATCAAGTTTTAATTAGAAATGTTGTAGTCTAACTCTTGAAAAGCTTACCCAAGCGTGTCCATGACCTAGGACGAGGCTATTTGAATAGTTTTATACCCTGCAGGGGTGTACCAATGTACCCACACTTCAGACCGCCTTTAAGCCACAAGATTAGCACACTTCCGAAGGTATGCCGGCACAGCTAAATCCTACTAGACATTTCCAATGAATGATGCTAATTAAGAGCCGCAACTCACGGGGATAAGGATACATTAAACAACCTAACCGGTCTGCTAATGCTCCCCTCCCACACCACACACACACACATATTTTTAACACACCCACCGACCAGCTCATAATTAACACCTCCCAAAGTACTTAGTCAAGAGAGGTCCCATTTTCCTCTAGTGTGGTTAGCACGCACAAATTGCCTGGATAACAGATACTCACAAGATGTTCGGTCCTTAATTGACCCGGGCACCATTCCAGTCACACCCAAATTCACACCGTCTAACCATTGTGCCCAAGTCCAAATCCGTTTTGTTTTTAGTTTTGATTTTTGCAAATAATTATAACTCAAAACTGAAACATAAAGATCATAATAAGTTTATGTGATCAAAGTTATCGACTAAGTCGATAACTGCCCATTTCTACCGACATCTAAGCATGACTAGGCAATGTGTTTCGCAAACCTACTAAGTGACAAGAGCCCATCCAACGAGCTCCACTCACAGCAATAACCTAGGCTCATGGTAGTAGAGGAATCATCATTTGCCTAAGAAAATGCATCTATTAGGTCTACTAACGACAATAGTTAACACAAAGTAGCAATGCATACATAACTTTTGCAATCAACATAAATACTCAAAATACTAGGATTAATATGATCAAACTGCTTGCCTTGCTGGAGTACAGGTTCAGGCTGCGGTGGCTCAGGATCAATATCAATAATATCCTCGGAACCTAATGTGAAAAGGCGATAACCCAATAAGAACAAAGAACTCCAAATAAACTCCAACAGCAAAAGTTATCCAAATGCAATGAAATTTACACAGCAGCTAGAGGATGATTTTATACATATTTAGAAACAAGAAACATGTCATTTGGACTTAACATGCAAAAGTTATGGCTAAAACAAGTTTTCTCAGCCTAATAAATCCCAGATTAATCTCTATTTGTTACTGTTCATGGCACAACTTTCCAGAATGATCCAGAGTCTGAAATTTTTATGGTAGGTAGGTTAAAATATTCTAAGAATAGCAAAATTGAGTTTGCACAATTTGGAGTTACAATGAATTAGTTACGATTTTCTTAAGTTATACAACTAGCATATTTCACTTTACAGGAACATAAATATGAATAACACCTATGCTAAGCTAAAGTACACCACGGAGGAATTTCTGACACAGGTTTGCTCAAAAGGAGTTATACACAAAAAGTTATACATTTTACAAAAAAAAATTAAGTGATTTTCCTATCCCTTACTTCATTTAAGCTTCTACTGCAAGTTTCAATAAATTCCAGACTAGAAAAGTAACCACAAATACTCTCAAATTAAATTTTATCCTACCACAAAGCTCTGCAACTTGAATCATTCAAAAAGGAGCTCAGAGACAAACTTATGCATTTATGAAAATTGAATCTACAAAATACTTAGAAAATTGGAGCCCTCGGAGGTCCAGCGAGAACTAGAAACACGGGAGGTCGTGGCCGTTAAGATCATATCCAACGATTCTGACGAGGGAAGGGCTCACGGCGCGCGTGAGAGGCTCCTCGTGCGCAAAGGAGGTCGTGGCCGTCATATCAAGATCTGGCGGTCACGAGCACTAGAAGTCCTAAGCGCAAATCCACGGAGGAGTGCGGATGGTGGGATTTCTCGGGGAGGTCTGGCGATCTAGATCTACGGGGAGGTGCGAAGGAGGTCCTCGAAGGGGAGGTGCGGGCGGTTACGATTTACTCGGGAGAGTCCGAGCGGTCGGTCGAGCGAGAGGAGGTCCAAGCGATAAGATTTTACGAGAGAGGTCGGGGCGGTTAAGATCTCCACGGGAGGTCTTCAATGGTCGAGATACGCCCAAGAGAGGTCCTGAGGTTTAGCTTCTCAGAACCAAGGACCGGTGGGAGGTCTTGAGGTGGTCTTTGCAAAAATGACCGGGAGGTCTTTTGCAAAGAGGACCAGGTGCTCCTGATCTGATTAATTCTAAGGAGGTCGAGCGGTGGAGATCAAGGCGAGGAGGTCCTAGGCAGTGCGATCTAAGCGAGAGAGGTCTGGCGGCTAGGATCTAAACCACAGATGTCTTTAACGGTTGAGATAACTCTAGGAGGTCCACGATGCTTAACGTTTGGGCAGAAGAGAACCTCACTGCACAAATCTTATCTCGGGTGGTCCCAAGCGGTGAGATTGACTAGGGGAGGTCACGAGACTAGAGTTTTCCAGAAATGAATCTAAGGCCAGATCTAAATCAGGGGTGATCTTGCTTGTTGAGATTGAACAAGGGAGGACACGGGACTAAAAGCTTTTACGAAAGGGTTCTAAGGTTGGATCTAAACCCGAGGAGGTCATCAATGGTCACGATGAATCCTAGGAGGTCTTATGACTTGACAACAGCGCGACAGTCTGAGCTCGCAAACGTTGTCCGGCGACCACGGCCACGGGCGGCGTGCAATTAAGGTACCAAAACATGCGCAATAGTATTGCGAACCTATTGGTAGCCCCATTGGCGGCGGAGGCGGGCGGAGGATAGCTTTGGTGAAATCAAAGCGTGAAAAATGGTCACTACGACTTAATCGACTAGTGCTTAAGCTCTCGGGTCTCAAGTAGTCTCACCGGGTCGATGAGGTCCACGGGAGGCGGAGAAGTCCCAGCGGCGAGACCGCGGCGGAGGCGAAGGGCGATGGCGACAAGGAGCTCGGGCTATCAAAGGCAAGGTTAGCGGTCGGAAAGCCGCAAGAATGAAGAGGTGGTCGGAGACCATGGAATCGGACAGAGGAGACCTTACGGAGTGGGGAATGATGGAGACTCCTACGGCGCGAAGACCTAAACTTTAAATTCGAGCGTTCTGAGAAATAGACCAGGCGGGAGTTAGAAGGTGCGCTCCGGTGACCAGGGGTCCAAGCGATAAGCAAAGAAACTTGAAGAACCGCTGGGGCACCAGATCACGGAGGAGCTTCCACGGCAACAAAGGCGGAGGGGAGCACTGCGTGGTTGGGTTCAACCACAGCGAAAGTGAGTTGGGGTGATTGGAGGTGAGAAGGAACCCGGAGGAGGAGCACGGGGCTTTAGAAGCTCACGAGCGCGACACAAAGGCAAAGGGGCCGCGGTGAGCTACGGCGAGCTCGGCGCGCTAAAACTAGGGCTAATGAAATAGGGCAACACGCGCGCGGCTTTGCGAAAGCTGCGATGTGCCACACTTGCCCCGACGAGTGGCGTTGCGCGGCCGTGGCGGGATAGGGCCATGCGCGCGCTGCGTGTTTGCGCACGGTGCGAGAAGGCGATGACGAGAGGGTCGGGGTGGTCATGGACCGTAGGATTGAACTTGATCGGCTCGAGATCACGGGGCTCCGGTGCTTTTAAAAACAATAGAGGAGATCAAGTGCCCTTGGATCAGATTTGAACGACCGCGATTGAATGTCCCTGTTGGACAGTCCGAATGTCACCCTCAAAGCGGGCGGTTGGATCTTGATCCAACGGTTGAAATGGATGGGGCTTATAACGAGTGCAGTGTGGTTAGTTGATTCGGCCAGGACCAAAAGACATCGAGCAGAGTCGACTCGGACTCGAGGAACAGTGCAACAGATTTAAGGTTTTAAATATGAACTGAGACTTAGAAGATTTATTCGAGGTAGCAGAAAGACTCCAAAAATTCGACAATTTTACAGGAGCTTGCGACTCAAAGGTTGACCTTGTGTAAAATTTTGAGGTTTTCATCCGGTGCATTTTGCTCCAAAAATTTTACAAGGTCTGATTTCAGTTTGGTGAGAGTCAAGCAGGTTTGATTGCCCTCCAAAATATTCAAACAATTTCTAAAATTGTGAACTTTTTGAGAGGGTCTCAAACCATATAAGGAACTTAGGAAAAATATTTCCAAAGCATGATCATGTCATTTGACACAAATGTTTTTGGAGGGCAAGATTTGGATTTAAAGACTTGTGACTTGTATTCCCATAATTTCTTGTACAAGAATTGTTTGGCACAACTGAAATACATGATGCAAGAAAAAGTTTTAATTTCTACTCATTTTCTTACATTTGAAACACAAATCCAAAATTGGGATGTTACACCTTATTCTCCTCCTCATTTGCCTCGGACGTGGCAACCCTCGGTGTCACCATCTCCTCGGAGCTCTCCATCGAGTCCTCACTCACATCCACTGCGCCCACCACCATACACGACACAACACAACATCAGATGGAAGACAAGGCTGGGGGTGGCTATAATATATAAGGACAGCGCCAAAACATTTTGCCTCCCGCGCACGCGTTTAAAATTTTTCGAACTCCCGCATTGTGAATCACAGATGGTTTCAGACAAAAACCATCTGTGATGACATATCACAGACAATTTTTAATACGAATCGTTTGTGATAAGTATCTCATAGCTTGGAATTTTTCTTACTCTTTGATTTTACCATGGTTTAGAATTTTTCTTACTCTCTGATTTTACCATGGCTTGAAATTTTTTCAAGTCATGGTATGAAATGAAAATTTATCAACTTCACTTCAAGGATCTTGGTTAAGATCGATTACGTACCACATTATAGACCCAACTTTATAACTCATAAGTTATCAATTTATCTTCATTTCTTAAATAAGATGCACTAAACTTTAACATTCCATCTACTCCAAAAGAAGTGCGTAAAGTCGAAATGTACTTCAATGAAGTAGGTAATTGATACCTTCCATCATAAAAATACCAAGCGAATAAATATGTCAAGTTTGCCAACAAGAAAGTAGAACTATCCTGAAGAGGAACAATACTGCCAATGACAACGTTTACAAGTAGCAAGAATAGCTCAATAGTCAGAAAAGACAATATTTGCTCTTTAAAACAAATACAAACCAATTGAAACCCATCGACTGCATTGTAACCACTATCCAAAGAAGGTTCATCAACATAAGCGACTCAACGATTGGAAAAACAAAGTTCGCTTTAAGGGTCAAATTAAATCAATGGAAACACATTGACTGGAATAAGAACTACTAACCCAAGAGAAATTCATCAAGCCCAACTGAATAAGAGTTAACCAAATTCAAATTCAAGGAAGAGAACAACTTCTCTAAAGATACTCACTATCAACACCTGTGCTAGAATACCCGAGGTAACCACTTCCCTATTCTCATACCATGAGCGGTGGGGTAGCCCAGTACGACCAGGGCCACAACCACAACCTCAACCTCTCAACATGGGTTATCCCCACATAATAACCATAGTATTATAATATAAATATATCATATCATCTCATAACGAGGATCATCAATACAACATAGCAGGCGTATATGCAATGCAAAAAAACCCAACCCACCTCATTGTACGATTGTGTGTCGAATTAATAATTTGATACACTACAAGAAAAACATGCATACAACAACACATAACTACTTGCAGAAAACATATGCGTTGCGGGACCAAAAGCTACTCGGCCACCACCTCCCACCTCCGAATAAAGCGCTCCGATCTAAACCCATCTTATTTCTTTGCTTCCTCCGTATAGTCCCTTCCGCTTCATCTTCCTCTAAAAATCCCCTTCCTTCATCTAGGGTTCCCAGACTAGCCGTCGCCTCTCGCCATTCGCGCGCGGGCACCGAGCTGCGGTGCTCCGCCTCCCAGCGCGTCGCTACGCGTTCCACGCCACTGCGTCAACGCTGGTTGGTGGCTCCATGATCCACACCACCCGTCTGCCCGCTCTGCTGCGCGCCATCTCGCTCCCTTTCGCCCCTCCCCACCGCCTCTGCGTCGCCCCAAGCAACGGGAGGCCTCGACTCAGGAGCGGCAACATTCACTCCGTGGCGTGATGCGGCGCGGCCCGGCGTATCGTATACCAAGTAGCGCGCCGCTTTGCCTGGCGTCGATCCGTCGAGGGCACCATCAAGGCCATCGTTGGCCCGTCTCTGATCGCTTCCACGCCGTGCCCTTGACCTCCTCAAGTTCCTTGATCGCGGTAACAACGGCAAACCCCAACCAGCGCTTGCTTTGTGTTCCTAATTTAATTCCTTTGTCTAATTCAATTCAAGAGTTAAACTATTCAATTCAACACTAGGTGATACTTGTCGGTTTGCGACGTATTGTAGTTTTGAGGATGAAATTATGGAGCTCTTGTCGTCTCACCGGCCGTTTGGACGGATGATTCTCTGTACAACATCTAATTTCTAGTACAATCAAGGTGTTCTTGCTCTTACAAATAGGACAAGTTTTTAATTGGTTGGACATTGCGGTTACTTGGTATGCATGATCGTGTCGATGAAACAAACAAGGTTGAATTCACCAACTTTGAGATCAATTCACTACTACGGACACCAAGTTTGAGCACAAAAGCGAAGCATTTTTACATCTATGAGCTGCACTCACAAAACCAAACAAAAGCATTGCCTTTGTTTATTTTCGGTGATTGTTCATATTATTCATTTGTAGGTTTTTGTCTTACTAATGTTGCCTTTACCAATTTCCATTTTTGACTGTTAGTGACCACTTCAACAACAATAGTGAAGCCAAAGTGCTACTTAACACTGTCAAGGTACATTTTTAATCCACTATCATGAATGTTAAAAGAAACTCTGGTTGTTGTCTAGCTACACTCTCTTCACTCACACTGTAAGACTGAACAACTTCTTCCATCCTCATGAGTCATGCCTCATGCTCCCACTATGTACTGTCTCGGATTTGATTTTAACAAAGCGATTTCTGATCTCTACAGTATTGATATCATAGTCTGCATTTTCATGATATCGCTTCCGCCTCAAGCATATTGTCGCGATTGATTCGATGAGGCATAACTATGCAAACTTCAATTAAGATAGAAGGAAGCAGACTTGTCTAACTTGAATTTCATTTTTTCACGATTACTCTTAAGTCTTGATATCGTCTCTCGATGATTGTTATTGCGTACATTGTTCAATGCGAGAAATTAATGGGAACATTTACTCTTTTGCAATGCAGAATAACCAATTGAGAGCAACCAAGAACTTAGGCATCTGATCCATATATACTTAAAGCTATTTCCTAGGGAATTTATTGGCGTAATTTTTACAATCGATACATAAACACTGTCATGAGAAAGCGGGTATTTACTATTTACAATCTCCTTTTGGACTATACTTTGGTTGCTAGGTCACGGTAATTTGTTTGGTGCATATCGGTCTTGTTCGATTCGAATGTTGTTGGTGAGCAGTAATTGGATTGTTTGGTTGATTCATTTACTATGTTCCTTTGTAAATTAACTTATTATTTCGTTTGCATGGCATTATTTGGATAAATCTGTTTAGTTCAATTTACCTATTATTTATTCTCAATGCATTATTTTCTCTTGTAGAAAACTAAGCCAACCCAACATAGTGTTTGTGGTTTAAGGGACTTGGGCTCACCCCAAATATTTTAGCTTGTCATGATACAAAGGTTAGGCAACAAATTCATTTTACCGTTATCTTTGTATCTTGGTAGATTCTTCATTTTATTGGGTTTCTTTACATTACTTTTCATAAAGCTGCAATCTTATTTAATAGGTTTTGGAAGAAAATGTGAAGGAAAAACTCTTAGTTACGCCATGTCTTTGGTAATGGAATTGTAAACTTTGTTGTCGGGCTAGCTTCATTTGCTTTGGTAGCTAATCGCTCACGGTAGCTCATGAGTAACTCTATTTTTAGGCGACTAACATTGTCACTTTGTATGATGTTTCCAATATTTGGCGTATTCCTTTGTTGCTCTGGGTTTAGCACATCTCATTTTCTTTGTAGTAAATTCGTATGTGATGTCCCGACATTCGTGTTTAATCTTGAATCTCATTTGTGCAGCGAGGACCAAAAGGCACATCAAGCTATTCTTAAAGTTACGAACCTAGAAAGGTTTGTCTCCATATATCTAGTCGGTATGTTTTCTCTATCTTTGTATTATTACGTATGCAGGCAATGGATATTTATTTGTATTGTTTGCGGCTTTGCTTGGGATCCCTTTGGCCTTTCATTCTTAGTTTTGAATGACTAATGCTCGATTCCAAGTGAGGATTGATCAACATTGTCTAGTACTTGAGTGTAATTCTTTTATAAAGTTGCTTGCAATTTTAATTATGAATTAAACATCACACTAGTCACCATTGAAAATTTAATGGCAGAGAGCAACTTTGTCTATCCCATGCGAGATCATCTTGTAATGGCATTAATGGACTCTAATTTTTCATTGTAGGTTGATAACATAAATGGATGATGCTACGGATGATATGTTGAATGAAGGTGGAGAATAGTGACATAGGCAGAGATGATTTTCATTACGTTTAGATTTCATTATGTTAGGAAATGATGTTCGAGCAAAATATTTATATCATATTTTATGTGGATGGTTATTTATGTAATGCAACAATTTCTTTTTAATATATGAGTGTTCTTTTTTACCATGCTACGATCAATAATGATTTTTTTACTTCGACTTCTACACACTTATAATCATTACAGCAACTTAATTATATCTGTTGCCAAAATAGCAAAAGTCATATGTGTGTTGTAAGTACCAACGTTTCTATGCGTTGTGACAATATAATTATATCTATTGTCAAAATAGTAAAAGTCATCCATGCATGGTAAGTACCAACACATACAAGTGTAGTTACAACCTGACTATATCCGTTGCGAAGTAGCAACACATTTTCATATCTATTACCAACGCTTGTTTATCTGTTGTAATAGATTCTCGCAACGGCTTCAATGGCAACACATATTAAATGCGTTGGTATAGACCGTAGCAACACTTATTTGGATTTTTACCAACGCATATATGCGTTGGTAAAAGGGTGTTCATCTTGTAGTGGTACCACGGACCTATAGCCCGCTCTGATACTAACTGTAACACCCCAGCTCGGCATGAGCCTGGAATGCTACTAAAGAAGGCATTATTATAGTTAAACTAGAACAATCTACTAGATTTTCGGCAGAACCTCCTATGTATGGTTGACTATACGGAGGATTCCAAAAGACATAAGTATTTCATGACTGAATCAACCCAACATCCAATATCAAATCTAAGCATTGAAAAACATGATATTCTGCTAGGACACGTTCAACATATCCAAAGTTCGTGTCTCAACATTATTAATAACTTCGATGCATAGGGCCTAACCATCACCATCTCTTGAGCAGTTCGCTTAATTATTAAAAGACACTCTAAAAGAAATAATCAACTTGACGATATGTGTGGCAGTGTGTGACTCCAACTTAAGTCTACTCCCTCCCATGCATGCCGTTCCTGCAAAAGGTACCTAAAACACAATAAAAACAAGAGTGAGCCCAAAGACTCAGCAAGTACCGAAAAGAATCATTAACCTCACAAATTACAGCAACACTATTCAAACTCAAAGCTTTATTCGGAAAACATAGCTCATGATGAATGAATGCAAATATGCAATGCATCTTTTCTCTTCCACTCTTTGTCGCATTTCACCGGTAATGCGAGATATGCAACCGTTGCCGCATACCATGCCTGTGCTCACAAGCACAGGGACCAATTGCCTAATACTCCGCAAGTAAAGGGGACCTCAAACCCACACTCCACAAGTGTGGGGACCTCAAGCCCGTCATATACATGACGGGGACCTCAACAAATGCTTGGTCACCACGTAACCAAGTCTTCATTTTGTCAACATGATGCATATGCACAAATCATGAATCATCATAATCATACCTCCTCAGCATCATCACTTGTGAATTTAACTCATTCATACTTCTATCATGCAAGTTCATAGACATTCATACACTCAAGCAACCATGTATAATACACATTTTCACAACATTAATAATCATGATCGACAACATCTATAACACTCTAGCATCCATAGATATCACATTTATTCACAATATTAGCAAACAAGTACTTGCCTTAACCGCGTGAGAACAGAGGATGTGAAGAGCGGTGCTGCCTTGGGACCAGACCCCACCTAATTCATTTAAAAACATACTAAGATAACAGTAATGTACCACATAAACTATAAAAGCAAACACGAACTTGCAATAGCTCTTTTAACGCGAACCCAACTCCAATTTCCTAGATCTTTATTATGTCCCCTCTGCGGGAACATTGCGTTCTAAAATTTGTATCTTTTAGTAAAGGAGTCTAAATGAGGTGTTCTTGGACTTCATTGCAGGGTTATCAAATTCCCCAACTAAACCTAGTTGGTGGGCCTTCCTGATTCGGCCATCTAATATCCCTTTTATGTTGATTAACAAAATATCGATTTCACGTCAAATTCTCTGGACAGTACACTAAAACTATCATAACTTTCAGCTCATTTGTCCAAATTTCGCGTTCTTGGGCTTCCCTGAAAGCTACGACAATTATCTACAACTTGTGTTATACTGAGATTCTCTAATGTTTCATTTAACTGATCTCTCAAGTCAGATTACTAAAACCTGTCAGAGTACTAACAGATTCGCAGAACAGTCACACTAATAAATTAATAACTTTTGAACCGTTCGTCCAAACGACATGATCTTATACTCTACAGAAATATATCGACATCGCCTACAACTTTCTAGGAGGCATCCAGGACAGATTCTACTCTTAAACTCATAAAAAATGTCGGCTAACCCTGTCTGCCCTAACAGATCTAATTACCAATGAAGCTAAATAATCAATTAATCGACTAATCGCAAGGGGATCAGATCTTACCCTTGACGAACCACTGAAGATCACGTACTGAGGCCGCGATCTCTCCCCTTCCCTCTCTTCTTCCCTCTCTCCTTCTTCTCCCTTCTTTGGCCGACAGCAATGGGAGAGCACCACCAAGAGAGAGGGGAACAACAATGGAGTGCAAGGGGTGTCTACTGTAGCACGACACTGTAGTGGCGGTGGGGGTACTGTAGCTACTCATGCTACAGTAGTGCTAGGGTTTTCCCCTCCTTTTATTGGTGGCCGGCCCTTATGGCCCTCTAGGCCAAGGCAGGAGGCCCGTGGATGTGGGTACCCGGAGTTATCTCCATAAGACCGAGACTAATCAAAGCCTTAGGGACATAACTCTAGGTCTCCCGTGAATGGATTCCAACTTAAATCCATCTAAATGAGAGGCTTAACTCAAACTAGAGCCCTGACGATCATACGCGCCGCTCCTCTGCGAGCACTACATGATTGTCGGTTCTCCAACAAGTCAAACGCTACACTTAGTGAGTTAAATAGGAAGCCATGAACAGCGAGTACAACTTATATTGGCTCCCAAGATCAGCGACCAATATAGTCATACTCTCATACAACGTTGCTCACATCCATACAACATTCATACATAAATGGTTCAAAAGACATACAACATAGTTCCAAGTTTACAACTAATACAAGTGGCCGACCGGCCAAATTTAAAAGAGAGTGTTAAGTAGCAGCGGAAACACATAAATAGACCAAAAGAACAGCAATGGTATACCCCATAACCCATCGGCAACCAACTGGGAGTTAGATGATAGCAAACTACTCATCGGTGTCGCCTAAATCGACACCGACAAGCTCGTCGGTTTCAATATCCTCCTCACTGTAAAAGCCAAGCAAACACTGGCTGAGTACAAAGAGTACTATGAAGTCTTACACAAATAAAAATAGTTATGCATAAGGTCATTCAAAGGAAGGGCTCATATTGGCTTAATTTTGCGAAAGAGACGCAATACTGAACAACCTACACATACTAGTTTTTCAAGTGCCATTTCAAAATCAGATTTGAAGTAGAAGTAAAGCATGTGAATAAGTAATGAATTCAATAACAAATGAATCATACCAACAACAAAGTGGCGGTCCACTTTGATACAACAACAAGCATGAACATCCCATTCATATCGATACAAGTTATAACCACAATTTTAATTCCAAGTCTAACAATAGTAACTCCCGAACTCAAGCGTTTGTCCATAACAGCGGACACGGCTATTCGAATAGATTTATACCTGCGGGTGTACTACTTTACCCACACGACTTGATTAGCCCGTAAGCCTCGGATGCCTCTGAATATAGCATACTTCCTATGGTATGCGGTAGGGTAAATCAAGATACGGTCGTTTTTAGCAAGAAAATCCCATTGAGCCAAGTCCCTCAACCCATTGCTCCTAAGAAACACAAGACGTTAACGCCTCCATCCTTTATATCCTAGGAAACACAAGACGTTAACGCCCCCATCCTATCGGCCCAAAGGAACACGGGATTTCACGGTCCCATGCCCTTACAATTTCACCACCGTGGGACTCAACACAATAAAACCTTCCCCCTACTTAACCATATGGCTCCCAACCCGCGTGTGATAGCACGAATGTACTTGAATCAACGACGTTACCATAGTTCGGTCCTTAATTGTCCAGACAAGTCCAACCACGTACCCAATTCTCGTGCACGAAGGCACCATCACTAGCCATCACTTTTCCAGACCAAAAGCTCATTTAAAATGACAAAAATTAACTTAGAAAACAGATACGAAGATCTGAAACAAAAGTATATAAAGAGAGTGGTGTTTATCCCATAATTGTCGGGTTATTCCCGACAATCAAACTACCGGTTCTAGACTTGCATGGCTAAGCGAAACTCGAACAATATAATTTCACACATCCTAACATAATCATTTCAGTATTGGAGTAATTCATGGATAGCCACAATGACAAGATAATAGGATGTGTCTAACTACTCATCACAAAAATAGCGACATTATAAAACTATATGCAAGCAATTATTATTGCATCTACCCTAACAAAATTGGGATCAAATATGATGCAAAAAAGAAAGTTCAAAGGACGCTTGCCTTGCTGGTAGGCTAATTGCTCTCCCTCAGTAGCGTATGTGTCAATATCGATAAGCTCGGAATCTATATAAATACAATACCGAATAAACATCGAGAAATACTCCAAAAATCAAGATGCTTAAAAATGCATGATTTTTCTACAGTAGCTAAGTCATGATTTTAAATAATTTTTGGTGAAAGAATTATTTCATTTTGATTTAGTATATGAAAGTTATGGTGGTTTGAATTTTAGATTTCAATATGCCTTCATTTATGTAATTTAATTATGATGTGAAATTTTGTAGAGAAGTGGTGAGTACAAGGATTACAAGGATAAAAAGGCAATATTATTACAAGTTCAAAATAGTTGAGTTTGCTCCAGTTGGAGTTTTCATGATTTAGTTATGAATTTCTAAAGTTATCAGCATTTTCTTTTGTAAAAATAATAGTGTTAATAGCTTATTTTCCAAAATAATGCTCTCTGTTATAGAGACAATTTTGAAACCAATTTTAATATAAAGTTCATTAAAAATAAAAATTATCAGAAGTGATTTCACCCATTTTGGAGTTAAAATGATTTAGTTATGCATTTTAGAAGTTAATACCAATTCTTAGTGTACAAATTAACATTCTTTGAATTTCATAAAGTATTTGCAACTTTTCCTACCGGACCACGCGCTAGCTGCGGTGGCTGACATGCGGGACCAAAAACAGTGCCATTTCCTTATTAACTCAGATTTTAAAATTCGAACTGACATGTGGGTCCGTCCGCCGAGGCTCGGTCCACGAGACTTGGTTCACCGACACACGCATACGGTGCGGCTTAAAGACTAGACCCACTGGTCAGTCACTCTTTGCTAAGATTTAATCCCGCCATTTTCTGTGCTCGGGGCCCACGTGTAAGTGACCCATGACTACGACTAAGATAGTAATTAAATGCTAACCCAATCATTAGACATTAATGACTGTCATTTGCCGTAAATGGACAGCTCTGAGAGCTGCCCGCGTCGACAATGCGCCGCGAGGTTGCGGCGGTTCGCCGCCAAGACCCGTGATAACCGCAATAGTGCTACTGGCGTCTTTGAGAGGTGGTGGCGAGTGCAGGGTGCCGACGCCGTCGGCTGGCGGAGCTAAGCGGCGGTGCAATGGCAAAAGTGCATGCAGCAAAAGAAGCTCTGCAGCGACATACAAGCGAGTGCCGGGGTCCTAAGGACTATGAGTGAGTTACAGGCGAAGAATGATGCTCGAGGAAGCTCGAACACTGGGCTGCGTCGCACCGAAGAAGGAAGTGGTGATGATATGCTTTCACGTGGACGGGATCTGGAAGCAAAACTAAAGCGAATGAATGCTCGGGATGGCTCTAAGATCTGCAAGGATCTTTGTAATAGCAAGGAATCGACATAAGCCTTACCAAATCAAAGTGGGAGATGAAAGGTTTGTTCTTCGACGAAAGCCCAATTTCTTCAAATCCACAAGTCTTCTGTCGTGCATTGTTGAAATAAGTTTAGGGGTTATCATAACCATGCTATAAGGCACTATATGACGCGAAAGAAAGTCCAAGTACCTCACCGGAGACGAGGATGGCAAGAAGATGTCCCCGAGTGCGTGCTCTGGACGTGAACTAGAGCACGAAGGTGAACCAGAGGCTACAAGCAAGAACAAGAGTTGAGCTTAACAAAAATGGAGAAGGCATGGAACAAAGAAAAGAATGGCATCCCCCGGTGGGAGTTTACCTGCGTAGGGAGCAAGAACGAGCTTCCCTCTCCTCGGTCAACAGAGGAGAAGTGAGGGAGAAGGAGGGGGTGCAGGGGGTGTTATGCCCGGGAAGAAGATGGAGTGGAGGCGGCGTGAGGTGAAGAAGCTCCTGGAGTGGCCAACGACGGCGGCGGATTGACGGCGTCGAGTTTCCGTTCTGAGCGCGTCGGAGCGTCGCGACCGCGTGGCGTGGAGCTCCTGCGCGAGGTCAGGGACGAAGCTGACAGCTTGGGCCCACGTCATCAGCGAGACAAGGCGGCGCGCGCGATCGTGAGTTAAGTGATTCGATGCGCACCGTTGGATCTCGGCTAGACGGCTGAGATTAGGGAGGTGTTCGGACAGGTCGGAAGGGGTACGCGATCTAGGCCGTTGATCCATAATCCAAGGGTTGCATGCGGAGGTGCAACTAGTTGACTCCACCGAGTCAAGTGACCGAGTCGGGTTCGAGCCCAAGGAATAGTGCGGCTGGTTTGGGTCCAGTGTTTTGACCAGAATTTTAATTGTTTTCACCACTTTGACCAGTGGCTTAAAAATAGGAATAAAATTCCTAAAATCATGAAATAATTTGTGGGGCTTCCTGGGACAACCTAGTGTCCATAAAAATTATTGAACCCTACTGTTCATGATATATTTTGTGACATAAAAATTCAAACTTAGATTAGGTCTTTTAATAGTGTTTGAATTTTCTTAGGGTTCAAACCAGTCCCAAAAATTTGGGAAAAATTATATTAATTTGTGATAATTAAAATAGTATTTGAATAAATTATTTCTAGAGGATATTCAGTAGCATTTATTTCAGTTTTTGGTTTGGAGTTCAAATTCAAGTGTATGATTCATGTGTATTTTGAGATTTTCCAAGTACAATATTCAAATGAATGGTTTCAAATCATGATACATGCTAATGAGATGCATAATAAACCTCTTAGATGCATAATAAACCTCTTTATTAATTTGGGGATGTGACACAGGATGCCGAGGATTTGCATAAAACCCCCTTTTTCTTCTGCTAAACTCTTTTCTATTTGGTCATTACATTAATTCTACTAACTCTCTCGATAAACATTCAAATACTTTTGGGATATTACAATCACAGCAGTTCTTATTAAGAACCGTCTATAACATTGCACTATCACAGACGGTTTGTAAATAGAATAAATGCGTGATAATTCGACGGTTCTTAACAATAACGTGCGTGATTTCTACGATATCACAGATGGTTTTTCTTAAGAATCGTCCGTGAATTATCACAGCAGTTCTATTTACAAACCATTTGTGATAATTATATATCATAGGCAGTTCTTAAGGAACCGTCTGTGATAACTACAACACTGATGGTTCCAAAGGAACCGTCTGTGATGAAGCATCCAGTATAGCTTGTTTTGTAGTAGTGTCTTAGGCCACAGGATGTTAGACTGACTAGAGCCTGGTTAGACCGGCCACCTAGGTGGCTAGACTAGTCGTGCATCTCCTCTGTGAGGTCTTTAGTGTTTTTGGTCTTTGTCTCAGGGTTCGTCGGTTTCAACACAAGGTTTCCGTTGTGCTTGTGTCCTTTGATCCTCCTAGTTTCCATAGCTACTGAAGAGAAGAAGAAATTAAAATCAGTCGAGGGTTGAAAAAGAGTATAACTCCTATTCACCACCCTCTAGTCACTGTTTCGATCTAACAATAACATATATGTGTGCTGCTGCATCTGAGTAGGCAGGGAATACTGAGTGTTTTTCCTTCGAGATCTCAGCAATTAGTCTCTCTATATTCACTTTTATTGCACTCCTACTGTCTAATGTCCTATGTAGGGGTGCAAAAGAAGCGGATAATTTCCGTCCGACCAACCGAAGGCTCGCGAAGCGAATACGGTATCTGTGTCTGACTCCGATTCCAAGGAAAAAAAATATGAAATGGGATACAAGATGAGTGCTATCTATCCGTACCGCTCCGATTGCACCCCTACCAATCAGCACAACATTTGTATACTAACACCACAGATAACTACAATAATTCCTTCACCTTGACAACCAATAATCCCAGTGCCAAGGCACATCCGCACCCTAGAGAATGTTCACGGCACCCTCGCTGAACCTCTGCGATGGCGTGGTGAGACCAGCACAGTGTCATTCGGCTATCGTGCCATCGTCAAAGACGGGCCTAGCCGTCTTCCGCTGCGAGCCGCCGTACTCCGCAAGCCATGCCCCATTCCCATCCCGCCATTTCATTGGTACCTGGTACCGTGCCACTGCTCTCCTCTGTGTAGCGACGTGACCGCCCATCTCCAGCACCAGCCTCTGCATGCTAATGCTACCTCCCCGGCCCTCACACTCCGCCGATCTTGCTGGCCCTAACCACCCGCACCACTCCTGGCCTCTGTGGCCCAATCAACCAACTGCGCAGACCTCTATAGCTCAAGATGGGGCTAGTGTACGGGGAAGAGGGTGAGGGGAGTGGAGCGATCGTGGTGGTGGCCGGCAAAGTGGGGTGAAGTGAGAGGAGGCGAAGGAAAGGGAGGGAACAGGAGGCCGAGAGGGAGAGGGGAGCGGTGTAGCGCTCAACTCCTAGCGTCGGTCGAGCATTCAAGCGTGTGAGGCATCTCCGCAAGCTTTCCACACCGCAAGATTGATACTAGCTATTAAGATATGGGCAATTACAATTGTACCCGTTAAGGGATTTCTATTACTCTTGCTATGAGGGGGAGTATTAGTAAATACTAATTAATCTGATCCATTGGATAAAAAAGAATGAACGACTCATATTGAGTTGAGTGTACCATAAAAGATCTCTTTTAAAAAAGTTCATGCTTGTTTTAGCAATCATTTATTTTGACATAAATCTGTTAATCCATCAATTAAGTTAGATGCTTCCCAATCCTTAAGTACTTATTTGCTTATGCCAATTCCATGAGTCGTTGCAACGTGAATTGAGTGGTACATTGCTATGTCGCTGTTATGGCGTGACAAGATAAGAATATCGTGGATTGGGATTGGAATAATTAGATTCCTTATTATTTAAGTTTGTTTCCTTTTAGATTTATTCCATGTATTAGGGATAAGTTTCCTATTATTAGGGATTAGTTTCCTTAATATAGCGATAGGTTTCTTAGAGGTTAAGTCTAGCCATCTCTATAAAAGAGATAATATAGTACCCGTTATCATTAAGCAAAAAAAAAAGTTTAAACCATAACTGGTTGACTAGAAGATGATAGGCTCCTTGTTCGTTGGGAGACTCCACCGAGCTTAGTGGACCATCCCTTGTCTCCCTGTCAATCAGGCCTCAGATACTCTCTACCACATCAGGGAAAACTCTGTTGAGGGGTCAGATGAGGGTGAACACCTTACCCTCAGTTCTCGAACTTGTACTCAACCAACGGCCACAACCACTAGCCTGCCATGCAATTTACCCCTTATAATGTTCATCGAGTAGCAAATCACAGAATATATGTTGCCTGCGGATGTTGGAACATAGATGAAAGTAAGAAAATTAAATCAAAACACAATGATAAGTAAAATGAGATTACCATATAACACATCCTTAAGTACTTGAGAACCAAATGAAGGAAAGATCATAAGCCTGCTTTTATTTTCCCTGTTGGATGACTTGGAAAACGTTGGGCAATGAAGATTAACAGAAAGCCATTGAAAAGAAATTTCCAATCATCACACCCAGCAAATTCTTGAGTTATTCATGTCCTAAAGGCGCATTCCTTGCCTACCTGGTGGTTTCATGCCGTCTACACACCGTATGTACAATTGGCATGGTCTGCTTAGAATCATTCTTTCTGAAATTCCGACGCGTGACCAGCATTCAGGATTTGGCAGCATTTTGGAGCATCCAGTTTGATGGTAACTTTTGTGCCTTTTTGTTCTTTTCCTTATTTATTGGATTGGCTGGATGAAAAAAAAAACAGTTTTTTCGCCATGTTGATCTCAATGCAAAAGAGAGGAATCGTGCCTGGTGCTATACTTTGGAAATGTGTGACAGTTGTAGTTTCTTACTGGAAAAAGTTGGAACCCAAACCTTGAATCTGATGTTTGATTCGTTAAAAAGGAATGTTTTCAGCTTTCTGCAGAACGGTATATTTGATTTCTGTTGATGCTAACTGTATTATACTACTATATCAGTATCACTTCTTTTTTGAAAGTAAATCATAGTATCACTTCATTCCTGTGACAAAGCTTGCAAGAGATCGAAGGGTGTAACAGGTCATCATCATTCCAATGGAGTTAAGTCGTAACCCCACATCAAGCTAATGGGCGTTGACATTGTATTGTTGCTTAGCTGCAGAAATGATGAATTTTGTGCTCTAAAGATGATAGCGATATGAGGTCAGTCATGACTCTGGATTGAAGCAATGGATTGTCAGGCTCTTTCATAGCATTTTGTTTTTTAGACTTTTCAATGTAAGTTCGAGTTGGATGGGCTACGGATTTTCGTCGATCGACCTTTGTGCTATAGCCTCTATACAAGCAACATATTTTTCATTGCTGTTTTTTTTTTCTTAATGATCTACAGCTCTGTTTTTGTTTTTTTCTATTTGCCTTACCTTTTTTGCTCTTCAGGGGGGAAATTAACTGGCTGGTATATTTCTAGACAAGCAGAGGAAAATTAACTGGCTGGTTTATATCTAGACAAGCTCTGCTATATGTACTACACAGAGTCACAGATAAACTAACCTTCAGGGAGCCAAGATATGAACCCCCGTTATGCGATTTTGTGACAATGCTCTGTGTATACGCTGAGACATCCTGTTGTCGATATGACAGGGTTTGCTCTTGCAAGTCTGAACAAAAAGATTTTGCTGATCTGGCCCAAACAGATGGCTACAGCGAAGTCAACTCCCGAAGATGCCATCATGCATGGCGGAGATCACCACACGATCAACATTCCGGTTTGACAAATTTTCCATTCCAGGTGAACCGAACGCTTACCTTGATAGTAATGTCTACATGGGATGAGGATAAAACAGCAGGTTTACAGATTACTCTATCATGGCATCATGATACACCTTGCAAGTTACTACAACTGACAACCTCCACAATCAAACTAATTAATTAACTTGAAGGAACAACATTACTCGATCATGTACATGACATGTTCGATCAGCAGACCTTGACGGTCATCTTCATGCCGGCGGCGCAGTGGCCCAGCGAGCCGCAGACGAAGTAGTGCTTGCCCCGGCGCAGCCTGACCTTGTCGTGCCCCGTGCGCAGCACCTGGCGCCCTCGGCACGGCGCACCACCGGTACCACCTGGCGTTCACGATCGCCACGTCGTGGTACTCCTTGTTGTACCTGAACACTGCATTCCGGTCGTCCCATCCACGCATGTATGGCACCGCGCCGCATGAGAAACACTGCGTATGAAGGCTATATATGCACGTACGTGCGTGAGGCGGTGCAGAGACTTACCGAGCACGTCGCCCGCGCGGAACGTCTTGCCGGCTAGCCACCCCGTCAGGTTGCGGCTCCACCCGGCGCCGTCGCCGACCACGTACGTTGTCGCCGCCTCGGCCACCGGGCTGGCCGCCAGAAGCAGGCACATGAGCACGACGCCAGCAACGAGAGCGCTGGTTGCACCGCCTCTTCCCTGAGCCGCCATTGCTGCAATGCAAACCGACCGACCAAAGTTAACTAGAGCTCGCTAGACAGGCGATCGATGCTTAGGCTTGCAGAAGGGGGTGGCCAGGCCTGGTTGTGTGGTCTTTATAGTCCGTGTTCTCGTGCAGGCGAGCTAGGCGTGGATCAGTGCGAGCTGAGTGAACGCGTTGCACGTGCTGACATGTTGCCCATGCATGCGCTGACTAATGTAGAGCTTTAAATCGCCTAGACTAGATATGTAGTACATTGTACATGCATGTGTGCAAGGAAACAACAAACACACAAACGAAGCTTCCGTGGCATGTGAGAGCACTCCTGCAATATTCCCCTCCTATGATAATAGGATATATTACATATCCTACCTATCTAGCCTTGACAGCGCAGAGGATTCCCGAAAATGTTTGAAGCATTTCTTGTTCGATCGCCACCGACAGGGCGGCATGTGTCGAATTAATTGCTACCTCGAACCCCCCACCCCCCTCCCCTTTTGTATATGTTCTTAGTGGTGCAAAGGGAGTTGACTATATGGCATGGAGCCATGGATCATGATGCCTTGAAACCTGTACGTTATGCAATTGCTTGCTGGAATTTGTCAAATTGGCACTACCAAGCCGATCGACCCGATCCGCAATCCACGCCAGCAGCAAACGAAGAATCAAATACATGCTGCACCATGTACTGCCGGATGGGGGCTGCGCTGGGTAGCTTTCGATGAGATCATCATATGCGGTCGTAATGTTAAGTGCTGTGCAAATTGGGGCCAGAACACTGCCAGATTGTTGGCCGGATTTATCATATTATTTTCTGGATCAGTGCACAAAGATATATTGCTGAATCATACATATACATCGCACATGACTATATCATAATTAATATTACACACCATAATTAATATTACACCACATAAATAGACCATACGGTCGTCAGTTTTGTAGTACGGGTCGTACGGTCGTCAGTAGAGAGATGTGGAAGCAGAGAATAAAAGGTGGATCCATCAGTACTGCCCACAGACAAGCTATTAGGGGTCCAGTCTACATCTCGCCATCGTCCTCCCCTTCTGGTCTAGATGAGGCAAAGTAAGCATAGGGGTCTTGGTCAGATGGCTTTGAGTTTATTTATGATGAGCGAGTGTGAGTACACAGCCGTACTCCGCGAGCCAATATACAAAATACAATTATAATAGATGCAAGGCTGATCAAATGAAGGTTTGTAGTTCTTTTATTTGCACAAAGCTACAATTGAATTAGATTAAGTAGTAAGCAAGTCTTGAGACCTAGCATTTTAACTAACACATGTTTTAATGAATTCGAGTATTGTTGTAAAGTACTAACGAAGACTCCAACCTCCATATATTATAAAGTGGCTTCGACCCCCAATGCTACATTTTTCTCAGGCTACAACCCGCACTTTCCATTGGCCACAATCAAGACAAATTAATATATCGGGCTACAACCCAACCTTTCCACTAGCTACAACTAGACAACTCAAGCCACATGCTACAACTTGTGTCTTCCTCTCGGTTCCAACTGTGGCAAATCAAATCCTTAGGGTACAACTAGACAGCTCATCCCACCAAAAAAATTGTTTTATAAAAGTAACGTTGTCAGACCCTGAGCTTTGAATACCCAAAGCCCTTGTATGTGTATTGTACTAGTCCCATGATCATTGGCTAGTACGCCTATCCACAACATTGATAATCACATCATACATTATACATACAGCATGAAACAAATATAGGACATTAAACATAAGCCTTTACATGACAAGTATATGTTACATGGCCCACTGGCCAAATTAAAACATAAGTAGCGGATAAACAATAGCAAGCATAGAAATTAAATCAAAATGTCCAACAAGCAGCCCATCCATACCTTCAGTAACTCGACAAGAACTAAACCCTAGCAAGACCCATCACCAAACCATTCGGTACTGGGTGCAAATTACGCATCATTCGGTGTAGGCTCATCCTCATCCTCAGCGTTCGACGCCTATTCAAAAGAGCCGATAACAAATTATAAATAGTAAAATAAATTCAAAAGCAACAAAATCAAAATATTTTTGCATATTCGTACATAGCATAATTTTATATGAATTTTAAAAGAATCATCCAATTTGGAGTTAATATGCAAAAGTTATTAACATTTGAATTTTGTTTGGTTTGAAAAATCCTGAAAATAAGAAAAGAGTAACGAAAATTTACGCTTTCCAACAGAGAAGGTGCATTTCTGTTGAACTGAAAGTGGATTTTCTCATTTTATGAATTGTTCTTTTTATTGGAAGCGAATAGCGGTGTATGATAGATGAAATTGACTTGCCCTTGATTTGTTATTGAGTTATTACCGTTTTATTGAGAGTACCTTACCATAATTTGCATAGGAGGCCTAGTTCATTTAATACCTTCTTTTGTTATTATTTTCTACTTATCAAGGAAGTTCCATGATTTAGGTGTGTTCTACGAGTATCATTTAGATACCATCCTTAGATTTAGACGATGGCTTTATGCGTCCGAGTTTTATCATTGTATTGATCTGTTCTTGTCATGGTTATTATTGTGGTCAAGCTCACACTAAGATACACCTATTACACTAGGTTATCCTTCAGCTAAAATACATACTAATGACTATTTTTAGTTAAGTAGCTAACTACTCATTTCACTTTTTGAGGCCTAGGTGTTATTGACTACTAATTTTTACCTAGCAAATACTCATCCTAATAGCTCGATTATCAGTTTTACTAACAAAAGGTCATTTATAGGAATCGCTGTTCCGACTTTCATTTCAACCTAGAATAATTAATGGGAGGAACCTACACAGCAAGAACTCACAGTTTAGCTTCTACTTTTATTTTAGGCTTAGTTATGCATGTGGTATATGTGTCATATTATGTCCTATTCAAATTGTACTCGTTGGAAAGATAACCATCAATTTAGTAAATTATTAATGGCCCGGTCTGTGGTCATATAGACACCTTATACATACATGGCTACATTTTAATAAAGGTGTAAAATTTTATGGTTAACACAATTTCTTGTTGAATTTCTATTTTAATCTAAACATTAGTGTCACACTAACTAGTCTTTAATGAAAGTTCACCACTATTTACATTTTGACCGGTAATGTAATAATTTAACCCTATACCAAAGAATCTTAGGACTTGTTATCATTTCATGTTACGCTAATTTCTCCCCAGATATTATACAACACTAGGTTTTTGGTTAATCATATAATTAGGTGAGCTATAGGTGTACTGTAACTACCTTAACAAATTGATTATGACCAACTTAGTCATATCTGTAGTGCTTAACTAGTCGTTACCATTACTAGTTATTGTTTAGTTTCTTTTGGCATTGTTAGAGTCAGTTAATCTAACAATAGAATTTGTGTGGAGATTTGATGAGACTGCACAACTATATTAAATTATTCTAAACTAAAATTGAAAGTATTTATTAATAGTTTAGGACCCTATTGCCATTTAGGTATCCTTAATTATAAGATTATATTTGTAACACCCCTTTCGGTTTTGTAAAGAGGATTTTCAAATTTTGATTTGAATCCAAATTTGCAACTCAAATTCAAATCTCAGGTTTCATTTCTCCCTGGGCTCAGCCCATCCCCTGCCCGCGCCCTCACATCTAGAGCGCGCTTCAGAGCACACCCCCGACCTGGCTCCGCCACGCCTACCTGCCATCGCCACCGTCGCCGCCGCTGCTCGCCATACCGTGCCTCTGCGACTGCGCCCTCGCCCGATCCCATCCCCTGGCTTTCCTCTCTCTGCGCCGCGTCCATGCCCGCACCCGACTCCCCCGTGCCTACCTGCTATCACCGCCTTAGGACCTTGCGCTGCCATCAAGCACCCAACGGCTCCCTCCCTCCCTGGCTATGAAAGCCCCTACTGCCTTGCCATTCTTCTCCTCCCCCTCTCTTTCGCTTAGTGCAATCGAAGGAAGCGAGCACCATTTCCACCGCTGCGCCACTATCACATTCTTGTCACTCCGTGAGCTCCTCTTGGCCACTGTGTCACCCCGTGTTCTACCCCCCCAAGGATCCATTTCCCCTACTCAATTTCTCTATTGACCCATAGGAACCGCCTGATTTCGCTTCTTCCTCATCTCCGGTTGGAATCGCCATTTCCACCGTCGCGCCACCTCTGGTGATCCCCTTCCTTAATCTTTCTTCCTCGAGCATCTCGTCGACCTCCTAGAGCTCCTCCAACCACTGCTGGACACTCTTTCCTCTCAGGCCATCGCCAACACGTGAAGCTCCCCGCCGCTACCACGAGTCATCCTCCGACCACCTCCGCCTTCCCTCTTCGCACCGGTAAGATCCGCACCTGCGGGCGCAGCTCATGCTCATTCCGGCTTCCTCCCCATGCTACACCACCACCGGCGTCGTGTGCCACTCGTGCTCCGCCGCCGCCTTTGGCCATGCCACTGTCTCCGCCGCCCATGGGATCCCCACCCCCATGGGAACACATTTTGGGGTCCGCCACCGCCTCCACTCGCCTCACGGCGCGCCCGTGTGCCCAATGGAGTTCCTTTGTTCTGCTCTCTATTGTGCTTCTCTGTTGATTACCTTGACTCTATGACAAATGGGGCCCACATGTCATTCTCCCACACCTTTCTCTCTTTCTTTCTCTTCCAAATGGGCCCAAGTTGTCATACAGTGCCTTTGCATTGCAATTTTAGAACAACAGTAGATTCCAGAATATTCCTTTCTCATTTTTCTGAATTTTCATCATTTTATGTGAAAAATCCAACTTCCGGTTGTTCTTTCTCCTTCATACGAACTCCGATTCCATCGATTCTTATTTCTAAATTTTTCTAAATTCAAGATCTTTCTAATGGAATTGGTTTTGTTCAATTTGAAGTTTATTTGGATTTTCATTTGTATTTATTTTCTTTGCTCGTTTGTTTGTTTGTTTTCCAGCGCAATCATCTTAGTAGAGTTCGAAGACCCGGAAGATCCCCCGTTCGAGCAAGCGCAAGATTTTCAAGACCCACTTGCTTTTGACCCAGGTGAGTCAATACTTTGATCATATTGAACCTACATTTGTGAAAATTTATATTTTTTTAAATTATCAATTTGCATGCTTAATTCATTATGCAAATGTATGTCAACTTTAAGGTAGTTACATACCAACTTGATACATTAGTATTAATGTACCATCCCTTGACATTTGAATCACATAATCCTTGTCACCCTAGATAATTAAGTGGTAACTTTACTAGCTATAGGTCGTACTTAAGCGCCATGCTAGTCTTGCTTAAGTACTAGGGCATCAATTACCCTAGTCATCATCTTTAAAATCATGAAACTTATTTTGGGTAGTCATTAGAGGGAAATGACTGGTATATTTGAGATAGCCTAGTTTTATGCTTCTCAAAATCTTAATAACTTGCTGTTACCACATCTGGGCGGATGGTAAGATGGTTGGTGCATATGTACCATGAGAAATATTGGTATGTGGTATGCACCACCCAGATAACTTTAAGGACTTAATCCTGCCCAATATTAAAAAGTACAACAACAATGTAAAAAAGTACAACCATAAGTCTATAATGGTGTCGACCTGGCTAAATAATATATACCCACCAGTGTGAGTTGCACCATTGGAGTGACCCACGATTCGTGTCACTAGTTTTAAGCTGTCGTGGACACAGGCCGTGTCGCTGGTGTAAGCCATCATGTGGCGTAAGAGGGGGTCTGGGTGTGGTAGACATAACCACCCATAGATGAAACCTTAGTGGGTGTAACTTACATTGGGGGATGCATTGTAAAGACCTTGTGATGATCTTCTTGATTCACATGTCTAAGGAAACAGGTGACACACAACGAGCTGATTATCTTTTGTGTGTATAGTGTTCAGTCTCTGCAGAGTATAAACTATTTGAATAGCCATGCCCACGGTCAAGGGCAGGAATGGGAACTTACTCGAGTTAGTTTCTATTTCAAAAACCTTTATGGGTGGGATAAAAACTCGTCGGGTGGATGTAACCTTGATTTTGGATTTTTTTTTTCTGGGTGGATATAACCGAGTGTTGTTAATTGGGTGGATGTAACCTAGTAATCAAAACTAAGCATATGGTGGATGGAACCCGCACCATTATAATATTGCACAACTTATCTCTTTAATAAAAAATATGATTTGGTTAAAATGCTAAGTCATAGGAATTTCTTATTATTGCAATTAAAAATGTGGCTTTAGCAAATAAAAGAACCCGAGCCATCCTTATTAAACCCTGCACACATAATTATTGCATTCTGTGTGTTGGCTCGCGGAGCACTTTTGCTTGTGCTCACCCTCACTCTTCCCCCACACCCCTTAGAGCCCATGGACCAAGGGCATTACGCATACTACGAGGATCCAGAAGTTGATGGCCAAGAAGACGGTGGAGAGTAGATTAGTCTCTAGTAGTCTAGGCCTCACCCTAGTCTAGCCGGCTAAGTCGGTGCTTGCAAAGCACCAATATTATCCAAGTATTTGGGTAATATCGGCCGCATATAGGTTACCACAGTCACTTGCCTGTGGCGAGATATGCCTTCCCTTTCTTCGCTTCTGCTTTTTATGTAATGTATCCATTTGGCCTGATCGGCCCTATTATAAAACTTGACTCGATGCGATTTATGTGAACTCGGATGTTTGTATTTAATGAATGGTACCGTTTACGTCCTGTATGAAATGATTCAGTGATGTATCTGTGAGCACTATCTACTGATCCAGGGAATAGTGCAGTGGTTTCACAGAGGATTTTGGATTGGCTAAATCCGGGTTCGATAGAGCTGGTACCAGAGCGTACGGATGTAGAAGCCTTAGTTAGACTGGTCATGCCTAAGGACTTGAGTCTTATTTTCAAAAGTTAAGAAAAGCTTTGGAAAAATATAATGTACTTATTGCTCTTACTCGTCACTCTTAGTTCTTTACTTACCTTTATTCTCTTTTTGATTTTACTCTGTTGTTGAGTTAGAGCAGATCGCGATGGTCTGCGCGATCTACGCTCCAAAGACCTCTGCACCAGCCATCATGCCCAGAACCCGACGCCCACCAGACCTCTAGGACCTCGCATTAGGATCACAGCGCGCAAGAGTGTGCGACGACCCAGTCTGCCACTTGTCATTGACATCGGAGACTCCAGCCAAGAATGCAGTCTTTCTCATTCTTGCTCTTGTTCTTGGTTACCCAGCTTCAGCTGTAGCCATTCTCGTTCCCGCTCCCTGGGCAACTGCACCACATGTGGTGGTTAGCACCCTTTGGAGGAGTAGGCAGGTCTAGTTCAGGATACCTAGCAGTGCTTGCTATGGCATCTTTTGGGTTGCAAGCACTTTTTCTTTCTTTTGTCCCAGCTTAGTAGACGTTGTGGTATATATCTTGGTGCCATGGCTTAGCATGGCCTATATGCTATGTACTGAAAGTCATATAACACTTAACCCCCCTTACTATTAATGTGATGCAACCATCTTAGGCTTTGTATTGTATTTAATCGGTTTTCTTGTGTGGTTCAATTGTGCTCGATCTGCTGCTCCTCACGGTGCCAGAGAGAGAAGTACATTCCCAATGTCAGAGCAGGGGCACATAACTTCTCTCTCTCTCTCTCTCACAGTGATTCGCCTGCTCAACCTTTTCTGTTAGCAAACAGCCAAATGGACTTCGTGTAGGGTGAGTAACTTTTGCTCTAGCACTGGGAATGTACTTCTCTCTCTCACGGTCGACTTAGAGGAGGCAAGGGCGAGGGTAGAGGCAAGCTGAGATGGTGGAGGTCCGGCAGAGACGCGAGCACTATGCATTCCTGGGCCCGAAGAATCCATTTTTGTTAGTGTGAGGTGATGGGAATGATGAACACGGTCGGAACGGAGCGGCGATGAGTCCACCGAACTAGGAGGAGATGAAGTCGCCGGCATCGCATCCGACGAACTTCACTTCAATGCAAGTTCAGGAGCTAAGTGCCACAACCTCGCAAGTTCGTGGGGTGAGAAAGCAAAATGAAAGTTAAGGAGCTAAGTGGCACAACCTGGGTTGAGAAAGTAAAATACAAGTTCAAGGAGGTAAGTGGCACAACCTCGCAAGTTCAGGGGATCTCAAGTGCAATTTTCTCTATTTAGATAAGAGAATATGGCGAGGATATAACAATCCTCATTTAATTATTATTTATCTATGATTCTTATTATAGATATTAATATCTCTATATTGGTCTTAAGTATACCCCTTATTACTCATAAGAGAAAAACTAAGTTATCTGGTCGTAAGCCTTTTTACGATTACCCCATGGTCGTAAGTCTTTCTATGATCATGGCATAGTCGTAAGCCTTCCTACGACTACCACAGTAGTTGTAAGATCTTCTATGACTTTCCGGCTTTGACCAATTTAGCCTCGATAACCCTATGATTAATACAGCTTACTGTCATGTGGGCTTGATTAATTAGGGAGTCATATGTGTCATGTCCGATACACACAGCAGTTAGCATACGTAGTTATCCTCAATGATAACTGCACGTTCTCTTCTCTGTCTTCGACAATAACTGTCTGGCAATGTGGGGGACTTGTCTCTCCGACAATAACCTCTATCAACGATTCATTATTTGGAACATTGGGACATCTCTTGGATTGGAGAAACTACCTCCTCCTCATACACTATATAAAGGTTGAAGTCAGATGGCAGAAGGGACGACTGAGCAATCTAGAGCACAAGGCATTAGACTTTAGTCTTCCTCTTGATTGTAATTAGCACTCTCAATACAATACAGCAGGAGTAGGGTTGTTATTCTCTTCGGAGAAGGCTTGGACTGTATAAAATCCATGTGTCTACTTTTCGCATAGTTCCAATCGTAGGAGACCCTCGAAACAAACAATCATATGTAATATCGGTTCTAGATCACCGGCGGTTGGCGCCGACCATGTGGAGCTTACGGTGATTTCTTATCGACAAATTCTCTTTTAGTTTCTCATGTTTCCATGGCAGGAGAATGGAACAAGGAGAATTGGTTCGACTGGCCGACTATGCGGACCTCGACATGGATGCACCGCACGACGCGAGTGGGGATCATTCCATCCGATAGCAATGCCACCTCCCAGATCTTTCATCGGATCTCAAAGACCATACCACGATCGGAGTTGAGGAGGATCCTTATCCCTACAATATTACGCCCAAATAAGGGACCAAATTCCTCAAAGGGCAAGGGTCTATCCGACCACGATCGGATCGCACCAAGGCGGACTCGAGCATAGTGAGGAGCCCTCCAACTGCTCAAGTCCATCTACGCCCATCCGACTGGTGCAGAAGTCCCGAATCCATCATTCAGGGCTTCATCAATATCCGTAGTCGCCACCCTTCGGTTGCCCCGCAAAGGATGTGGGCAATTCCGCTCGTCCTACGAATTCGACCATACCGTCGCAGGGCTCATCTCCGATCGGAGACGGTTATAACCTAGATTTCCCTTCTTAGAGGGGCTTGCTCCAAGTCGTGAGGCAGTGTCGTTCAACCATTGTTCAAGTTAGGAGGCTCAAGCCCAAGTGGCGGTCATACCCAGGAGGTCTTTACCCTCCCCTCAGATCCTGATTACTCTCCTAGAGGTAGGACCGAGGATGCTCTGTCGGGACCCAGAATTACGATTCTGAAACCCTCTGTGTATACTGCACTAGTCCAGGATCATGCTAGTGCACACAGGGTTAACATAGGTAAATATCGATCCACACAAACGATAAATAAAGTAAACGATTAGTTTGAATAACAAATAAGGGTTTTGACCTTATGGTCGAGTTTACACTTATTAAGCAACGCAGGCTACAGAGAATAAAACAAAGAATGAACGGAAATAACTCCAACGTAGATCCCACCAATTCACCACAGTAACCGATGGGATCCGACCTTAACGATCAACAACCTTCGCGAACTCCTCCTCGAAAGCGGTGTAGACTCCTCTTTCAGAGGTTTGGCGCAAGTTTTACAACAAGCGTGAGTACACAACCGTACTCGCAAATCATACCACAGAATGCAATGTATAGATGCAGGTTTATTCCAAAGAAAAGGCTTCTGTGGTTCTTTTGCATAAAAGCAACATTTGCAATTGAATACGAATAATAGATTGAAAGCATAATTCAAAACAAATAAACAATACTAATTTAACAGTTGTTTCCACAAAGACACACAGCTAAACAGATTATTTCACATAGCCATATGATTGAGGTCACACAGCTCCCATCCCAATATTTTATGAAAACTACCCCTCATGTGAAATCCCCGAGCATGTCCATGACCGCGGACGCGGCTATTCGAATAGATTGATTTAACACTCTGCAGAGGTTGTACACTTTACCCACAAGATACAACTAGTGTAGCAAGCACTAATCATAACAAAACGGTTCAGAAACTTCATCTCAATATTGACACTCCCGATGTGCTTACAAACCGCTATGCCAACCCAAACGAAGCGCTTTGGCATAACACACACCGCCGGACGGGGAAGCGGCGACCGCCCCGCGATGCAACCACTAAGTAGTCACACCTCCACCTGTCACACACCTAACCTATCCACCGAACATCAATGCGAGAATCCATAACTTACTAAGTTAGGCCCGTCCCATACCAGGCATGTGGTCGTACAGTAAGGCTCAGTTCAATGACGCACAAAGTTAAGTCCTTAATTGACCAAGGCAAGACTTCCATGTTCTAACTAAGTCACAAAGATTATCATTCCCATCACAAAGCCCACCATATCACACAGCTTCCACCACTTACCTCAGTCTAAATCCTTTACCACCCAGTTTGTTTTAGTGCAACACATGCCATCCACAAAGTAATAGCACACAATACACACAGTTTTATCACATAGTTCCATAGTCACTTAGTCACATTTAATAATTGCAACTTTCATGAGATGTGAGACTCGTAGCATGGCTAAGCAATTGTACTCGCATCTAACCAACCCATGTTGGTGCTATAATAATACCAACTAATAACCAATCTAGGGTGACAAGGAAATTATGACGTACAAGGCCAAGGTGTGATAACAAATTTGGATAATAACTATACCCAAAGCATTTAAATAATTAATTAAAATAGAATGCAGTACTTTGAAGTAAAGTAATTTGAAAACTGGGTTCAAAATGATCAAAGGTATGACTTGCCTTGGAAAAGGTCTATGTACTGGTCTTGATCTTGGGGTGCTCCTTCTTCCACAAAATTCCCCGACGAAACGACGTCTACTCGCAAATGAAACAAATAAACAAAACAAATAAATAACAGAGGCAAAACAAGCTCCAAAAATTAAATAAAAATCTCAGATAAATAGAGCTTGAATTTAGATAAATTTAGAAATTTAAATGGGCTCAATCGGAGTT
The DNA here is from genome assembly GCA_036346255.1 of Ampelocalamus luodianensis. NCBI lineage: Eukaryota > Viridiplantae > Streptophyta > Magnoliopsida > Poales > Poaceae > Ampelocalamus > Ampelocalamus luodianensis. Next base: position 20,440,906 of record CM070628.1, read on the forward strand.
AGGATGCAAAAATTATGAGCTCTGGAAGATTGAATCTAAAAAGAAACCCTAATTTGGATTTTCTGGAATTTCCGAATTATTTCCCTAAAGAAAAATTGGATTATTGCGCAACGCTGACGTCAGCGAAGGAATTTCGGAATTAAAAGAAATCAGAAAACAATTCTGACATGTGGGACCCACATGTAAGTGAGATGGTGCACCGTAGACCAAGTCCATGCCAGATCAGATCTGGGGTTTGGTGGACCGTGCCGCGGCGCGTACGCGCGCGCGACACGGCGCCACGCAAGCGACACGTCGGCACGAATGCTGAGGTTGCAGGTGAGGTGGCGCCCACGTCGGACCCGACGGCGGCGGTGGCTCGGGGACCGATAGCAACGGCGAACGGCGGGGCTTCGCCGGCGGTGAGTGGTACCAGCGTGTAGAGGGCGCTATTGCGAACCTTCTGATGCAACTCCAGGTGATCGGAAGGGACGGTAGCGACCGGCGGCGAGCTCAGAGCGGCGAAAGGGCTTCGGTATTGTCGGACGGGAGCTCCGATGACGTTCCAGCGACGGCGAAGGCTCCTAGAGGTAGCCCTGGTGACGCTGAACCTGACCGTGCACTTGATGATGACGCGGCGACATCGGGCGCGCGCAAGCGACAAAGAACGAGCGCGCGAAAACCTAGAACTCCAATTGTGGCGGCGCTAAGGCTCGGAAGGAGATGAGGGTGGCGGCTCTGGGTTGCGGAGGACCGTGCGAAGCTCGGGTGCTATTTATAGGGGCTGGGGTGCCCGGGATAAGGAATCCCTAATTTGGGGATTTCTCGGTTTCAAACGAAAACGGAGATAGAGTTGGTTTTGATCCCGATTGAGGGTAGATACGGGCGCGGGAAGATTAGAGATAGAGTTTGGCAAAGAAATCCGGAGGTTTTTAGTTAGGAAAGTCCGTTGTCGGATTGAGCTTCTAGAAGCTCCAATGGCGGACGGCGCCAACTCGGACGCGAGGAAGAAAACGGCGTGGAGACGACGACCTCGGCGGGCCCACCTGGCAGCGGGTGGAGGCGGGGCACGATCGGCGATCTGATCCAAGCGCTCAACCTCGATCGGACGGCGGGGACGGATGGGCTGCCGAGTCGCGCAGAGCTGGGCTGCAAGCGGGCCGCGCGCGCGGGAGGAGGAGATGGGTTGCGAAGATTCGGCCTGAAGATTTAACTGGGATTTTAAATACATTTTCTAATTTGTAAATTACCAGAAATTCAAATAAGCAATAGAAAATAGCAAATGAACTCAGAAAAATTCTAGAAAAATCTAAAAAATATATCTGAGTACATAGAACCCAAATAAAATAGTTTTGGCTAGTGTTCATGTTGGGATTATTCACATTAAAGGTTTTTGATTGTAAAGTTCAATATTAAGCTTTTGAAATTAAATTCAAATAAATCCAAATGGTGAATTTTCTCCCTACTAACTATTAAAAGATTTTTTTTTAAACTCAAAAAATTGGGATGTTACAAACCTCCCCCCTTAAAGGAATCTCGACCCCGAGATTCAGGCTAGCTAGAGAAAAGGCTAGGGAACTCGGCTTTCAGCTGTTCTTCACGGCGTTCCAGAATCTTGAATGGACCAACATACCTAGGGGCAAGCTTCCTGTGGGGACCCCGGAGTTATCTCCGTAAGACCGAGTCTAATCAAGGTCTTAGGGACATAACCCTGGATCTCTAGTAAATAGATTCCAACTTAACTCAGTCTAAATGAGAGGCTTGACTGTAAACTAGAGCCCCGACGATCATGCGCGCCGCGCCCCTACGAGCACTGCATGATTGTCGGTTCTCCAACAAGCCAAGCACGACACTTAGTGAGTTAAATGGGAACCCATGAACGACGAGTATGACCTATATTGGCTCCCAAGATCAGCGACCAATATATTGATACTCTCATTACAACGTCGATCACATCCATACAACGCTCATACATAAATAGTACAAAGTTATACATCACGGTTCCAAGTTTACAACTACAAAAGTGGCCGATCGCCAAATTAAACAAGTTTATAGCGAAGCGAGTAAATAAACCAAAATGCCAGCGATGGTATGCCCACAACCCATCGGCAATCGATCGGGAGTTAGAAGATAGCATACTACTCGTCGGTGTCACCTAAATCGACACCGACAAACTCATCGGTCTCGATATCGTCCTCACCTGTAAAGCCAAGAACACACGGTGAGTACCAAAGAGTACTCATAAGTCTTACACAAATAAAAAATAGTTATGCATAAGGTCATTCAAAGGAAGGGCTCATATTGGCTTAATTTTTTGCGAAAGAGACGCAACAATGTACAACCTACACATACTAGTTTTTCAAGCGCCATTTCAAAATTAGATTTGAAGTAGAAGTAAAGTATGTGAATAAGTAATGAATTGAGTAACAAATAAAGCATACAATTAGCAAAGTGGCTTCCCACTTTGATACTACAGCAAGCATGAACATCCCATTCATGATAATTACCGAGTTCACCCACAATTTTAATTCCAAGTCTAACAATAGTAACTCCCGAACTCAAGCGGTTGTCCATAACCGTGGACACGGCTATTCGAATAGATTTATACCTGCGGGGTGTACTACTTTACCCACACGACTCGACTAGCCCGTAAGCCTCGGATAATGGCACACTTCCTTTGGTATCTCGGGCGGGAGAATCGAGATCTGATCGTTTTCGAGCAAGAAAACCCTATTGAGCTAAGTCCCCATGTGAGATGTTTCGGTCTTAGTACAAGTAGCATATAGCACTTGCTAAGGGGCTCACATGTTATATTGAAAATACCGATGTAATGAAAAGGTAATTGGTGCTCCCTTGCACACTATAGAACATTGACATCGATTCCTAAGGACAATTGACAAAGACACAATTGTCCCTACACCACCGTGAGACTTAACACAATAGGACCTTCCCCTTACTTGACCGTACAACACCCATATACTGCGTATGGTAGCACGAATATACTTGAATCAACGACGTTACCAAAGTTGATCAGTAATTGTCGGACAAGTCAACCACTTTCCCAAAGCTCGTGCACGAAGCACCATCACTAACCAACACTTGTCCGGACCAAAAGCTCATTTAAAATGACAAAATTTTAACTCATAAAATAGATACGAAGATCTGAACCAAAAGTATAAAGAGTGTTGTGTTTATCCCATAATTGTCGGGTTATTCCCGACAATCAAACTACCGGTTCTAGACTTGCATGACTAAGCAAACCCGGACAATATAATTTCACACATCCTATCTTAAGCATTTCAGTACTGGAATAATTGATGGATAGCCACAATGACAAGATAATAGGAGGTGTCTAACTATTTATCACAAAAATAGCGATATTATCAAAATAACATGCAAGCAATTATCATTGCATCTATCCAAACAAAACTGGGATCAAATATGACGCAGAAAGAAAGTTTAAAGGATGCTTGCCTTGCTGGTAGTTCACTTGCTCACTCTCGGCTACTTACTCTCATACTTCCGGCAACTCGGAATCTAAAGAAAGGCGATATCGAATAAACACCGAGAAATAGCCAAAAACTCAAATTGCTCCAAAATGTATGAAATTTATACAGTAGCTATATTATGATTTTACATGAATTTAGGTACAAAAATTATTCCATTTGGAGTTTATATGAGAGAGTTATAGTAGTTTGAAAATCAGATTTTTGGAAAATGTTGAAAATCAATGTTCTGTTACTGTTCATCCGAATTTAATTGTTTTGCAAAAATTTGTAGAACAGTGGTAGGGATAAACTTTACATGGTATGAAAGGTAATTAAAATTTAAGATCAAATAAAAATTGAATCACCCCATTCGGAGTTCATATGAATTAGTTATGAATTATTGAAGTTAAAAGACTTTTTCGTGTAAAAATAATAATAATTCTTTTCTGATTTTTCTACTGCATTAAATAATTTTTATAGGTAGGATGACCTAGCCTCTGCCATGACAAGTGGGGTCTATGTATTTTCTTTTCTTTTCTATTTATTTCCTAAGGAGAACATCTACTGACAAATCTAACCTTCTCATACTCATATACTTAACCGATTCTCGGTGTTGAATCCAATCACATGTATAACACTCTCCAATCATTTTCTCATATCTAGATCTAAATCCGTACTAACCTCCACTAAGACATTATCAAGGTAGTTAATCCATCGAGTGATGCCGAACTCACGATCTTGAAATATACAACCTATCCGATAATTACGAAATCCACCGACTCATGGGCATATGACCATGATTGAATCCATCGATCGTTCTCCGATATACTATTTAAGCTAATGCTAACTATCTAGCTCTACTAGTCTCGCCTCGGCAAATCACAATCGCGTACACTCAATTTTCCACCGATCAAGGTTTAATTGACAAACCGATACCTAAAGATCTTTACAATTTAAGAACACATCCAACATTTAATAGTTCACTAATAAATCAACTTATATCCATACCACCGAACTTAGTCGTGAACGACCTCTACCAATCCAATTATATATGTGCCTCTACAATCAACTAATAATCATTTATCCACTAACTCAAATGAGGGTACAAATCTATCAACTCGGCACATGGGACTTATCCACTAATTAAGGCAATCCAAACATTCATCCGTAATTAAATGATCCGTTGCTACCTTCTCCCAATTCTAACACAAATGACTCACATAACTATTACCTAAGACATCCGATCAATTTGCTCATGATTGAATAAACCATCCGATTCAACCTCTATATCTCATTAATCATCAACACAAGAGTCATCCAACAAGTAATAAATCATAAAATCCTTATGCGTCCTAACTCTAAAAATTACTAATCCAACGAGAGGATACCCTCCAATTAATTTATCATCTAAGATCACCACAATTTTGCATGTGACTCCAAAATAATATCATCCAATCAATTTATCCAATATATTTTTAATTTAGCATCCACCGATCAATAATATACATAATTCGCTACAACGATAATTATTCGTATCCACAAAATTTCATCACATAATTATGCCTACGCACAAATACGACCTAACCGAAGAATTGTACTGGTCTTAAGCTACCAAAATAATTTTACAATTAAACATGCATAAATAAATGTCATGCTCATGATTAGTATGCAACATGCACTACTAAAAATGTAACGCGATAACATAAATAACGCTAAGAATTTTACCGCAACGCTAGGTGTGCGAATCGTCACTGGGTGTTGTCTTCTCAGCACTCGTCCGCATCGACCATAGTCGTCGCCGTTACCGCGTCCACGTCCCGCTCTGCATCGGCGCCGCCACGTCATGCGCAACACGCCAAGCCGCCTCACCTCGCTCGGGCTGCCGCGCCGCTGCATGCATCGCTGTCACATGCATGCGCCGCGCTCTCCGCTCGCCCCTCCGTGCCACCGTCTTCGCGCCGCTGGCTGGGTCGCCAAGCCTCGTGTCCTCGGCTCGACCGCCTCCGCCTCGCGCGCTGGCCACTCCTGCCCGAGCCGCCACGCCGATTGTTGGAATTGAATTTCTCAATTCCCATCTCACAATCTCTATCACCGAGATGTAAACACACACGCATGGGAGTGGCGACACACACCCACAAAGACATACTTGTGGACACACGCACTCACCGCATCTCGAACTACATTTTTCTCTCCACTTTCTTTCTCAAAAGCACACGCTACAAAGTTACATATCCTTAAAGAAAAGAGCTAGCAATGACCAAGTCTAAACCCCATGTCCTACATACGGCTCCATGAGCCCAACTCAATCTGACCATTGGTGGCTTGACCAAGCTAAACTACATGCCCACTTAATTGTTATCTACATGCACTACATGCAAGATATGCACTCACAACTTGACACAACGTAACCTATTCTTGCACCGCAAACATGCCAAGATTATTACAACCGATCGCTCCTCACGCTCCACCCCGCCGCCTAGTGCGAGTTGCTCCCTCTCCGGCCGCGGACCAAGTCACCACCGAAGTGCGCCTCACTTTGGCCGCCCGATCTTTCGCGCCACTCGGCCACGACGCCACAGGCTGGCCGGCTCCACCTCGCTGGAGCTGCCGCCAAGCCATGGAGCTACTGCTGCTGCCATGCGCCGGGCTTCCTTCTTGGTTATCGCTGCACCGACCACACTACGCCAAGCCTTGCGCTAGGTGTGGCGTCGCTGGTTGCTTCTGCCCAGGCCGACCACCTCTGCCTTCCCCTTCCTCTTCTCCAAAACACACAAGAGTTCATGCATGTGAAATCTAATTGGATGAATGGAAGGCTTAGGTGATGGGGAGTGCAATGGGGTGACATGCATTGAGTGTTTATGGTTTTTGATTTGGATTGTGAGGAGAGAAGTGTCGGAGAAGTTTGTGTTCATGAAGAGAAGAAGCCACTGGGTTGTTTTGTTGTGGGGGAGAGATGGCGTGGGAGATGTAGTGGCTGTGAGGTAGTAATAAAAAAAATGGCATGGGAAAGAAGTGTATGAGTTGGCTGGGTATAAAGATGGGAAATGGCGGTGGGTGAGCAGGGATGGCGTGGGATATAAAATAAAATTGGATTGGGAGTGTGGGTGAGTGGTTATGGTTTGGTGAGAAAAGATTGTCGGGGATGGTGCTACTCGGTGGGAGCAAAGGAAAAGCGGTGAGGTTGCTCTCTCTTGGGTAGAGAAAAAGATGACAGTGGGAGAATAAAAGTGGCGAGGGAGAGAAATGGCAGAGGGGCTGTGTTGGAAAGTGATACGGCAGTGGTGTGTCTCTCGGCTGAGTAACAATTCGGATGAATAGTGAGCAGCAATGAAAAAAAATGGCAGAGAGAGTTAAAGAATATTTGGGCATAGAAGTTTAATTCCAAAAATCATGAAATTTTTAGGGGAGGTACCTGACATAAGGTTGGTGTTTAGGTAAAATTTTCAGGAATTTATCCAGAGTGTGATGCCCTCTAAAAATCTTTGAATTTCCTATTTGCTCGGCATAAGAATAGCAGTACAGTTCTTCCTTTCTTTTTTTTTCCGGCTCACTCCAACGACCTTACATGTGCGAACTAAACGCTAAAATGGAACTCTCTCACGATGACAATCGCAACGGTATAACATGCGTCGTCGGATTCTTGATTCTCGGTTGTGATTGCGAGGAGAGAAGTTGGGGAAAAAATAGACTCACAGAGTCTCGCCTACTGATCGGTCGATTTGAAAAGAGTAGCGATACTAATGCATGCATCATGATTTTTGTAATGCATGCTAAAAGAAATCAAAGCATTTCAATTTAAATGTAGACTTTCAATTGATTCGATTTTAAGAAGCAACATTTTAATTAAACATGTGAAAATTGTAAAATATTGCCAAATATTTATTAGATCGCCAAATTAAATATTAGCATCCACGATTTCGAAAGTCGGGATGTTACAAACCTTCCCCTTAGAAAAATCTTGTCCCGAGATTTGGACGAAAAGGAATAGAGCGAGAAAGACTTGGTCGCTTAGCTTAAATCCGATATTCTTTCAAAAGTGAACGACTTGATCTTGAGCCAATACCACTTCTATCTCGACATTTTTGGTTCTATAACCTCTAATTAAAATCCATCAATCATATTTAGTCTAAGGCAAACACACTCCAATCTCGATCACATTCTTGGGGACACTAATAATCCTAAGTGAAACCACCATATTGCTCACATATTCTATTTCACTTGCTTTATAAATTCCTAATATAGGGTATCTCCAATATAACTCCCAATTCATGAGCACTAAAAACGGTATTCCAAGGCTAACAATTTACCAATTGACATATACTATCAACCATACATCAATTACTTGTTGTTTCCAGCAATTTTCCTTAGAACAATTAAATTTCTAAAAGAAAGAATACCTATGCAAGATCAACTGTATCTTCAAGTAATGTCTCTATATTTCCGTTTCTCAATCCTTTTGTTAGCGTGGTCAATCTACTTGCAATAATCAATCCACCAATGTAACACCCCAGCCCGACATGAGCCTGGAATGCTACTAAACAAACTCTAATAATTCCAAACTAGACAATCTTAATAAATTTCGGCAGAACCTCCCTTGTAAAGTTAATTACACGAAGGTTCCAACACAGAACAATTCAAATATTAACTAAAACCTTCTTCCAAAGACATCAAAAGATAATCAAAGACATGCTAAGTATCTAACATAACTAGAGAGATATGAATTTCTACTACTCATCATTATTACATTTAATCCATTGCATGAGACGAAACATAATAAATCTTTGGGCATCTCGCCCAATTACTAAAACAATTACGTTAGAAGATCATTCATCTTTATTTATTTCATGTGGCAAGTGTGTGACTAGCGGACTACTTCCCCATGCATGTCGTTCTTGGCTCGGGTACCTAAAACAACAATAAAAGCAGAGTGAGTCCACAGACTCAGCAAGTACATAAAGAAACTATAACATCAGCATCCATGTAAAGGAGATCAACAATAGAACATCTCATATGCAAATGCAATGCTCAAGGGTCATTTCTCTTTATCTTTTGTGTGCGATACACGTAATGCAAAGTATGCAACCGTCGCTGCATACCCATGCACTCTTGGCGCGCACGCACGAGGACCAATTGCCCAATACTCCGCAAGTATTGGGGACCTCATGCCCACACTCCACGAGTGTGGGGATCTCGGCCCGTCACATTCATGGCGGGATCTCAAAGAAACATACTTGGTCACCACGTGACCAAGCCTCAACATGATCTCAATATGCACATGCTCATCATTTAATCATCATCAATTTACCACAAAGCGATAACATCATAGCACAATAGAGCATAAACATATTTGGAGCATCCACCAATCTTAAACCAACATCATGCCATCAATCTCACTATACTATCACATATCGAAAAAGCACACAAACACCAATCAATCGCAACCACGAATCAAACAATGCACTTGCCTTAACGGCGTGCGAATGGAGAACGTGAAGCGGTGCTGCCTCGGTACCAATCCCCACCTAATACATTATGAATATAAACTAAGACCATATTAACGAAAAACATGAATTAAATAAGCGAACTCATCAAGTAGCAAATTGCAACGCGATCCCGACTCCGCTTTCTTAAATCTTGAAATGCCCTCGTGAACAGTCAAGTTCTAAAATTCATATCTTTCCGTACAGTGGTCCAAATTAGGTGTTCTTGGACTTCATTGTAAGGTAATCAAATTTTCCAACTAAACCTAGTTGGTGAGCCTCCCTGATTCGGCCATCTAAAATCACTTTTAAGCTTATTAACAAAACATCGATTTCACGTCACCCTTTCTGGACAGAGTACTAAAACTAACATAACTTTCAGCTCGTTTACCCAAATTTCACGTTCTTGTGCTTCCCGGAAAGCTACGACAATTATCTACAACTTTCGTTATACTTAGATCCTCTAATTCTCTCTTTAAATGATCGCAAAGGTCAGCTCACTAAAACCTGTCCAGAAACTGACAGGGTTGGAGAACAGCCGCACCAATAAAATCATATCTTTTGCTACAGAGGTCCAAAAATTACGTTCTAGCACTTAATTGAAAGCTATTGACGTCCTCTACAACGTCCTAGGAGACGTCCAAGACTAAATCCGCACTTAACTATATCAAAACGTCCCTCTAACACGATCTGCCCTTAGGCGACAGATTTACCGACATAGAACAATTAAGCGCTAAAGCATCTAAACGAGGGGAAAACGAGGTTACCCTTGAAGAACCGATTGCTGGGCATGACGAGCACCCTCCAGCGAAATCTCCCCCCAAAGATGGTCCCAATCCCTTCCTCTTTTCCTCCTCCAACAGCCGACCACCACCAGCGATCTCCTTCTTCCTCCTAGTCGGCAGGCGTGGAGAACGGACATTCTTCGCCGGCAGCAATGGAGACGTGGTGGGGAGGGTGCAAGGACCAGGAGGGTGTCCTAGGGATGCGCGAGAAGGGGAGGAGGAGGGTGGCGCTGCCTAGGGGAGAGGGAGGGCCCAAGGGAGAGGGGAGGAGTATGGGTGGCTAGGGTTTGGGGGCAAAGGGTGCCTTTCCCGCCTTGGCGGCCACCACTGGCCTTATGGGCGCAGCCAGGCCAGGTTGCGAGAATTCACTTGCTAACCCCTTCTCTATTTGTTTAATTGGTTATTTTCTATTAGGTCCTTCTCCCGATTCGATTTTCAGCTACTCGTATCCTTTAAATATTTAGGTTTTCTCCCGAATCCTATTATGGGTTATTACACTCTACCCCCCTTAAACTGAATTCGTCCCGAATTATTTCCATCGTTCTACCCAAGAACAATCACAGCTAGGATTTACTGAACAAAACCACACACTGCTGTGAACAATTCGAATATTGCTCGCGCAAGCAAGACTCTAATTCCCAAGTCACTTCCCTCTTGGACATATGGGATCACACCACCTAGATGGATACCAACATCTTTCGCCTCAACACTAGCCTCAACCTTTACAAGTACACTCAACACACGGGACTCAAAGGTAAGGTCTTACTTCTTGGCCAACAGCTCTAACAAAATCTCATACTCCGGACCTCTCATGTGCTCTATCAGCACCGAAAAACACAAAACATTGTGTACTTCGCGCAAGTACTCGAGACGGTCCTAGTGATACGCCAATCTACAAATTCCCGTGACAGGGGATCTATCCGTCACACCTTTGGTTAAACTTCCTTTCGGTACCGAAGTACACCGTCTACACAAAACATATAGAACTCTTCTTCCAACTCTCAGTCGATCACTTTACCTATGCAAGCAGCATCTCCTTTACCAGGGACACACAAAGAACTCGCCTACCAACTCACTTATCCAAGAACTCAGCGAGAACAAAGGAGTCAAAAATGCATCCAATTCAAAGCCATCTTCCTTAGAAGAGCCCAATCCAAAATCAATGGATTTACCACGAAATCTTTTTTTTTTCACTTTCCAAAATAGGCGGTTTAGAAATAATACCACACAAGCCAAAAGCGAAAACACTCGAAAAACCAGTTTTACACCCTTTTTTTAACTGGAAGGAATCACACATACCGACAAGAACCAACTCAATTTGTAATTGACATCCGTCATAACCACATAGTTCAAGTAAGAACTAAGAAAACATCTCACTATCCAAGATCACACCCTTTACCACAATCTTTCTTTTAAGAAATCAACTTTCTCTTAAACCATAGGATCCCAAATCATCGCATAACGCATTAACTCATTTCTCTTAAATTGGCAATCCCAAACCTATGCTCTCCGAACACAAAATCCACAATTATGCCCGTAGACTCTTCCAATCCACAATATCGTACTCTAGCCAACTTCCCCACCGAATGAATTACTTGTCAAAATAATTTCCAACACAACTCAATAGATTTCACCCACCATCACATCCCTTAATCCGTTAAGGATGAGCAATTTGAAATTCACATCACACACTCTCATATACTAGCCTCAAAGGATACTATCAATGATCATCCCACTACTCGGAATCGACTCTTATTCTACCATCTCTACACATAATCATTGGCATCCAAGGTTCTAACATGAGAATGCAAAGCCTAAAATCAACCTCGAAGTCTCCTACAATGAATTTCCGGTATGATTGATAGGAAATCTTCCAATTCATTTACTAAAATTTTACATAGCTCAACAATAACCTCAATCATTAACATCCACGTTCCTCACTAATCAAGTAACCGCTCAAGGCGTTTCATGTCACCAATCTTGGACCTTCACTAAACCACACTAATCAAAATTCAACTACACGACCACAATATACCCATTCGTCATACCCTCACTATATGACTAAGATTCAAACATACCCAATCACTAATGTCAATAAATAAATATCTTCTTTGACCAAGATATCCTCGAAGATAATTTAACTCTCATAAGGTCACTTATCGAGGCCGAGTCATACTTGACAATAGCTCAACAATTCTGTTATCCCTCTAATTAGCATGACACTTAGGTTCCTCCACACATGACTCTTATTAAACTTCACCACCACAACTCTTACGCACAATCATACTAAGTACCCAATTGTGATACTCTAATAAGTTTATCAAAAGTCCATAATTTCAATAGTCCCAATATTTCAACATGAACAAAGGTTACTGGATCATAATTCGCCATAGGTTCCACTAGTTCTAACACTAATCACTTTTATCTCATCGACAAACTTTCCATTTAAGTAGAATTCTCTCCGGTGTTGTAAGTGAAACCAATTCACATTATCTTTGCTCTTCAAATAGATTGGTTCCCAAAAATATCAACAATTCCAAATACTTGACCACCTCCAACCAATCACCATGCTACTCTTTATAACACTTGGCAACACAATTTGGTTACTTCCTTATTCAAAAGGAAAAAAATAAATAGATACAAAGTTCGACGCATAAGAAATCATGGCTCCTCGAAGTGAGCACGAGACCAAGAGAAATAGTCAAATAGAAATGATCTCATAAAACAGAATGCGAATCCACACTCGAGGGCAAAAGTCCCACAAGAAGAAATTTTCCATCTCCATAACTCATAATAAAACATTGCTATGCAAACCCAAGAAACTCTTAAGCTGAGACAACAAGTAAGTTGCAGATTACATTTTTTTTTAGCTCCAACCTCAAATACTTATGGTAAACATTTTCCGTTAATACAACGAAAGCAATCTCTTTGATTACAACATTACTTGCCAAACCAAACAAGAGATGCTTTTAATACCAAATCACATTCATCACTTGAACCAACATGAACCTTTCCATATGTCACCTTTGCTCAACTAATTTTATCTACTACATAAATCATGAGCCCCAAAAGATCACGAATACTGAAACTCCAAATATTTCATTTAATTGTTATTAAAATAATCAACTTACTTTCTCTCTAGAAGAATCATCATCACTCCAACGCGTCACAATCTCTTGTAGACCTTATTACTAACATCAAGAATAATTCACTCTTAACAAGGTTCGTTATCATCAACTCTTGCTTTATAAAGTCCCCAAAAGTGACCAAGCTGTTACATTTCACTTTATCCTCTCATCCTTAATTGAGAGTACACCAAATTCTTACACCCTCACTATAACAACCACGGATGTTTGAAGGAACCTACTACACAATTTACAAGGTTACACAAAACCCTTTCATCAAAGACATACTATTATCGACAATTTTTACCATCGAGCAACCACATGTCACCTATAAAATCCCATCATAAACCTTTCCAAAACAAACACAACATATTATTTCATAACATTTTTGTTATCTCAATAAAATTGCATGATCAACCTGTTCTAGAGTATATCTAATACACCACTACACTATCGGAGCAAGACCTCTTTTAACAATGGCATGCGACCACAATACATCCTCGTGAAACACTCGTGAATAAATCACTTTCAAATTTCAACCCTTCAACTATTCGAATGTTCATACTTATTTAGTACCCACTAACTCCAATCTAGAGGTTATCATAAACTTTTGATGATTATTCAATCATGGATGAATTGTTGGTCTGTATCTATTTGTACTCCCACGAGCATAAATAAGATCATCAAATAGCCAATTAAAGAAAAATTCTATATTAATATCTACCAAGGCGACAATCGAACACATCTTATATTTCTCTTCCCGCATGATTAGATTAATCCATTGAGATCAAATAATCTAACAAGTTTAGCAAACTAAACAACTCTAGGGGTCAAGCACTCAGTTAAAGTTACACAGTTGTTAATAACTCTATTGCTTCCAATTAGGTACGACCATACACTTAATCACGGTTCAACAAGAACTACTAAATGACACCATCAAATTAGTCAACTTTCCTTCCGGGGATCTTAGTTAGGATCGATTATACACCACACTACAGATCCAACTTGATAACTCATATCATATTCACTAATTTCTCGATTATAACCTCTCACTTAACCACGAGACGACATCGCTAAAGAGTTTAGCGTTTTCTTTCATAAAAGAACTTTTCAACTTCAAAACTCAAGATACCCAAAGAGATATATTGAATCAAAACTTTCACGTACTACAAGACTTGCAAAAGGAAACTTTCATTATCCAAATCATCAAGTGAAATAAATGGATCATGCTTTCCAAAGAAGAAAGACGGAACTCAATACAAAGGTCGATATTGACAACTAACCAAGTCCACTGACCACATAAATAACTCGGCAATTGGAAAAACAATAATTGCTTTATGGGATGATTAAGCCAATAAAACATAACAACCTTTCTCAAAGAAACCCATCAACTGAAATGAACTATCGACCCAAAGAAATTCATCGACCACAACTGAACAAGAGTTGATCAAATTCAAATTCAAGGAAGTGGACAAATTTTTTTCAAAAGATACTCACTATTAACGCTGTACTAAGATATACGAGGTAACCTCTTCCCTTTTCTCTTACCACGAACAATGGTGTAACTGGTAAAGCCGGGGCCACAACCATGACCTCAATCCTCTCAACAAGGGTGCTCTCACTCATAATAATCATATAATCATATTATAGGTATGTAAGATCATCTCATAACAGAATCATCATTACAACATGACAAGCGTAAATGCAATGCTTGACCCACCCCATCCTCATGCACCGGTGTGTCGAGTTTTGATTAATTAACCATTAGCAAATTTTTAACAAGCTAAGTTACCTAAGTTATTAATCATTCACCACGGACCTCTGACCGCTCGATACCAATTGAATAACACCCCACCAGACATGAGCACGGAATGCTACTAAACAAACTCTAATTGTAACACCCCAGGACCCACATTACCCTGGAATGCTACTAAACCACTCTACAGCTAGCCAATAATTTCAAGATAAATTAATTCGGCAACATCTCTAGACAAGAAGCATTAAGCGGAAGCATAAACAACTAAGGGAATAAAGATAACGGTAACAAGTTCAATAATTAAACAACCTCTAGCAGATTAATCAAAGAAGGGTTCACAAGTCCATCCTTATTAAATAACATAAACCTCCGCAAATAGTTAAGCATTTGGCTAGAATTTCATCGACTTTATTACAACATGAGTTGATGAACCATGTGCATTATTGTGGTGCCGCTCTACCCATCCCATGAATGGTCAACAATCACCTGTAGGGGGGAGAAAACAAGGGTGAGATAAAAATCTCAGCAAGCAAACTGTTTAACCGGCTATTCAGACTACAAACAAACATACAACATCATTAAGGTATCCATATGTCCACATCCATAATGTGAATCCACATTCATTTACAAGCTAATTAATCTACAAAGATATTAAGTATCAATATCCAATTCTCATAATGAACACAATTATAGCCTCAACCATATTTACTACCAAAGATAGTAAAATATTAACAACAAAATCTTGATCAACTGCTTCATATTATTCACCACTACCACTACCAATGACAATAGAGTATTAACATGTTTTACCTCATAACTTTACTATTTCTCACATCCACAAGCTGCTATCAACGATACCACAAGAGAGAAGAATCTCATGCCACAATCACAACCCCTACCATACCACAAGGATAAACCCCATTCCACAACCACAACCACATTACTCATTCCACAAGAGACTCTCATGAGTCAATTTCCACATTGCAACTATGAAGTTGCGTTTGATTGCAAAATAAATTCACCTCAATATCTTGCATAAGAATGCAAATGATCTTTCCACAATGTAATGCATATGTATGCTATGCTCCTTTGCACCTTTACCCAACAAGGTAAAGGTATGCATCGTCTCTGACAATGCGATGTTGTACCCCGTCTGATCGCGGCTATAGCGGCGACATCCACAATGCAAATGTCATGATATGTCATGAATGATATGATATGATAATCATAAACCACAAGAATTTAACCACGGAGATCAACAACGTACTCATCATGAATATTTTCTCATAATCCACATGTGTCTCATTAAGCACAATACCAACGTGTCATAATACCATTACCACATAACCCACACCCGATTCACCAAGATCAAAATCAATCGATCTAGATGAAACTCTATCACATAGACCACCACATGATCATCATGAAAAATAACCACAATGAATTATCAACATGTCCACCTTGAGTTTATTCTCATATTCCGCATTTGGCTCATTACGCGAATTACCACAATACTACCCAAACTCATCCAAACATAGCAATTGATTAATATCTTGCTACCACATTCTTACTTAGAAAACATGTAACCATGGCATATCATTTAACACTCGTCAATCATGCATAGTGCAAGTAGTAAGAAAAGCGGGTTAAACCGTAGCACAACCGCTACATTTACTTGCCTTCCACGATGCGGCGCGTTAGCGGCAAAGATGATACTCCTAAACCTGAGGCTTCACCTCCTAAACAGGTAAAATAATTTCAATTAAGACATAATATACTCAGCGCTACTAATCGGCATTCTACATCGCTTACTTGCGACTCAAAACGAGTTTACAAAGCTGAAACTGAAAAACAACGTTTCCTGCCATATACCGTTCCTGGACAGCGGCACGGTAATTGACATAACTCATGAACAGGAAGTCAAAAAGAGGTAAACCCAATTTCTGTAGATTCTTAACTGACTAATCTACAATACTCTAGTTGACACGAAAAACCAATTCGGCCAAAATATTAGGCTAACTATTGTCTGAACTTTCAGTACAGAAACTGCCTACACAATCGAACAGCAAAACTAAAATGACCATAACTTTTAATAGGTAACTCCGAATTGATCGTTCTTTATCAATCTGAAAAGGTTATCGAATTACCTACAATAACCTAGTTGGGTGAACTTTCAGATTCTTCCAATTTCCTATCATATTTTAGGAAATATCCAGACAGTTTATTCTCGTCAGATTTCTGGCAGCAGATACTAAATCGACCATAACTTTTGACTCAGACCTCGGAATCGAGTGATCTTCGCGGCTACTGAAAGATAACGGCATAACCCACATAACTCTAGGAGATGGAATCTTAAAATTCAGCCTCTAAATACACGAAAAAACCCACGCAAGATACTGGACAGAATTGAATCTTCTGCAGCCCAACAATTAACCAACAATTCTAATCGGTTTCGCATCTACTATGGATCAAACAGCGGGGAAGGCATCTCGTTACCCTTGTAGAACCGCTAGCTTGCTGAACCAATCCCCACGCAATTTCTTCTTCTCCTTCTTCTCCTTCTTCTCCTTCTTCTCTTCCTCTCTTTCTCCTTCTTGCAAGGGCAGCAGCCTAGACGAAGGGAATCGCGAGGAGCAGCACGAGGCAGGGGAGGCGCAAGGGAGGGGAGGATTCGGCCAAGGGTGAGGAGAAGGCGGCTGCATGTGGGAGGAGAGAAAGGGAGGCGGCTAGGGTTTGGGAGGTGGCTCCTCCCCCTTTGGCCGGCCACTCAGAGCCATATGGGCCAAGGCCCGAGCCCAAGTAGGTGAGAAAACACAGAAAAACCCCTCTCTTTTCTTGTCTTTGCTGAATTCTGAAATTAAACTCTTCCCGATTAAATAATTCTCTACCGATTAAATTTAATTAACGATTCTTGACTTCTCACACTTAGGAGTATTACACTCTTCCCACCTTAAAAGGATTAGCCTCGAATCCTACTCTGAACCACAAAGAGAAGAACAACACGCAAAAAGCAACCCAAACTAGGAGTACTCACCACCTCGAAGAGCTCGGGGTACTTCTTTCGCAAAAGATCCTCCAACTCCCACGTAGCCTCTCTCTCGGTGATTCGTCCAAAGGACCTTCACATACTTGATGGTCTTATTCCTCAAGACCCGCTCCAGCGTGTCTAAGATCTGAATCGGCGACTCTCCACGGTGAGATCTGCTCCTTTGTGACTGTTCCAGTCAATCTTGTGTTCGGATCCCCAAGAATTTCCTCGGCATAGATACATGGAAAACATTGTGCCCATCACTCAAAGAGTTTGGCAACTACAAGCGATAAGCCAAACTACCCACCCGAGCAACCACGGAAAATGCAGATGTACTGCGGGCTAAGCTTCCGGTGGTACCAAAGCGAACAATACCCTTGGTTGGAGACACCCGAGGAGCACAAGGCTTCCCACGCAAAATCCAACTCTTGGCGCGAACAACGCATAACTCTTTTGTCGGCCCCAGCGACGTGCAGAGTCCTGCCATTTTGGCAAAATTTCCCGCAAAAGCTATTAAGACCACTTTCTAAAACCATCTTCTTTCTTAAAACACTTTCCTCTTATTAAATATACTCAGGAACACAATATACCCAATTTCAAGAATTTGATCACCAATTTCACTCACATAATTATACTAGAAGCACAACGATATAATTACAAATATAACCCAATAACAGAAGAGAAAAGGATTATCAAGCATCACACTAGCAACTAGTTTTCCTTCAAAGGACCACGATCCAAAACAAAGGATTTACCACAAAACATCTTCCACTCTCCAAGTAGACAATTGGAGAAACCACACCACCTAAGCTAAGAGTGAAAATCACTCGATGGACCAAAACAATCAATTTCTTTTCCTAAGCTGGAAAGACTACGCCTCAACAAAACACCCAGCAAAAACAAGAATCAAGAGTGCATCGCACTACTTGATATAACCATAATTTCCCAATTCATTTCTTTTAACAATTTAACTTCCTTGAACCAAGGATTTTCAAATCATTGCCCAACACACCAACTCATTTATCTCAAGTTGGCCAACTCAACAATTAGCTCAATTGATTACATCATCTACACCATTGTAGATAGACTCTACTGGCCCCACAAACAACACTAGACTACCACTATTAAGTCGTCATCACGCAACAAAAGGCTTCGCAACCCACAACAATTACCATGTTCTTAGAAGAAGAGGTAAGAAGAAATAAATTTCAGCATCAGAAAATGGTTATCATCACAATAGCCAAAAGAATAACAAATAGCAATGAGGTTGGAAAAACACAAGATAAGATCATCTGTACCTCAAATACTTCTAGTACGACTTTTCCTTTCAATAATAAGCAATTTTCTTTGATTACAACATCCCGCCATTTCCAACAAAGGATGCTTGAAGACCACAACACAAGATTCAAATAAAAACCAAAAAGATAATTCAACATGTCGCTTTACTCAAAGCAACCTCGGCTATCACACAAGTCATAAGGTACAAAAAGATTCCAACCGTAAATCTCACACCCTTCAATGCAATTAGTATTATGGAATTAACAAATTCCTTTATATATATATATTTTTTTAAACATTCAACACAATAATCACAACTACATGCTATCGATTGAATTCACAACAAGATAAAACGTTCTTTGCAAAAAATCAACATATCCCACTCCTTCATACTTTTCCAAAAGGAACATCATAAATCACTTCATCATGTTCTTATTATCCAAATAGGATTCCAACTACTTGATCTAGTTAAACCTAGTGCATAAGCCATCATATTAAAACAAACTCTTTAACAATATGATATTAGAACATAACAACTTCACAAAACATGCTAGTATGAATCTCTTATTAGATTCCATACATTTATCTCGTACTGATGCTCAACTCTAGTTTAGCAAAAGTAATTACACTCTAGCCATTGCTGTCAATAATTGATTATTAATTTTTCATCAGCATAGCATTAATGATCCTATCTCTAATTTTGCAATCCCAAAGACAATAAAACCTGATTCGATACTCCACCTTATGTTAATATATTAAAAATAAAATAACTTTAAACATCAATAATACCACTTTATGAGACAAGATTCCACAAGTCAATACATCAACCTTCATCCATTTCTTTATACATATTTCAACAATTTAGCATGGTAAAAGTTACATAACTTTAATGATTGTACATGCTCATCAAGTATGTAAAGAGAGGACATATAAAGGTTAATCTTATTAAGGCAATATTCCAACACCTCCTTACTTGACCATCCCGAATGGTCAGATTAATTACTTAAGATCAATCAATCCAATCTATCCAACAAGTTGGGAAAATTAAACAACTACAATAATCAAAACAATTGTTTTCATATTCCTTGATAAATGCATGAGTTCTACATGTATCGCTAAATTTCTTAGCCACAGATCTTCAAGAAACTACAACAGGACAACCTCATATTAATCGACTTCACTTCTAAAGATGTTAGTAGAACTTAATGATGTACCACACTAACTTTTCAACTTGATAATTCACAATCTATCAATTATTTACATAATTTCCACCTACTACTTAAACACAACAAAACATCACAAAGGGGTTTTAACACTCCCTTCTAGAGAGAAATCAAACTTCAAAAGTCGAAATAACTCAGAAGAAATGCATAGAGCCAATGCTTCCACAAGTTAATGAACTTCCACATAAAGCTTTGATTCTCTCTAAAAAAAATCAAACGAAATACAAGAGTCATGTTTTCGGCAAGAAAGATGGAACAACACGGAAAATACCGAGTCTCTCCAAAAGCTTGCTCACGGCGGTCAAACAACCCATCAATCAGAAAGAAACAATACTTGGCCTCAAGAACAATTAGAGGCCTAATGACAACCAACAAGCTGCAATAAGCGGCTAATCGAGAGAAAAACATTAGCGCAATAGGCCAAGAATGGCCAACATCAATTCAAGGAGGATAACACTTTTCTAAGAAACTTACCCATGACATCCGCAACTAAGTTGCAGAGGTAACTACATCAATATCCGTACCACGAGCGGGTATAAGCCGCAATACCCAAGGCAACGACATAAAGCCTACCTCTTATCATTGACTATCCTCACTCATAGCAGTCATAGAAACAACACATAAACATACAAGATTATCTCATAGCATGAATAATCAATATAACATGTCAAAGCACGAATGCAATGCTTGACCCATCCCATCCTCTGTGCACGGTGTGTCAATTTAATATTTTTAATTACCACGGACCTAAAGCCCGCTCGATACCAGCTGTAACACCCAGGACCCACATTACCTGGAATGCTACTAAACCACTCTGACTAGCCAATAATTTCAAGATAAATTAATTCGGCAACATCTCTGACAAGAAGCATTAGCGGAAGCATAAACAACTAAGGAATAAAGATAACGGTAACAAGTTCAATAATTAAACAACCTCTAGCAGATTAATCAAAGAAGGGTTCACAAGTCCATCCTTATTAAATAACATAAACCTCCACAAATAGTTAAGCATTTGGCTAGAATTTCATCGACTTTATTACAACATGAGTTGATGAACCATGTGCATTATTGTGGTGCCGCTCTACCCATCCATGAATGCTCAACAATCACTGTAGGGGAGAAAACAAGGGTGAGATAAAAATCTCGGCAAACAAAGCTGTTTAACAGGCTATTCGGACTACAAACAAACATACAACATCATTAAGGTATCCATATGTCCACATCCATAATGTGAATCCACATTCATTTACAAGCTAATTAAACTACAAAGATATTAAGTATCAATATCCAATTCTCATAATGAACACAATTATAGCCTCAACCATATTTACTACCAAAGATAGTAAAATATTAACAACAAAATCTTGATCAACTGCTTCATATTATTCACCACTACCACTACCAATGACAATAGAGTATTAACATGTTTTACCTCATAACTTTACTATTTCTCACATCCACAACTGCTATCAACGATACCACAAGAGAGAAGAATCTCATGCCACAATCACAACCCCTACCATACCACAAGGGATAAACCCCATTCCACAACCACAACCACATTACTCATTCCACAAGAGACTCTCATGAGTCAATTTCCACATTGCAACTATGAAGTTGCGTTTGATTGCAAAATAAATTCACCTCAATATCTTGCATAAGAATGCAAATGATCTTTCCACAATGTAATGCATATGTATGCTATGCTCCATGCACCTTTACCCAACAAGGTAAAGGTATGCATCGTCTTTCTGACAATGCGATGTTGTACCGTCTGATCGCGGCTATAATGGCGACATCCACAATGCAAATGTCATGATATGTCATGAATGATATGATATGATAATCATAAACCACAAGAATTTAACCACGGAGATCAACAACGTACTCATCATGAATATTTTCTCATAATCCACATGTGTCTCATTAAGCACAATACCAACGTGTCATAATACCATTACCACAACCCACACCCGATTCACCAAGATCAAAATCAATCGATCTAGATGAAACTCTATCACATAGACCACCACATGATCATCATGAAAATAACCACAATGAATTATCAACATGTCCACCTTGAGTTTATTCTCATATTCCGCATTTGGCTCATTACGCGAATTACCACAATACTACCCAAACTCATCCAAACATAGCAATTGATTAATATCTTGCTACCACATTCTTACTTAGAAAACATGTAACCATGGCATATCATTTAACACTCGTCAATCATGCATAGTGCAAGTAGTAAGAAAAGCGGGTTAAACCGTAGCACAACCGCTACATTTACTTGCCTTCCACGATGCGGCGTTAGCGGCAAAGATGATACTCCTAAACCTGAGGCTTCACCTCCTAAACAGGTAAAATAATTTCAATTAAGACATAATATACTCAGCGCTACTAATCGGCATTCTACATCGCTTACTTGCGACTCAAAGCGAGTTTACAAAGCTGAAACTGAAAAACAACGTTTCCTGCCATATACCGTTCCTGGACAGCGGCACGGTAATTGACATAACTCATGAACAGGAAGTCAAAAAGAGGTAAACCCAATTTCTGTAGATTCTTAACTGACTAATCTACAATACTCTAGTTGACACGAAAAACCAATTCGGCCAAAATATTAGGCTAACCATTGTCTGAACTTTCAGTACAGAAACTGCCTACACAATCGAACAGCAAAACTAAAATGACCATAACTTTTAATAGGTAACTCCGAATTGATCGTTCTTTATCAATCTGAAAAGGTTATCGAATTACCTACAATAACCTAGTTGGGTGAACTTTCAGATTCTTCCAATTTCCTATCATATTTTAGGAAATATCCAGACAGTTTATTCTCGTCAGATTTCTGGCAGCAGATACTAAATCGACCATAACTTTTGACTCAGACCTCGGAATCGAGTGATCTTTGCGGCTACTGAAAGATAACGACATAACCCACATAACTCTAGGAGATGGAATCTTAAAATTCAGCCTCTAAATACACGAAAAAACCCACGCAAGATACTGGACAGAATTGAATCTTCTGCAGCCCAACAATTAACCAACAATTCTAATCGGTTTCGCATCTACTATGGATCAAACAGCGGGGAAGGCATCTCGTTACCCTTGTAGAACCGCTAGCTTGCTGAACCAATCCCCACGCGAGTTCTTCTTCTCCTTCTTCTCCTTCTTCTCTTCCTCTCTTTCTCCTTCTTGCGCAAGGGGCAGCAGCCTAGACGAAGGGGAATCGCGAGGGAGCAGCACCAGGGCAGGGGGAGGCGCAAGGGAGAGGGGAGGATTCGGCCAAGGGTGAGGAGAAGGCGCTGCATGTGGGAGGAGAGAAAGGGGAGGCGGCTAGGGTTTGGGAGGTGGCTCCTCCCCCTTTGGCCGGCCACTCTGAGGGCGAGATGGGCCAAGGCCAGGCCCAAGTAGGTGAGAAAACACAGAAAAACCCCTCTCTTTTCTTGTCTTTGCTGAATTCTGAAATTAAACTCTTCCCGATTAAATAATTCTCTCCGATTAAATTTAATTAACCCGATTCTTGACTTCTCACACTTAGGAGTATTACACTAATAATTCCAAACTAGACAATCTTAATAAATTTAGTGAGAACCTCCTTGTAAAGTTAATTACGAAGGTTCCAACACAGAACAATTCAAATACTAACTAAAACCTTCTTCCAAAGACATCAAAAGATAATCAAAGACATGCTAAGTGTCTAACATAACTAGAGAGATATGAATTTCTACTACTCATAATTATTACATTTAATCCATTGCATGAGACGAAACATAATAAATCTTTGGGCATCTCGCTTAATTACTAAAACAATTACGTTCTAAGATCATTCATCTTTATTTAGTTCATGTGGCAAGTGTGTGACTAGCGGACTACTTCCCCATGCATGTCGTTCTTGGCTCAGGTACCTAAAACAACAATAAAGCAAGAGTGAGTCCACAGACTCATCAAGTACATAAAGAAACTATAACATCGGCATCCATGTAAAGGAGATCAACAATAGAACATCTCATATGCAAATGCAATGCTCAAGGTCATTTCTCTTTATCTTTCTTTGTGCGATACACGGTAATGCAAAGTATGCAACCGTCGCCGCATACCCATGCACGTGCTGCGCACGCCATTGAGGACCAATTGCCCAATACTCCGCAAGTATTGGGGACCTCATGCCCACACTCCACGAGTGTGGGGATCTCGAGCCCGTCACATTCATGACGGGGATCTCAAAGAAACATACTTGGTCACCACGTGACCAAGCCTCAACATGATCTCAATATGCACATGCTCATCATTTAATCATCATCAATTTACCACAAAGCGATAACATCATACCACAACAGAGCATAAACATATTTGGAGCATCCACCAATCTTAAACCAACATCATGCCATCAATCTCACTATACTATCACATATCGAAAAAGCACACAAACACCAATCAATCGCAACCACGAATCAAATAATGCACTTGCCTTAACGCGTGCGAATGGAGAACGTGAAGGCGGTGCTGCCTCTGGTACCAATCCCCACCTAATACATTATGAATATAAACTAAGACCATAGTAACGAAAAACATGAATTAAATAAGCGAACTCGTCAAGTAGCAAATTGCAACGCGATCCCGACTCCGCTTTCTTAAGTACTGAAATGCCCTCTGTGAACAGTCAAGTTCTAAAATTCATATCTTTCCGTACAATGGTGCAAATTAGGTGTTCTTGGACTTCATTGAAAGGTAATCAAATTTCCCAACTAAACCTAGTTGGTGAGCCTCCCTGATTCGGCCATCTAAAATCACTTTTAAGCTTATTAACAAAACATCGATTTCACGTCACCCTTTCTGGACAGAGCACTAAAACTAACATAACTTTCAGCTCGTTTACCCAAATTTCACGTTCTTGTGCTTCCCTGAAAGCTACGATAATTATATACAACTTTCGTTATACTGAGATCCTCTAATTCTCTCTTTAACTGATCGCAAAGGTCAGCTCACTAAAACCTATCCAGAAACTGACAGGGTTGCAGAACAGCCGCACCAATAAAATCATATCTTTTGCTACAGAGGTCCAAAAATTACGTTCTAGCACTTCATTGAAAGCTATTGACGTCCTCGACAACTTCCTAGGAGACATCCAAGACTAAATCCTCACTTAACTATATCAAAACGTCCCTCTAACACGATCTGCCCTTAGGCGACAGATTTACCGACATAGAACAATTAAGCGCTAAAGCATCTAAACGAGGGGAAAATGAGGTTACCCTTGAAGAACCGATTGCCGGGCACGACGAGCACCCTCCAGCGAAATCTCCCCCCAAAGATGTTCCCAATCCCTTCCTCTTCTTCCTCCTCCAACAGCCGACCACCACCAGCGATCTCCTTCTTCCTCCTAGTCGGCGGCGTGGAGAACGGACATTCTTCGCGGCAGCAATGGAGGCGTGGTGGGAGGGTGCAAGGACCAGGAGGGTGGCCTGGGATGCACACAAGGGAGGAGGAGGAGGTGGCGGCTGCCTAGGGAGAGGGAGGGCGCAAGGGAGAGGGGAGGGAGTATGGGTGGCTAGGGTTTGGGGGCAAAGGGTGCCTTTCCCCTTGGCCGGCCACCACGGCCTTATGGGCCGCAGCCCAGGCCCAAGTTGCCAGGAATTCACTGCTAACCCCTTCTCTATTTGTTTAATTGGTTATTTTCTATTAGGTCCTTCTCCCGATTCGATTTTCAGCTACTCGTATCCTTTAAATCTTTAGGTTTTCTCCCGAATCCTATTATGGGTTATTACAACCAATTACTTCAAATCAATCTTTTAAAGTATAATCCACTCGTCCCTATTGTAGGATCTAATCATTCATCAAAATCAACACAATTATCCAAGGTTAAAGATATACCTCCTTTGTCCAGAGTCAACTCCGACCTAGGTATATCAAATCATCAAAAAGATCATCCATCCAAGGTGAGTTTGTCATCCATCCATAATCCAAAAACTTTGAATCACTAACTTTGTCTAAATCAAGTTATCCACAATAATTATCTTAGTTCAATTCAACAAGATTAAGTCGATGTCTTCCCAAGTCTACTTACCCTCAAGCATTATCTAACCGTCACATTTAATCATCCCTAATTAATCTAATTATGCCATCCTTGGGACAACTGTTCCCAAAGATAAATCTCCCATTCAATCTTCATAGTCATTCACTACATGACTATTCAATCAACTAATCATTCCTCATCTCTAAAAGTATTACGATATGGTTATATACTCAAATACAACTTCCCAAATCTCAATTATAATCTTAAGTATCCACCAAAATTTATAATATCATCTTTGTTTCAAATTATAACTTTATCATACTAAACCAAAATATGACTAACAATCTTGTTACCATATTTGATTAAGACATATATTTAATCTAAATCTCCAAGTGAACCATAAATTAATTATTCAAGCCTACTACACGTGTTCTATGAGTTCTACTTGCAAATTTCTACGATAAAATCCAACAACACCCGCAGCAAGTTACACTTCACTATAATAGTTCTATTTATACTCGTATCGTAACCTCGATGGTAACACCTACCATAATCCACAATTATCATAATCCACAATTGATCTCACAAAGGTTAATATATCACAATTCTCTAATTAACACTTCTAAGATCATATTCGGGGATCATGAGTAATAATTCAATTTCTCAATTATCATATATCACTTTGACCTTTGCACAACCACCAATATCATCAAAACATAACGGATCTAATTAAAGATAAAATAGCAATTATTCAATCATATCCTTCTTTTCACTGACTCCGCTATCAACTCTTAATCAACATGCGACTTCTATTAAAGAGATGAGAGGGAAAAGCATAAGGTAGGGGAAATAACGGGGGTAAGGTCCTTAATTCAATTTAGAGATTTGAAGCTTCATAACGCAAGAACCGACTTGAAACAAACGAAAAAGAAAGCAGTAGGGACAGCACAAGATACAAATGAAACACGGTTAGTTTTCCAACATAGTTGCGATACAACCCACCCGTAGGCGATGCACAACTACTTGGAAAGAGAGCAAATGGTCGCCACAAAATCCAGCGTCTACCGGCTAAGTAATAATATCATTAGGCGTAAATAATCTAAGAATAAACCTAA